>JAVIWC010002490.1:0-384837 GCA_031894815.1 Creontiades dilutus | reverse complement strand
GGAGAACTTAAGCGGAACAAACGTTTGACACACACGGCAGCAAGCTGAGAACTGACTCGACTCGAGCTCGCCGCGTTCCTTATATGCCCTCGTTAGCTGAGGGCAGCAGAAATGGAGGGTTTGGGTATTTAACTTATATACGCTTGTTGGTATGTATGTGTGTATATATACAATCAAGAATGAAACAAAAGATAACACTGAAATTAACGCCACATAACTATTTTTTATATTTCGGCTACTGCCTTTGTCAAAACTAAGAAAGAATATATATATATATAAGTGGACGTAAAAATGTTCAAACTCACCAAGAAACATCCAACTTACCTGCAAAAAATTAAAATCCATTAATATTAATGAATGAACGACATTAAAAAAAAATTAAATCCTACCGAACGTGACGGTCCTGAAATTGATCACTGGTACAAAATATTAACTTCCCATGGTGTCATACAGCCGAACCTTTCCGCTAGGTATTTGCATCGCTTTTTGCTACGTTTCGGCCCATCATTTTGTATGAAGCTGTCCGGACCACTTCAGTCCACCCTGGAACACACTGCCTCTAACTTCGTTCACATTTGAATTTCGTATAGAAAACCCTCCAACATAATATGTTGGAATATTATTCAGTCGAGAAAAACACTTCAACCACCCAGGTGTTTTATTTTACTTTCTCTCAACGCGCCAGTGTGTGTGTTTTAATTTTGGTTTATTATTCAATAATAAACCATTGTAATCGCTCTGGAAAAAGAAAATCTAACCCCCCCTGAAAATTTCATGGTTTACGTTTCAAAGGGTGTAGAATCCGAATCTGCAATAAACAATTTTCCGTCCGTCCGCCGTACGCCGTACGCACGATATCTCCGAAACGGCTGGAGCAAAAAATCTGAAATTTTCAGGAAAAATCCATCTTGGTCCGAAGACGCCCTAATTCTTGAGCCAGCTCCCTCACTCAATTTAAAGTGCCCTTTAAGGGCTGTCAAAGTTTTATAAAATCCCTGAAAACCTCAAAACTAGTCGAATCGGCCTAAATATTTACCTATTTGAAGAACATACCATTAGGAATCGAATTAGCCCTTCCCCAGGTCCGTAGGTCAAACCATTCCCCGATTTATGGGGCCAACATTTGCGTTTTTTCGTTTATTATTGTTTGTTTGTAACCTAGTGATGTCCGGCCGATAGCGTCGAGTTGTAGTGAATGTGGATACTCTAGTGATAGCCGATGTGAATACTTGTAGTGTAGTTAGTAGCCGATACACGGGTTGAAGCATTCTGATAATAACTATTCAATATTATTACTGGGGTTTATTATTCAATATTATTACAGGGGTAAATAAGTATTCTTTCACTTAGGTTCATAATTCAATTGGCTTGCGTTCATGATTTGAATCTGTACTAAGCTTCGGAGTGTGCGTGTTTCACAGGTGATAGAGCGATTATTGAATTTCAGGAGATATGCATGGAGCACGTAAATCTGTTCCAACAAGAATACCTATTTGGATTGATCAGTTGATGATATTTCGGAGTGTGTTCACACAAATATGATCAACTGATCAATCCAAATAGGTATTTTGGTCGGGGACAGATTCACGTGCTCCATGTATATCTCCTGAAATTCAATAATCGCCCTATCCTGTGAAACACGCACACTCCAAAGCTTAGTAGAAATTCAAATCATGAACGCAAGCCGATTGAATAATAAACCCCTGTGAAAGAATTTGCAGCGTTTTTTTCAATTTACCTGTTGCTAAATAATATGTGAACTGACGACCGTTTGGAAGGAGACCTTATCGCCTTTAAATCCCTTTGTATTTGGAAAACGCAATGAACTATGCATTTAGAAAAAATGGCAATCAAAAAAGCTTCAGAAACTTTTGTTATCCCGCAAGCTAAGATTCAAGACAAACTAAGGCTGTCCTACGGAATGTTGGTCGACTTATACAAGGCAATTTCAACCTTTTGCCTTTCGAGACTCCACTCTTCTGACGACACTCAATTTTATTGGTCGGCAAAGTCAATAAACTGTTTTCCTTGACATTCCACGTTAAATTCCCAAAAAAGAAAGGTCGCAGTTTTGTTAATTTATCCTGACATCCCGGATGAAAGTGAGGTAGAGTTTTCTGACATTAAAGATCCTTCATAAAGCCGATGTTCTTTCATAATTCTTTTCTCAACTTCAATGAGTTAACTCCTGTTTAACATGGATTCCCTAATTTCTACACTAATTATTGATTTTATTGAAATGTCAGTTCTCTTCATTCGTTTCTCATTTTCTCTTCTCATTCATTTCAATTAGTTCTCTTCTTCTGTCATATCTCTTTTTATTCCTTTGATTGCTAGAAACTTTCTTTTCTTTTTACAGTTTTTATTAAACGTTGCCTGACATGATCCCGCATTAAGAAAGGGAGGAACTGTGATTCTTACGAGAATAGCTGTGGAAATCATCACAGAACAAACTTCATGAAAGGTGGTGGAACGGATGGTTGTACAACAACCCGCGTTTTCTCATTCGATTTTGGGAACTAATTTGTCTCTTAATCCAACAAAAACTGCTCTTTCACACGGAAAGTTTTTGAGATTTCGCTCTTTTAATAAATAAATTCTTACCTATAATGCTTTGATTGGTTTGAATGGTTGATTGATCAACACGCCAGGCACAACCCGGATCAATGTTGGTTTTTTTAGATAAACGTCGAATAATTTGGTTGGATAGTTTTAAGATAAGCTTCTGACGGGTGAAGACATACGGTGGACTGGCTGAATTTTTTTTATTTATTTTTGGTTTATTATTCAATAATAAACCATTGTAATCGCTCTGGAAAAAAAAATTTTAACCCCCCCTGAAAATTCCATGGTTTAGGTACGTTTCAAAGGGTGTAGAATCCGAATCTGCAATAAAAAAATTTCCGTCCGTCCACCGTACGCCGTAGCACGATATCTCCGAAACGGCTGGAGCAAAAGATCTGAAACTTTCAGGCAAAGTCCATCTTGGTCCGACGACGCCCCAATTCTTGAGCCAGCTCTCTCACTCAATTTAAAGTGCCCTTTAAGGGCTGTCAAAGTTTTGTAAAATCCCTAGAAACCTAAAAACAAGTCCAAGCGGCATGAACGTAAACTTATTTTAAGAACATACCGTCAGGAATCGAATGAGCCCCTCCCCAGGTCCGTAGATAAATTATAGATGTTTTTATTGTGGGGGGGGGGGGTATTGAGGTTCAATAAAAAAACGCTGCAAATTCTTTCACTGGGGTTTATTATTCAATTGGCTTGCGTTCATGATTTGAATTTCTACTAAGCTTTGGAGTCTGCGTGTTTCACAGGATAGGGCGATTATTGAATTTCAGGAGGCACACAAATATGATCAACTGATCAATCCAAATAGGTATTTTGGTCGAGAACAGATTCACGTGCTCCATGTATATCTCCTGAAATTCAATAATCGCCCTATCCTGTGAAACACGCAGACTCCAAAGCTTAGTAGAAATTCAAATCATGAACGCAAGCCAATTGAATAATAAACCCCAGTGAAAGAATTTGCATCGTTTTTTTCTTTGGTTGATTACAAATGTTCATTACTAAAAATTAAACCAAAAGGTAAGCCTACTACATTGTTGAAGTCTTTGAAACCGATACAATTAATGCATCGAAATTGAATGGAAAAGGTGGAAGATGTGGTTGAAGGAGGCTAAATGACAAATGGAGATGAGATGGTTCATGTCTACAAATTTTGTCACATTGATTGGACAAGAAGAAGTGGAATATGAATCAGTCTTTACAAGGTTTATTTTTATAGTATCCGCCTTACTGTCTGTTGGCTGTTGTGGTTTCGGTCTTTCGTGGGGCAATTATAATATCCGCAGCATTCAGTCCCGCTCAGTGAACAATACCCGTAATGTCTTTTTAAGTCTCTAGGCAATCAGAACCGCATAACAGTTGTGCCTATCGGAATGCAATATCCAATTACAGGTAATTGATGCTTCCGTTATTAATTGCAATGATTACCTTTTCCATCCAGCTCTTGTTTCAAGCCAAACTTCTACATCCTCCGTGTTTATTGGTAGACTATGCCCACCCAGCGCCTCCTTAAATTATGCCGCTGACTGAGTGATAACCGTGCGATTTGACAACAAAATCTAAAACTTCAGCCCCGCTAGAGAGGGAATTGGTCATACTTAGCAACTATTTAAGCGTAGAATAACGGAACAATGAGTATTGATACACACATGTTATATTTTTATTCAGGGCATAATGTGTAAATGTCATCACAGATTGCCAATCAAATTGCCGATATTCAAGCACCGATGCGTCCTCAATCATTATCTGGATCCTTCTTATCGATATCTTCTTCTCTCCGACCAATGGACCAATATCGCTAGTAGTATGCAGTAGCCGCCGAGGATGAGGAACGCGATACCGCCGTAGTAAAGCATCTCGTCTCGTCGGTTGGTCCAAACATCGTCGCACCGCGTCTTGTAAGCATTAAACCTCTCGCACTTAGCATGTGACGGGCAGCAGGAGGGGGGATATGTTGAATTTTTATCGTACAACTCCATGTGTCCTTCCACTCCGCAGCACTTATTGAATGCCTCTATTTCGTCCATCCTTTGCCGTTGCTTTGTGCCACTCATCATTTCGATCATTTCTTCCTTGAGAATGACACTAAGTACTCCTACCATGACGAGCATTGCTGTACCAAGGAGGAGCAGCAAGCAGCCGGCTAGGGCCAAGGCGATTCTGCGGGCATTGAAATGTGGAACACATCACAACAATACCTTATCTAGTTATGCTCACAACTTATCATTATATAACCTATCATGATTTTTTTTTAATTCTTAATTTTTATAGTTTTTCCACGTTACAAAGAGTACTAGCTTCACTAGTTTCAAGTTCAAATAAATTGCAATAACTCGGCCCCTGCGCTCCCAGATGATTTCCGCTTAAAGCCTAACGGCTATAATGTGATGTACCTTGAAAAGGTTTTTGCTCTCTCTCTCTCTCTCTCTCTCTCTCTCTCTCTCTCTCTCTCTCTCTCTCTCTCTCTCTCTCTCTCTCTCTCTCTCTCTCTCTCTCTCTCTCTCTCTCTCTCTCTCTCTCTCTCTCTCTCTCTCTCTCTCTCTCTCTCTCTCTCTCTCTCTCTCTCTCTCTCTCTCTCTCTCTCTCTCTCTCTCTCTCTCTCTCTCTCGCCCGCATGACACGCAATCCTCTGACGCATTAAACGAAACTTTTTTTGCCACATTATGCATGTGTCATTGCATGATTGTAAAGAATTCATTGTCACTTTTATAATTATAAAATAACATAGTATTTCTTAATCAACATATTGGTAAGTAATGCATGAGACGTCCCTACGTTTTTATATGATCACAGTAATAAACGTAGTTCTAAGCAGTTTTTTATTAATCAAATATTAAACATCTAAAATAATGAAAAATATTCAAATCTTTTGTCGATATTTTTGGAAACTGTATCGAATACTGCAAAACCGGAACTAAAATCAGCCTAGAATAATAGAAGGTAGGCATCGGAAGTTCCCCCCCCCCCCCTCTCGTCCTATGTTCCTTCCCGACTCCGATATTCCTGAAGTTTATTGTGCTGGAGAGGTTTGTTAGACAAAAAACAGATCAACAAAAAAAAAAAAAAAAAAAAAAAAAAAAAAAAAAAAAAAAAAAAAAAAAAATGAAAAAAGTGGCGATAACGATTTATTACAACTGCCCACTCCATTCAACCCCCTTCCATAATTAAATTAGAAACATTTCAGAAGTTTGTTGCATAACTGAACTGAAATTGCAACAAAAACGTTTTTAAATCTATCAATTCAAATTAGAATATTGATGATAAGATAACGATTTATACCCATTTCCAAAATTTAACAATGAAAATTGAATGCTCTGAATAATGCTTAAATACTTTTTTTTAAATATTAATTGAACAAAAGTTTATAAATCAATCAATTCAAATTAGAATATTGATGATAAGATAACGATTTATACCTATTTCCAAAATTTAACAATGAAAATTGAATGCTCTGAATAATGCTTAAATACTTTTTTTTAAATATTAATTGAACAAAAGTTTATAAATCAATCAATTCAAATTAGAATATTGATGATAAGATAACGATTTATACCTATTTCCAAAATTTAACAATGAAAATTGAATGCTCTGAATTATGCTTAAATACTTTTTTTTAAATATTAATTGAACAAAAAAAAAGTTGAGCAGCGATAGCAAGGGTCGGCTAGTACCCACGATTTTCCCTTCATTTAAGCAAAAGAGAAATTTCTCACGTTTGGTTCACAACTAGACTACAATCGGGATCGAACAAAATAACAATTGGGAAAATCAGTTGGGAATTGCAGCAAGAAAAAAAGTGTCGCGAAAAAAGATGTTCTATACGCATTACCCCCTCCAATCCGTCTCTTTGAAATGAAATGAAATGAAATTGGAAATGTTCAAGGTCTATTGCACAACCAAACTGAAACTAGGATCCAACCAAATAAGAATCACGAAGGTTGGTTAAGAACTGCTGGCTGGGTAGAGTCGTCAAACTTAGTTTCAGACTCATACAGACATACTCACTCGTGTTTGGGTTTATTATTTTCAATAATAAGCCCGTGTAATCGTAAATCGAAAACGCTGCAAAATATTACAAAGATGTTCATTGTTTCTATAATCAGTGGTTCAATATATAACCTCGGCATCTAGAGCCTCTGTATCTTGTCTTGTCCATTCTAGAGGCCATAAAAATATCACTAGTCATATTTCAGCCCGTTAGATTGATTAGAAACTTTAGAATTCGTCTTATATATGACGCCCTGAGCGCCCAATAATACTAATCCCTTAGTACGAAACAGAAGCTGATATCAAAACTTATAACCCACGAAGCAACGCACGACAGAACTTGGCCCATTCAATATCATTCAACATTCTAGAAGGAAATCTCTCGCCATTTAATTATAACTTGTTAGGTTGATTGGGACAGCAAATAGCCCTTAGGATAGCTCAGTTGTGTCTTCTTCAGATTTCAGATGCCCCACGGAAGCTACCATTCGAATTGAAGTTTCCAAGGTTGATTAGGATGGAAATAGCTCTAGGGCTAACTCAGCTGATCACGATCACATTCGTTAAATTTCAAACGACCCACAGAATCGAGATAAGTTCGTTCTTACGTCAAAAAATTTCGAAATGGAGATTTTTAGGGTTGCTACGCCTTTTTTTTCTTCAAAAAGACCATTCAAACATGGGGAAGGTTATCCGTTAAATTGAGTTATTATGGTTAACACTATAACCTACTTGTAGAGGTACGAGAGGATATAAATGTCGCAATTCACGCTGACCATTCCAAGAAAGCCGACACAGACGACTCCAGCTCCAAAAGCGATAATGGCAAACGACATGCTACGCAACTGCCAAAGAGGAAAGACAGTAAATTATTATCTCTTTCGAACTACCAGTATAGTATGTGAGCATTTACCGTGCAGGTGCACGGTTTTCTCGTATTTGTAAAATGAAAGTACAGGCCGTTGAAACTAATAATTGAACTATTATAGGGTAAGAGTACCAGCTATTGAGCACCTACTTTCTAAATTTCATTTTCTGAAAACTGTTTGTATGTGAGATTGTATGAATTATTTTCCTGTGTAAAGTATTTAATCCAGATGGCTGTGATGTGGAAAAATCAAATTGATAACCAATAATGACCTCGTTAGACTGCAAAATACCAGTTAAATTTCAGGAGGCACACAAATATGATCAACTGATCAATCCAAATAGGTATTTTGGTTGAGAACAGATTTACGTGCTCTATGCATATCTCCTGAAATTGTCTAAATAAACATCACGCTATATAAAAACCAGCTTATCAGAGAATATCGACGTTTCAGGGGGTGGTAACGCTGGGCGGGTGGAATTCTCGTCCCCTTCTCCCAAGGCAACCGACCTGCTCCCCCCTCCCCCCAGTGAAGGAAGGAGGGCCCAAGCGGGGGGAAGCGTCTCCCAGGGCAAGCGACGTGGTCCTATCCTCGGGGATTTGGGATATACGATTTTTTGACTTTCAATATTGTTATTATACTCCCTCATTGTGTTGTTTACTACTCTACCTCCTGTACACACGGGACTTACCCCAACAAGAAGGCACAACTGTTGCCACCTTTGCAGATGATACGGCTATCCTCTCTGTTGGAGATGATATAGAAGCTGCAACACGCAAACTACAGACGTCTACTACTGAGGTTTATAAAGCTGAACGAATCAAAATCAGCCCACATCAACTTCACTAACCGAAAAGTCTTTCGAATCTTGAATCAATCTTCAATCTTGAATGTTGAGATCAATTCGAATAAAATACCGCATACTGAAGCAGTTAAATACTTGGGTTTGACACTTGACTCCAAATTAAACTGGAATAAACACATAGAAAAGAAGAAAGAAGAACTTAAAATCAAGTACAGAAGGATGTATTGGCTAATGGGAAGGAATTCCCATCTCTCTCTTCACAACAAACTGCTTATATATAAGCAGATCCGTCACCCTATTTGGACCTATGGGATACAGATCTGGGGCTGTGCCAAGAAATCAAATATTAAGAAAATCCAAACCTTTCAGAATAAAATACTGAGAAGTATAGTTGGAGCCCCTTGGTACATGCGAAACGATGATATTCATCGAGATTTGAGGATGGAGACAGTCTATGAAATTATTGCAAAATACGCGAGGAAGCCTCCACAAACACGTGTACCCGGAGATGCTCTACGTTTTGGACAACGAAGGTGAAATCCGACGTTTCAAGCGAAACAAACCACTGGATTTAGTTGTGCTGCGTGAATAGAAGTGCAATCGAACTCAGTGCTAATTAATTGAGCTATATAATAAAGGGCTAGATTTTGCTGTAAACCTACCCTCTTGGAATGTACCTTTATTGATATGTAAAATTGCTAGATGAAATGTATTTGATTTTCAGTCACAATCATAAATCACGAAAAAAAAAAAATTTGTTATTCACCTATTTCTTTTTACCCTGCGTAGCAGGGCCATTAAACTAGTTCAATAATGAAAACAATGATAAACATACATTAATGACAGCACATAAAGATCAACAGCATCAAAAAAGTACTAAAAAGCGTAAACAAGGAACGAATGCAAATATTAAATTGTCTAAATAGTTTTATGGCAACAATAAGGACTTAATAGATGAGATATTAACTTGGATTATATTGGAGATTATATTGGACTAGTTTAATGGCCCTGCTACGCAGGTTAAAAAGAAATAGGTGAATAACACAATTTTTTTTTCCGTGATTTATTATTGCGACTGAAAAATCAAATACATTTCATCTAGCAATTTTACATATCAATACAGGTACACTCCAAGAGGGTAGGTTTACAGCAAAATCTAGCCCTTTATTATATAGCTCAATTAATTAGCACGGAGTTCGATTGCACTTCTATTCACGCAGCACAACTAAATCCAGTGGTTTGTTTCGCTTGAGATGTCGGATTTCACCTTCGTTGTCCAAAACGTAGAGTATCTCCGGGTTCACGTGTTTGTGGAGGCGATGTTCATGCTTCCTTGCGTATTTTGCAATAATTTCATAGACTGTCTCCATCCTCAAATCTCGATGAATATCATCGTTTCGCATGTACCAAGGGGCTCCAACTATACTTCTCAGTATTTTATTCTGAAAGGTTTGGATTTTCTTAATGTTTGATTTCTTGGCACAGCCCCAGATCTGTATCCCATAGGTCCAAATAGGGCGAAGGATCTTCTCATATGTAAGCAGTTTGTTGTGAAGTGAGAGATGGGAATTCCTTCCCATTAGCCAATACATCCTTCTGTACTTGATTTTAAGTTCTTCTTTCTTCTTTTCTATGTGTTTATTCCAGTCTAATTTGAAGTCAAGTGTCAAACCCAAGTATTTAACTGCTTCAGTATGCGGTATTTTATTCGAATTGATCTCAACATCCAAGATTGGGACTTTTCGGTTGGTGAAGTTGATGTGGGCTGATTTTGATTCGTTCAGCTTCATTCTCCACATCTTGGTCCATTTACAAACCTCAGCAGTAGACGTCTGTAGTTTGCGTGTTGCAGCTTCTATATATAGGAGAATGATATATCTTCTCTCTGTTGGAGATGATATATCATCTCAAACAGAGAGGATAGCCGTATCATCTGCAAAGGTGGCAACAGTTGTGCCTTCTTGATGGGGTAAGTCCCGTGTGTACAGGAGGTAGAGTACTAAACAACACAATGAAGGAGTATAATAACAATATTAAAAGTCAAAAAAACGTATATCCCAAATCCCCGAGGAGAGGACCACGTCGCTTGCCCTGGAAGACGCTTCCCCCCGCTTGGGCCCTCCTTCCTTCACTGGCGTGGTCGGGGGGAGGGGGGAGCAGGTCGGTTGCCCTGGGAGACGGGGGCGAGAATTCCACCCGCCCAGCGTTACCACCCCCTGAAACGTCGATATACTCTGATAAGCTGGTTTTTATATAGTGTGATAGTAATGAATTTTTTTATGAAAAATAAATTTTTTGAATTTCGTTCTAGTTCTTTTGTATTTACATATATGGAAAGTAGAGAAACCAGCAAGATAACCATTGAAAAAGCAAGGGGGGTCAATAGACAGCTGCGCGAGCGTGAGTCATGTTGGCGCGAACGCATGAAAGTTAGTGCCCATATTGTAGAAATGCATTGAAAATAACTGAGCATCGAAACTGAAGCTGGAACTGAGGTTCTCGGGCGCTGACTCACCGCGCTTTTTGAAAGAAAACTCTTCCACAGGACGTGCATGCGGGTTCATTTCAACAATACTTGGTTTGTACATATTTTTCAAAATATTTCACTTCCCCCCCCCCCCCCCCTTTCACTTTTCTTGTCCAATAGGATTCAAGCTCCCTTCACTTCTGAGACTATATAAGATGAGCTCTCTCAACTGCACATTTAGTTATATTTTGTTACTGATGATGACCTAACAGTCGAAATCGATTTAACTTTGTAACTCAGTATTTGGTGGAAATAGACAATTTTTTCTTTAAATTCTGTTATAATTTTTTGAAATGGGTTTCCACAACTTCATCGCGAGTGTTTTCTTCGTGTCAAATTTCTCCATGAGATCGACGAGGAATCGCAAGTTTTTTGGAACTGCAGTAAAAATACAAATAATTCAGAAACTAACAATTTTTTTAAATTTTCAATGTTTGAACTGCAATTACGGTCCTTCAGGGGTCGTTTATGATTATGAATGTGCATTGGTTGTAACGCAAATTCTTTCAATTTTATTCATTTGGCTTGCATTCATGATTTGAATTTCTACTGAGATTTGGAGTGTGTGTGTTTCACTGGTGATAGAGCGATTATTGAATTTCAGGAGGCACACAAATATGATCAACTGATCAAACTAAATAGGTATTTTGGTTGAGAACCAATTTACGTGCTCTATGCATATCTCCTGAAATTCAATAATCGCTCTATCACCTGTGAAACACGCACACTCCAAAGCTAGCACACTCCAAACACGCACACTGAATGCAAGCCAAATGAATGAAATTAAATAATAAACCCCAGCGAAACATTTTGCAGCGTTTTTCTATAAACGCCCCATAAACCGTAAGAAAAACGCTGCAAATTCTTTCACTGGGGTTTATCATTCAATGATTCGTGATTTGAATTTCTACTAAGCTTTGGAGTGTGCGTGTTTCACAGGTGATACAGCGATTATTGAATTTCAGGAGATTTGCATAGAGTACTTGAATTGGTTCTCAACAGAAATACCTATTTAGATTAATCAGTTTATCATATTTGTGTGCCTCCTGAAACTCAATAATCGCTCCATCACCTGTGAAACACGCATACTCCAAAGCTTAGTAGAAATTCAAATCATGAATCATTGAATAATAAACCCCAGTGAAAGAATTTGCAGCGTTTTTTTTTCAAGAGTGATTACAATGGAAGAATATTCTATTTGAAAATTTTAATTTCGTAAGACGGAGTATGCATATCAGAATGCTTGAACCCGTGTATCGGCTATAAACCCTTTAGGAGTTCACTCCAGTATCCACATTCACTACATCACTAGGTTACTGCCATCAAAACAAAAAAAAACTCTTGTGTTTGTTTCGATCGCAGTAACCGAGTGATGTAGTGAATGTGGATGAAAATGTTGGCACCATAAATCGGGCCATACATCGGGAACGGTTTGAGTTACGGACCTGGGGAAGGGCTCATTCGATTCCTCATGGAAAGTTCTTCAAAAAAGTACAAATTTAGCCCTCCTTGACTTTTGGTTTATTATTCAATAATAAACCATTGTAATCGCTCTTGAAAAAAAAAAATTCTAACCCCCCGTGGTGGTTTTTGATTTCTAATTGCTTCTGCTTCCCGAACTTTATATTTTCGGACGGATTCACAAGGCCCACCCGATATCAAAGCTCGCCCAACACCTACAACCGGGCTATCGGTGCTTCGAAACAAAGAGGATTCGCAAGAAACCTCCGTCCCTCCAAGAACATAAACAAAACACCGGATCCTGCTATCAAATACCCATAAAATATCGATGGACAAACATTTCGAGAAGCATTGGCTGGCTAGGGTCGAGGAGCTGCGAGGTCATTGCGGTTTCGGCCTTGTTTATTTTGGTTTATTATTCAATAATAAACCATTGTAAATCACTCTTGAAAAAACAAATTCTAACCCCCCCCCCCCCCCCCCCCACTGAAAATTTAATGGTTTACGTTTCGAAGGGCGTACAATCCGAATCTGCAATAAAAATGTTTATCGCAGTAACCTAGTGATGTAGGTGATGTAGTAATGTGGGTACTGGAGTGAACTCCTAAAAGGCTTACAGGATACACGAGTTGAAGCATTCTGATAACCATAAAAAACGCTGCAAATTCTTTCACAGGGGTTTATTATTCAATTGGCTTGCGTTCATGATTTGAAATTCTACTAAGCTTTGGAGTGTGCGTGTTTCACAGGTGATAGAGTGAATATTGAATTTCATGAGGCGCACAAATATGATCAACTGAACAATCCAAATACGTATTTTGGTTGAGAACAGATTTACGTGCTCCATGCATATCTCCTGAAATTCAATAATCGCTCTATCCTGTGAAACACGCAGACTCCGAAGCTTAGTGGAAATTCAAATCATGAACGCGAGCCAATTGAATAATAAACCCCAGAGAAAGAATTTGCAGCGTTTTTTTATTGAACCTCAATACCCCCCAGAATAAAAACATCCATAATTTATCAAGTCCTTTAGCACTCGTATTGTTACTTGCAGAATGGAGGGTATACCAGATAATCAATTATCATTAAATTTATATTGCCTATTCATGTTTCTTCGATTAAGAATTTTCGTTTTGTTTTTAAAGATATTTTAGATCTTGGTTTTTAATTATGGAAGAGGGCAAATGGAAGGGTGAATAGTGGTAAATTGAAGGTCTTTATCATTTGCATTTTTTCATTTCAATCCCTATTTTTTCTATCAAATATTCCTTGTGCAAATAATTGCAGAAATAGTGAATTTCATATCCCCAAGGGTGTGCTGGGTAATTGCCTATCCAGTCAAGAGCTCCACATACCTACTAGAATCGTATTGCTTCTTTTGTTCGATTAAGAACATTGGTCTAGTTTTGAAGCATTATTCAATGTCAACATATTCAATTTTCACTATGAAAGGGGGGTAAAATGATGAATCGTTATATCTTCATATTTTCTTTTTTTTTGTGCTATTTAAATTGTTGCTTAACTATCCTCTCTTGTGCAATAAACTTCAGACATTTTGAATTTGATGTCTGGAGGCGGGATGAAGGGGCAAGTGTCATATCCATTCTGTTGGTACTCATACTCAGTAGAATTATCCGCAGATTTTTGTCCTACTTTTAATCCATTGTGAATTTGATCGTTATTAGAAAATTTTTGATTAAATCTTCTTGCATGTGACAATACAAAAAGTACATAGGGACGTCCCTGTAACGCATTACTTAACAATAGATTTGTGTTTTATGCATCAACAAAGTGTCAATTTAACATTTTTAGCTGTTTTTTTTTTGCGATTTTCCCCCCACCACTAGAACAAAACTCGGAATATTCTGCATAAATAGGTTGAGTTTCGGCTACCACAATCGCGTTAAATGATACTGGTAATTTTCCATATCCTCAGCAGTAACCTGACCTGACGATTAACTTCTTCGCTCATGAATTTTGAATCCTTTTCCTTCACCACGAATCCAATCACCAATATAGTAATGCCAATTAGCAGTACGGCGAGGTTTGCGATGTTAAATACGATTTTTCTTCCCGTGTGGTTTTCATACCTTCCCGACATGCCGTTATGAGAGGAAACGATGTTGAAGTATGAACAGTTCTTGCCGAGCTACTGAAAAAGGTTTTTCAAGACTAAGGTTTAATCTCAAATTAGTTTGAATGCAATCAGGTCGTCAAGTGAACAGGTACGATTGCTATTGGCAATATCGTTGAGAATGATAATTATGAGCAGGTGCGGGTTTTGAGTAATACTGGTGATCTTTCTAACCAAAAAAAATTGCTCTATCAATCATCGGGAAATAAAGTAGGATTGACGGTGGGGGGGGGGGGGGTGTCAGTTAATCAGAGGGAGTATGAATCACTCCAGCCATCCTAAAATGAAGCCACTACCGAGATGAAATCGTTGAATCGGAAACCATGCACACCAATACCAGGGTGTACACTGAAGGTTAAGCAACTGTGGAATTGCGGAACGGTGGTATTGGAGAGTATACAGCAATAAGAACTATTGCTGCACCGGTCGACGCACTGCCAGCAACTTTGACGGAGAATTGCATGCCATAAAACTTGTCCTCGAATGAAACAAGTAAGCTGGGTCAAGGACTTGGAGCAGCACGTAACATGAAGAGGTAATTACACCCGATGGATTCCTAGGTCGATCCAGTGAACTATGCTAATTTTAGTAGCCCTGGAATGATAACAGGGTGAATCATTTCGGAACTACCACTGTGTATCAGTAATACATCTTAATACACAGTTTTGAAAAGTGGATAGATCTGTCGATCGGTTGTAGCTGGGTTGCCCCACACTACGTTCCATACATGAAAAATGGTTTCAGCAATGGCTTGTTTCCACCAACGGTCATGGAGGATCGTCAGCCGATTTGTTATTACATCCTTTTAAGTTTTAATACGACCTCAATCCTCTTCTTTTTGAAGTGTTCCTTTCGTTCGAGACATGCCCAGGTGTTAGACTTCATTCGTAAATCGTTAGTCTGCAGAGGAAACAGGACTTCTCTAAAGCAAAACAGCTTTTGTTTTTATTGGCTCCGAGTATGAATCGTCCAGTTTGATGCAAAAGTACCACTCTGATAGGTAGGATTCAAGCAACTCAACTTACCGATACAGTACCATTCTTTCAATTTGTGATTCAGGCCGACTTTGTCAAATACCTACTTGAGACACGTCTAGAAAGATGGCAGAGCATACCTTTTGCTTCCGAGTCTACTAAAGTAGCGGAAGCATTGTTTTCACTTTCGGAATGTGAAAATTTTTTTGTCTCCAAAATCAAAAATTCCACTTGCATTTTGCGTTTTAGACCTTTCTGAACAATTTTGGTTCCGTGTCTGTCTGTGTGTCTGTGTGTCTGTCTGTCTGTCAGCAAATCCTTGTTACGGGCAAAACTACACGAAGTTATTGTCCGATTTTGATGAAATTTTCAGGGATTGTGCGGGTTGGGGTGTAGATGGTCCCCTATAGGTTTCATGACCCCCGGATCAATAGTAGCCTCTGCTCATGCGCAAACGTGAAATCCTTGTTACGCGCATAACTTCTAGAGTTCTAGACCAATTTCGAAGAAATTTCCAGGGATTGTTTGGTTTGATGTGTAGATGGTCCTCTATGAGTTTCATGATCTCCGGATTAATAGTAGCCTCTGCGCATGCGCAAACGTGAAATCCTTGTTACGCGCATAACTCCGAGAGTTCTTGACCAATTTTGATGACATTTTCAGGGATTGTTCGGGTTGGGGTGTAGATGGTCCCCTATAGGTTTCACGACCCCCGGATCAATAGTAGTCTCTGCGCATGCGCAAACGTGAAATATTTGTTACGGGCATAACTCCGGGAGTGCCTGACCAATTTCAATGAAATTTTCAGGGATTGTTCTTCGTTCATACATCGTAGATGATGTAGACTGTATCTGTCTGTAAGTGTATCTGTCAGTGGTGGAGTCTGCTGTCAAAAACCGAACTGGTGGTATGGCATCAGCTTGCGCTCCTCAATGAGAGTGCAACACAGACAGCAGTGAAATGAGCTTGTAAGATGTTAACTGATCTGTTGGCTCCCCAGGTTTCAGGATCATAATCACCTCGGCGATTTCACAGTTGTGGGAGTTGTAAGGTAGCTGCATTAATCATTTGCGTTACTTCAACTATAGCTTTTCCACGAAGGTTTTTCAATATCTGCCCATTTATGAGGTCACATACATTCGCCTTCTTTGAACTGATTCCCAGCTTCATCATTTTGGCAACTTTTCTTTATTTGGGTGGTTCCAGTTCTGTTACATTTACCGGTGGTCCCTCGTTCGCTGAAGCAAGTTTATGTGAGATTGTATTCGCTAAGTGCTCAACTTTAAGAAAGTGCTCTCACCTGAAAGAGTTGTTTAGTTTCCTTCCTCAGTGAGTAATCAGTAAGATGATCTGGTCAACTTGGGTGTCCTCATCGACATTTCTTGCATGATTTCTCCAAGTTCTGCTTCAGATCAGGATCCTGCGAAGTCTGCCATCACTTTCTAGCTTTTCGCTAATCTTTTACTGCATCAATTACCTCACGAGGGTGGTTGATACCTTTGATTTTTGGTTTAATCGTTAGTGTATCGTTTCCGCTTGCATTCTGAATTCTCAGGTAAGAAGTTCTAGTTTAACCAATGAGGGCCTGAGGGGCCAGCAACCTCCCCCCAGATGGGCTTCTCACCCGGAAACCGGCATTAGCCGCTTACCTAGGCTGTGCTTTAACTCAGGTGGCAGTGGCCATAGCGCTTGGCTTCCCTAGTGGGTCTTCCCTCCCTGGGATGGCGTTCATTCCCGAACCTTGGCGAGCGTTTCTTCTCTGGGTAGCATAATCCCAGGACCGGAGGAGCTGTATGCATCAATTTATCTGTTTACCTGGGGAGATATGAAAAGAATCTTTCTATATTTATGAATTTAAAATTTATTTCTAGTTACCGTCGATCAATCTCTGTGGAATTGTCTAAAATTTAGGATACTGCGAATGAGATTATTAATATTAATAAATTATTATGTGACTTTCGTATATAGGTGACAGGGGGCTTTGCCTACATGTTGACCGTTTTCGGTTGCTACACCATCATCAGCACACCAAAAAATGGAGGAGAAGTGAGTGAACATGCTTCTTTTATACAGACCAAAAAAAAAATGAGCCCTCTGATTGGGCCATGCATTATAAAGGGCATGGAATAAATGTGAACGGTAAGTAGGGTTGTGAAAGGAAAAATTCATAGGAAAATGTCAATTAATGGAGAACGCTCACCCACACTTACATCATGGACTGAAGTTCCCACTTTGTCGATTGTCTGAATTTCAAGAGAATCTAAGGCATCTAATTTTGGATCTTTCTGGCAAACATGAGCAACCCCTACTGATTAATTAGTTACCCCTACCTCATAGGTAATTCTATGATTCTATTCTGATAAATGACTTTCAAAAGCTTCCCTGCCCCTACCTAACCTAAGATCATCTCTATGTTCCCCTAATATGTTTTTGAACTTCCTACCAGTTTGCCCTGGTTATTAGGGCCCAGAAGTACATTTTAATATATGTATATACCCCCTATTGTGGATACCAACCTACTGAAGACTGGCAGAAGACGTATGGTTGATTCAATATATAAATAATTGAGCAATAATATACACTTTAAAAAAACCGTGTTTTGTACGAAATGTGAAATTTCTTTCCAATGCTTCTCCAGTTGTCACGATTTTGTATAGCTAATTAACGGGCAGTTAGCAACCATAATAATAAAATATCGAGAACCGAACAAATCGGTTGCTGAGGGTAGGTAGCGCCGTTCATGAAGTAGAAGGACGTTTTGGAGGTTCTGACCTAGCCTGTGTCTTTTTCCGGGAATCCTTATAATTTTATGAACGCACCCTACAAAACCTTTCCGACAGTTTACTCTTCTACTGAGAACATAGCTAGGTACATGTATACATAGAAACAAACATTGAATTTTATTTACAGGACACCAATGAGGGAAATCTCGCCGGCTTGACAACTCTCATCAATCCCTGCGATCGTATCCCTCCTGATCTTCCCAGGCGTGAAGCATTCAGATCCATCATGAAACATGACTACACGAACGATCATCCCCACAGCATCCGGAAGATAGTTGAGCAGTTTTGTTTCATGTCCAGTACATTCCAAGCCAAGACTTCCTTCCGATTTTGATATACAATCAAAATTCTCTATCCAATATAAATTAACCTTACTCCTAACTCCATATGTTCTAAAGCCAGTTTAAACATATGGTGGACATCTCTGAGGTTTTCAAACAGCTCAAAGTAATCGTAATATTATACAGCGATTCCAGAACAAAGCGCTGCTGTCATCCGTCGATGAGTACCGCGACGGAAAATTCCCGCGATAAATTAAGTAATCAAAACTCAAGCTATAACCCATCATTAGATGCTACAAGGTCACATATCAAGGAGGAGGTTGTGAAACTGCAGGACTTTAATGATCTGCTCAGGGACTGAAAATACGAAAACCGCATACTACCTGTGGAAGTAGGGAGTGGATATTCTCATGAAAGTTTGTTCAGTGAGTGTTGGGATATACGCTTCTGCAAATCTTGTTCATTGTTTATTATATTAATTAAATGATTAATCTTTTTTATATTATACATATGTTGGGGATTCTACCTGAGGACCTAAGGGCCTAATTGAGTTCTCTTCCCCGATGTATATAAAAATTGTTGAAATGAAGCATAGGATGTATCACGCATTGCCGTCTTGTTTCAGTCACTGATTATCCATTGCCAAAGAAATAATACCAATAAGTGGTATTACTTGGTGTAATAAATACTATTAAAAAAAGAAGTATTTTTTGTTCTACATGAAGTGTAGAATCGAATTCCTCAACTGTCAGCATCTTCGATTGAACAATTTCCGGTTGCTACATGGTATGTGCATTTTTTTCCAGTTTTAGACCTTTCACTTAGGAAATGAACAAAAAATAAATCGTAGCCCGCTTTCTAGGTCAATATAGAACAAGGAACTTGGATCAGCAACTTGGGTGAAAAGTTTCCGTTCGCTGTCCTTATGGGCTAGAACCAGGGGCGGCTCCAGGATAGTTTCCCGGGGGGGGGGGGGGGGCACAAGGGAAACTTGTGTTTATTTTTAGCAACCCCAACAATACATGTTTATTAATACCTTTACCTACGAGATAGTAGTACTTTGATATACATGTTATGTAATTATAATTATAATAATAAGTACCTAACGATTAAATCACTTGTTTATTCCTTTGAAATGATACTGACTCATATGCTAAATGAACTTCAACTTGGTTACGATTAGATATTTATCTGACGTCACCTTAAAATATAAAAGCAAAACTCGGAAAAACTTTTAAAGTGTATTTAGTCATCTATTAACTTCGTAGAAATGGTTTAGAAAGTGTTTCCGACGTGTCGCTAAAAGTAAAGCTAAACCCATGGCCGTGTCTGTCCTCTACCGTTTTTGGCCCTTGAATTTAGCTTTACCTTCTTACTACATTTAAGCCTCTTTCTCCTAATTTTTAATGATACAAATACATAATAAAACTGTTCCACTTACCTTCTTCATGATTATGCGAAAGGTTGTAAGGATATTTCAAGTTTGTTTGCAGTCAAACAACCACCATCACACACTACACAACTCAGTCAACTCACGACATGCTACGATGCTACCACACTTGACGACTGACACAAACTCAAAAATCCAACCCCAGTTCCAACCAAACCACCAAACCTCGTAATAGCGGCAGCCCGCTATGCTGCCAACTTAGCAACTTGAAATGTCCCCTATTATGAATAGCGAACAAAAATGTCAACGTGACTTAAATTAGGAGTTTGTATTTGTAAGCTCTATAGAAATAAAGAATTATCGTCTCTGAATTTGTTTTTTCGATATATATATTTCGGAATAAATAATTCAAAATACCCAGAAATGCACTTTGGTAAAGTCCTGTTTGGGACTTTCTAAAAAAAACGGAGTTTTCGGGAGGGGCCATGGCCCCCATGGTCCCCCCCCTGGAGCCGCCACTGGCTAGAACTTAGTCAGTTGAAAGAACGTCAACAAGAAGATGGATGTGAATGTACTTGGAACATATCGCCAAGTACAGTTTGCAGATCGAATCAGCTGAAATCATTGCGGAGGAATTGTGTTTCAAGAGTTCTTTTAGAAATCGAATTTTCCAAGTTTTATGTAAAGTAACTGCTGACAAGCAAAGAAAAGGTGTTTTATTTTACCTCGTTAAATTCAATTACCGTTAATTGATTTCTACGTCTTGTTCATATACGTATATTTTACCATGGTCCTTACTTTCATCTAACTCCCCTGGGTAGTAGATGCTAATGCGTCACGAAAAACCCTATGAACAACCCAGAACGCTAAATTTGAATGGTAACTTCTTCGGGGCGTTTGAAATCTGATGAGGGCAGTCTTCATAAGCCCGAATGCTATTTCCGGTTCTAATAAACTAAAACCCTGAAATTTGGATGGTAGCCTGATGATTTTTTCGAGGGCTTTCGAATGTTGCATGTAAAGAATATGAAATGAGTACATGGTGCAGAGGAACTACAAGTTTTGATATCATGGATGGACATCAGTGATAAGCTGATAATCCTTGTCCTTGACTTTGCTCCTAATTAATTTAACGTGCTTTTATAAAATGGGGCTATTTTTATTCCACATAGAATGCTATTGCAAGATATGGAGGGCCGAGTCGCCGAGTTTAGATAATGTACCGCTGACTACGTCTAATATAAAAAGAGCAGTTATTTACGGAGAAGGGCTATCTAATACAGGAATAATAAACCTCTGAGTGATAATTTCCACCGTCTTATGTTTCATATGGAACATATTTTTATCCCCCTCCTTATCATAATTTCAAAATTTTGAAGACTAGAGGAGAAAATATAGATTTACTTACCTAGAGAGAATTTGACGCCAGTCCATGCAGATCGGAGGTAGTTGCATATCCTGCGGCAGAGGGAGCCCTTGGAGCGGTGGCGCTTCTTGAGGATGCTTCGTGGGACGTCCTCTTCGATATCGTCGATGTCCACTTTCCCTTCCTCTTCGTCTAGCATCCTCTCCCGCCCATCCTCCTGGACAAACAACGCCACACATACACCGTCAAACCCATGCATCACTTACCTTGCACACGATGAAACCAAAGACCTCAAACCCGGAAGCCCCGAAAAACCGTGTTAACATAATTATCTTTTCCGGAAAGAAAACTTAGCTAAATAAGTTTATTAGTAATGTCAAGACTGTCATTTCAATTCGAATTGAGTATCGTTGTTAGGCATTACAAGATAGAAGATTAATAATAAAGAATTTTACCAATTTTGTTCGATCTCTAAAATCTGTACTCTTACCTTACAAGGTGTCGATTGTGCAACTAATTTGCATCAGAATGAACCTCGCCGAAAAAATAAGAAAAAAGGTAGAAGCTTCTTTTAGAAGCTATTCTATTTGTAATAATTTCATTGTGTGTTCCACATTCTATCACTAAAATTACTACAACTCCCTATTTTTTATGCAAATTGAAATCCGAGTAAGCCAATGGGAAGAACATGGAATTTTGCATCAGTTACGACACGAAACACATTTTTGACCAAGCATTTATTTAGTATTTTTCTGGTCCAAACTTCATACTTTGTAATCATTGAGTTTTTGGTAATGTCCGCCACGCTCAGAAGATAACACAGACGCTTGAAGGCGACTGATTCATCTCCCAAGCCGACGGATTCAAGAATCGGGAAGGAGCAACTGAACATTTCCATGACAAACGGCATCATGAAACAAATTGTTTCACATGAAATACCTAGTATGAAGAAAATGACATTTAAATGTGAGACGGTTGGTTATCACTCTGAGATGAACGATTTTAACCTAAAATAAAAGTATAATTATTGTTATTAGAAAAAAAGAAAGATTTTTACCCACTTATTTTGGGTGTTTTGTGTTCTTCATTGCTATTTTGATGCCAGGAGTGCCACTGTCATTTAAAAAAAAAGAAGTATTTTATTCCGCTTTTATTGATATAAAGTTTTGATTTTCTTGTTTCACGTCCTAGAACCCTGGGCCCAACGAAGCCTGATTAAAAAATGAATGAATAAATAAATTGTATCAGTGTATAATAATTGTAATAGTGACGACTTTTTTTCCCTTGTTTCTGTTGCAAATTAGTAGCAGAAATGGCCCCTGAAATTTTGTCGTATCTTTCTCGGATACCCTGTATTCGCCGTGAAGTTACGGATATCTCATAATTTTTAACACCAATATAGTTCTGGGGCAAATAGAGATCTGAAAAAAATCACAGCTCTTATGAAATCTGTTAATTTTGACATTCAATTAGATTCTATTTTGAAGTTCCATTAAGATTGAAATGACAGACTGGAGTCACATTATCCGTGAAAAAAACACAACTCTCGAAAAACTGTTTGGAAACTGTTGTATTCGCCGGTTTGAGATCTTTGAGTAAAAAGCAAGGATTTCTTGACCTTGTCGAAGGTACACGTGTGAGTGGTTTAGCAAACTGAACTTCGCCAGGAATTTAAAAGGTCTTGGAAACTGGGACTATTCAAGGCAAGCGTCTGGGTAAACAGTGTTAGTCTTTTCTCACAAGAAGGAACGCAGAAAAGTTTAGATTTCGGAATACTTTGCAGTGTAACGCTGAATATTATTTTAGTAGATTTTACTCCCAGTAAATTTGTAGGTATGACTGTGAGAAGTTAGTAAGAACGTTCTCTATTAAAAATGAAAGACTAAAACGCGAAGTGGGTGGCCGTTGTATTTTACTTCATGTTATACATATTTTGTAACCTGGATGTGTACAATTAATTTAAAATCAAGGAAAGATTAAAATTGGTTAAGTGCATGCAAAATAGAATAGAACGGTAATAAACGTGTAAATATTCTAATATGCTAAGTAAGGCTTCATCTTCGTGCATACGCACACTATACCACCGATTTGGCAATAATCAATATCCTGATAGTATAGAGTAACGGTTCTCAAAACGTACACTTCCAGCTCCCTTGCATAATCCAGGTGTAAGCTGCCCCCACTCCCCACATGTAAGGTAACTTTAAAGTAGAAATGTAACAAATATTTTTAGTTTAAGGAGAAATCCTATTCACAAGCCTTCAATTTTTCACTTTGTCACTTTTGGTTTATTGTTCAATTATAAACCATTGTAATCGCTCTTGAAAAAAACAAATTCTAACCCCCCCCCCCCTCTGAAAATTGCATGGTTTACGTTTCCAAGGGTGCAGAATCCGAATCTGCAATAAAAAAATTTTCCGTTTGACCGGTGTACGTCGTACGCCGTTCGCTCGATTTCTCCCAAACGGCTGGAGCAAAATATCTGAAATTTCCAGGAAAAATGAATATTGGTCCGACAAAGCCCCAATTTATTAGCCGGCACTCTCACTTAATTTAAAGTGCCCTTTAAGGGTTGTCAAAGTTTTGTAAAAACCTCAAAAAAAGTCGAAGCGGCCTAAATGTGGACTTTGGTTTATATTGTTTATGTTTTCATCGCAGTAACCTAGTGATGTAGTGATGTAGTAATGTGGATACTGGAACGAACTCCTAAAAAGCT
This sequence comes from Creontiades dilutus, assembly GCA_031894815.1. Taxonomy (NCBI): domain Eukaryota; kingdom Metazoa; phylum Arthropoda; class Insecta; order Hemiptera; family Miridae; genus Creontiades; species Creontiades dilutus. Next base: position 360,970 of record JAVIWC010002490.1, on the reverse strand, counting down.
TTGTAGCCGATACACGAGTTGAAGCATTCTGATATGCATGAAACGCTGCAAATTCTTACACTGGGGTTTATTATTCAATTGGCTTGCGTTCATGATTTGAATTTCTACTAAGCTTTGGGGTGTGCGTGTTTCACAGGTGATAGAGTGATTATTGAATTTCAGGAGGCACACAAATATGATCAACTGAACAATCCAAATAGGTATTTTGGTTAACAGATTTACGTGCTCTATGCATATATCCTGAAATTCAATAATCGCTCTATCACCTGTGAAACACGCACAAAGCTTAGTAGAAATTCAAATCATGAATGCAAGCCAATTGAATAATAAACCACAGTGAAAGAATTCGCAGCGTTTTCTGACTTCTGATGTTTTTTCCGTGTAATATCACAAGAAATTAGTAACTAAATAATATAAAAAGAACCTTACATACTACACGGGTTGAAGCATTCTGATATGCATGAAACGCTGCAAATTCTTTCACTGGGGTTTATTTTCAATTGGCTTGCGTTCATGATTTGAATTTCTACTAAGCTTTGGAGTGTGCGTGTTTCACAAGTAATAGAGCGATTATTGAATTTCAGGAGGCACACAAATATGATCAACTGATCAATCAGAATACTTCAACCCGTGTATCGGCTACAAAGCCTTTTAGTAGTTCACTCCAGTATCCACATTACTACATCACTACGTCACAAGGTTACTGATATCAACACAAAAACAATAATAAGCCAAAATAACGCGAATGTTGGCACCATAAATCAGGCCATAGATCGGGAGTGTTTTTCAAAAAGAGTACAAATTTAGGCCGCCTTGACTTTTTTTGAGGTTTTTATTGATTTTACAAAACTTTGACAACCCTTAAAGGGCACTTTAAATTAGTGAGAGAGCTGTCCCAAGAATTGGAGCGTCGTCGGACCAACATGGATTTTTCCTGAAAATTTCAGCTTTTTTGCTTCAGCCGTTCGGGAGAAATCGTGCGTATGGGGGACGGACGGAAAATTTTTTATTGCAGATTAGGATTCTACACCCATTGAAACGTAAGCCATGAAATTTTCAGGGGGGTTAGAATTTCTTTTTTTTTTTTCCTAGAGCGCTTACAATGGTTTATTATTAAATAATAAACCAAAAGAAAAAAAAGGAAAAAAAGAATCTGGAACAACAGGAAATATAATTTGGTTTATTTCAACTTAACCTCAAAAACGCCGATCGAGTAATAAATGAACAATGCGCTCTGTTAGCAATTAGTGGAACTAATTAGTTCAGCTCTCCAGCAACAGATTCGTTGATTCTAATCGATCCCATGGATGTATCTATACATCCATGTGATCTATAGATCACTTGGCTTTGTTGTACATTGTACAAGAATCCATCTATTAATAGTCTTGGAATACTTCAACTTGAGCTATTCGAAATAGTAGTAGTAATTTGGACTCCATTTAAATGAAAGCATTGTATCAATAAGACGTGCAACCCAAAATTTATAAATCCTGTTATTTGTCAACACTTTTCCAAATCTTTGTGTATAGACGATAGAAAAATGGGAAATTATAAAATACGTCTTAGAACATTATAATAATACTTCAACAATTCAAACTTCTAAGTATTTAATTTCAGTTTGAACAGAGCAATATTCGTAAACCAAAAATAACGAAGTAGCATTTTCTCAATGACAGTGAAGAAGGAAAATAATCGGAAAGAATTGAAGTTGTTGCTTAAATCAAGTTTCACTCTAAATGTTATAAACCACCAACAAAAAATCTCCATTTTCTAACAATTTCTATTTTCTGACTATTTCTATTCTTTTCCACTATTTCTATTTTATCGCAACAAAAAGTATACAAATAAAGAAAAAATTATTCCCAACTTGCCCCCAAATGTAATTTTTTCCCAAGTTCCATCAACTTTCGTTCAGTCGTTTCGGAGGTAAGCTCTGGACGGCATAAGGAGCACTGCAGACAAACGGATTTTTTTAAATTTTATTTTCGGATTCTACAGTTCTTGAAACCTAAAACAACAAAGTTCGAGGGGTTTTTTTTTTTCCTTGTCCATTACAAAGATTTATCATTGAAAATAATGGACGAATAATAGTTAGAGGGGATGCGTTAATTAGATTCTGCAACTCCGTTCAGTGAATAGAATAGGAAAAAATAATACCCCAGCTATTGGACACTAATCCAATAATCGGAACATAACAACTTTCTATGTTACAGTTAACGTACATCTCTATTATTTAGTTTCAAAAACCACCAAACACGAAGTTTATGGAACGAATCGAAAGATTCATAGATAGACCACACAAAAATTACTGATGGACGTTATAAATCTAATGCGAAGTTGTCAAAAACCTTTAATAATCATGAGTCAAATGATTGACCAAATTCGCAAGACACTCAGGCAGCCTTAACCGTCCGAAGTTCCACGTTACTCTTCGAAACTGAATGCAGTACCATTTCATATGTCCTCAACGAATTTTAGGACGAAAAAGAAGATCCGAGACATTCTCCCTCCAGATCGCTTATTAATTCAAAAACGTCATGAAGTATCCAATAACTGGACCCGTCCGATAGCTGGTAGGTTTACCCTACTAGGTATCCAAGTGACTGGTTTATGCTATTCATTTAGTTTTTTCGTTTTCATTTAATGGCGTGCCCCCTCCGTCTTCGAGGGGAGATTATTTAAAAAAAAAAAAAAAAAAAAAAAAATATTCTGTTAAGTCTAACACACTCTGTGAAAAATGTAGTAATCCATTCAGAACTTTCAATGAGAAAATTACCTGCAAACAACATAACAACAACATAATACGTATGTACCTAATTTATAATTTGATGACTGGCAACCCCTCAGCTCCAGTAGATTTTGATTTCATGGTTAGCAACCCCTTCTCTACCATTTCTTCTTAGAGTCTAGGTATTGCGAGTGGTTCCATTGAACGCATAATGTTTGTGTATTTCTGTATGACGTCTGATTTTGTCGTTCTTCAAGCTTTCTACAGAAATACTTGTTTGGAGGGTCCATTGACGTCGGCCGTGACTCATCAGTTCTGTCCTCTCCTATTCCCAAACCACGTAGGATTTTCCAAAAGTCTTTAGATTGATTGTTTTCACTGAATAATTTATAATAATATCAACTTTTCGCATTTCGCACCATTTGTTTTACTTTATTCCTAACATTTTTGTATTTATTTTATGTTTCGCTACACTTGGTTCTAGTGTAGGTTTTGTATATTTTGTCTCTGACTTTCATGAGACTCCTTATTTCTTCATCGATCCATGGAGCGGGATTGTATTTAGTTTTTACCTCTATCCATGGACAATGTTTGTCATACAATTGTAGAATCATGTTGTTGGAATTGTCTAGTTTTTGTTTAAGTCAGGTTTATTGTATACAGGATCCCAATTCAGATCAGTCGCATCCCTTGTGAAAGATTGCCTACCCAAATTTTTCATTTCTCTGATCTTGATGCACTTTCTATTGGTTCTACTGGATCTCAAAATAAGAGAACAGAAAATCAAATCGTGTCTGGATATCCCACTTACATGGTTCTGACCATATTTCGAAACTATATTAATGTAATTTATTACTACCAGATCAAGAAGTGAGCTCGAATTGGTTGCATGGTGTTGCGTCGAAAGGTATATGCGAAAAATTAAGAGAATTTAAATTTAAAAAAAAAGAGAGAGAGGGGGGAGAGGGAGAGGGAGAGAGAGAGAGAGAGAGAGAGAGAGAGAGAGAGAGAGAGAGAGAGAGAGAGAGAGAGAGAGAGAGAGAGAGAGAGAGAGAGAGAGAGAGAGAGAGAGAGAGAGAGAGAGAGAGAGAGAGAGAGAGAGAGAGAGAGAGAGAGAGAGAGAGAGAGAGAGAGAGAGAGAGAGAGAGAGATCTTAATAAAATAAGATATTTTGTACATCGTAGGATTTGAGGCAAATGCGTTGAATCCGAGGTAACAGTGAGCTCCATTACTCTATTTAATAATTTAAAAAAAAGTAACGAAAAAAATTTCTTCCAAAGAACATTTAAATTAATAATTGGTGACAATATAACTCTAGTAAGATAACACTTAAAGTTACAACTATTAATCCGACTATACCAACGCTCTACAAGATCCCTCAAAGTAAGGTACTCGAAGTGGCGATAGCGGAACTCCAATATGATTTTTTTCCAGCTCTCTCAATGAATCCTGGAGTTAGTGTTCTAAACAGAGAGTAGGAGTCTGACTGCTGCGCCAAGGATTTAAATAAATTAACCGCCTCGTTCCTTTCGGCGTCCATCAGCTTCTGCGTGGGCTCCACCACTTCAGTCACCGTAAAACTGAAATCCTGAATAGAATGAACATGTTTCTCGGCCAGATTAGTCCAGACTTTGAACCAATAAGATTTGGTTCTAAATAACTCTTTGGCAATAATGAGAGGCAATCGATCCTCAACTAGTCCAGTTTCTTTCTTCAAGTTTTTGAAATGCAGTTTCAGATACTCAAGGCAGAGCAATCGGATACCACATGCCAAGTGCAACAAATAGGTAGGTGTCCCTTGCGGTAAAGAAAAAATCTTCTTAATAAATGCTCGCAAAATTGATCTACTTCAGCGTTACGGGCGAAACCCCACATATGCGCCGCGTATCCCACCACAGAATGTGATAGTCTACAACTGTAGTGGTATTGTTCCTGTCGGAGTTAATACCATAAAATACGGGCTTAACGTGAATTAGGAGCCCCGTAAGGCCTCGCCTAGTGAAGATTGCTATCATGTTTATTAAATTACCCCACTAACGTGGAAAAACGTAGGTAATCATTATCTTGGAAGGTCGGAAGGCGATGAAAGCGGGTGAATAGGGCTGTCGCCCTCCAACGGGGCGCTCGCACACATTCTCATCTATTTGCATACTTACAAGCTGGTCAATGGAATTAATCTGGGTCGCTGCTCAATCCTCCTTCCTGGGCTGAGTTGATTAAAAACCCATTAGCACCGCCGAGAATCGGCCGTTTTCATGTGTATGCTGCCCTTGAAGCTCTGATTTGTATCATAACTTTCGCTTTCGAGTCAACCTATAGGGAGCGGAAACTTCGTTTTCGCTTTCCGGAGATGGATAAGTTTTTCTTTCAAAAATAAAATTTCGTTTTTAGACCATTCTGAGCAACTTTTGATTATTGTGAGTCAGTGATTGCCCGTGTGTTCGCAGATCCTTGCAAGATCCCCAATTTTCACAGTTTGCATCCGATTTAGACGGAATTTTCTAGGGCCGTGAGAGTTGAACGGTTTAAGTTTAAAAAAAAACACATTACATACATTTCATGTCTTTCCTATGGCACACAAACAAAATATCGTCAAGAAAATTGTATCAGCTTTGCTTAAGATTGGCATGGCCCCTGCCCAAGGATGAAACGCAAAACGTGAAGCGTTCAACACTTTTCTATCAGCGGTATGTAACCTTAAGAATAACATAGTATTTGAGGAAAGGTGACAATCATTTTGTTACGCCCAAACATGGTATAGACGGACAATGATACTGAGTCTAGCGGGGGTTCACCTCGAGGTCCAAGGTCCGAATACCAGCAGACCTATATTTTGGTTTATTATTCAATGATAAACCATTGTAATCGCTCTGAAAAAAAAAAAAAAAAAATTCTAATCCCCCCTGAAAATTTCATGGTTTACGTTTCAAAGGGTGTAGAATCCGAATCTGCAATAAAAATTTTTCCGTCCGTCCGCCGTACGCCGTACGCACGATTTCTCCCAAACTGCTGGAGCAAAAAATCTGAAATTTTCAGGAAAAACCCATCTTGGTCCGACGACGCACCAATTCTTGAGCCAGCTCTCTCCCTCAATTTAAAGTGCCCTTTAAGGGCTGTCTACGTTTTGTAAAATCCCTAAAAACCTCAAAACAAGTCGAATCGGCCCAAATATTTACCTATTTGAAGAACATACCATGAGGAATCGAATGAGCCCCTCCGCAGGTCCGTAGGTCAAACCATTCCCGATGTATGGTCCGATTTTATGGTGCAAACATTTGCGTTTTTTGGTTTATTATTGTTTGTTTGTAACCTAGTGATGCCGATAGCGTCGAGTTGTAGTGAATATGGATACTGGAGTGATGGCCGATGTGGATACTTGTAGTTTATAGCCGATACACGGGTTGAAGCATTCTGATATGCATGAATCGCTGATAATATATAGGTAAATATTGTTCAATATTATTACTGGGGTTTATTATTATTATAGCACGTAAATTGGTTGTTAACAAAAATTCCTATTTGGATCGGTCAGTTGATCATATTTGTGTGCCTCCTGAAATTCAATAATTGCTCTATCACCTGTGAAAAACGCTGCAAATTCTTTCACTGGGGTTTATTATTCAATTGGCTCGCGTTCATGATTTGAATTTCCACTCAGCTTCGGAGTGTGCGTGTTTCACAGGATAGAGCGATTATTGAATTTCAGTCTACCTTTGGCTACATCGTTGAAATTTGGATTTGGGGAAGTTCTAACGCAATACGAGTGCTAAAGGACTTGATAAATTATGGATGTTTTTATTGTGGGGGGGGGGGGGGGGGGTATTGAGGTTCAATGAAAAAACGCTGCAAATTCTTTCTCTGGGGTTTATTATTCAATTGGCTCGCTTTCATGATTTGAATTTCCACTAAGCTTCGGAGTGTGCGTGTTTCACAGGTGATAGAGCGATTATTGGATTTCAGGAGGCACACAAATATGATCAACTGAACAATCCAAATAGGTTTTTTGGCTGAGAACAGATTTACGTGCTCTATGCGTATCTCCTGAAATTTAATAATCGCTCTCTATCACCTGTGAAACACGCACACTCCAAAGCTTAGTAGAAATTCAAATCATGAACGCAAGTCAATTGAATAATAAACCCCAGTGAAAGAATTTGCAGCGTTTTTTTACTCTCGGAGTTCCGAGCACTGACGCGACACTACTTTCGATGGATCACTCGTACTGTATTTTTTTTTTTTTTTTTTTTTTTAACCACTGAGGCCCTGGTACTGTAATCGTATTCCTGCGTCTTTGCCTTCGAGGCAGTAGACAACAAACGACTTCACAAAAATTACACTGTTCTGCATCAAAATCCTCCCTTCAACAGAAATGTTGTTTTTTTATGTTTTGAGGTATGCTGAACACGAATCGAACGGCAGAAAATCTCTATCAGGCACCATTTTATGTAAAAATTGTGTTTTGTGTATAAAAATGAGCTGTTTTTTGATATTTTGAGAATTCTTTTTTTCAACGACAACTCCAACAAAAATTAAAAAATATATCTATTTTTGAAGATATTACAATATATTAGAACACGAAAAAATTTCGAGAGCTTAACTGTTAGGCTTCAAGGATTAGTTTGGCCTACAGTCCGAAGTATGACTCAGAGGCGCACTCTCTACCTGCGCCATCTTAACGGTTCCAGAGAAGGGACCCACCCTCTTTCTATTGTTCTGAAATCTGTCAAAACAGTACTCCCCACCAGGTCTTTGGCTATTCAGTCTCATTTCAACCTCGATACAAACCAGTGTTCCGTTTCAAATTTAATATGCCTCGACAGTGTAAAAACGATCCAGGCTGTTTCTGTTATATTTGTGGTGAAGTGACATTCAAGTGTAATCGAAAATCCATGACTCCCTTAGTAAAGAAGGCGTACGAGTTGTACTTTGGATGCCAAGTAAGTGATCAGGATAAACCGTGGGCTCCTAAAATATGTTGCTGTTCATGTAGCCGCGCTCTCTGTGGTTGGCTGAAAGGAACACATAAGTCAATGCCTTTTGCTGTTCCAATGATTTGGCGAGAGTCAACAAATCATGCAAATGATTGTTATTTCTGTATGACTGTCATTAAAGGTTTTACTTCAGCCAAAAGTAAGAAGAAAATACAATATCCAAACCTTCCATCTGCCATGAGACCTGTTCCACACGATGCGTCTATGCCCATCCCACCAAAACCCCAGATATATCCTCGCATTAATGAGGAAGAGCCTGATTATCAGAATATCTCACCCGAACCAGGAACCAGCAAAGGAATAGAGGAAGTAGGAACCAGGGAAGAAAATGAGTCTTCAAATGATTCCAGTGAAAATAATGCTCAGCCAAAACTCATCAACCAGGCCACGTTAAATGACCTCGTCCGCGATTTAGACCTTCCAAAAAGTAAAGCCCAGTTACTTGGTTCCAGACTACAGCAATGGAATCTTTTGGAACCAGGTGTGAACATTTCCGCCTTTCGAAAGCGGGAATCGCAGGTACTCCAATTTTTTTCAATGGAAGGCAAACTTGCATTTTGTGAAAGCCCATCTAATTTACTCTCAGAACTGGGTCTTCCGACCAATCCAGATGAATGGAGACTATTCATTGACAGCTCTAAATTGAGTCTGAAAGCAGTACTCCTACACAACAGCAACCAACATCCATCTGTCCCTGTTGCATACTCTGTCCAAATGAAGGAAACATATGAAAATTTGAAAACTTTACTTGAGAAAATCAAATACAACCAGTATGGATGGAGCATTTGTGCAGATCTCAAAGTTGTAGCAATACTTACAGGACTCCAAGGTGGTTACACGAAGTTTTGCTGTTTTTTGTGTGAGTGGGACAGCAGAAAAAAAAACAGATCATTACATAGTGTGGGAATGGCCAGAACGCACAGACACAATCGGTCGAAAAAACATCGTTAACACTCCTTTGGTTGAAAAAAAAACAAAATTTTACTCCCACCTCTCCATATCAAATTAGGACTCATAAAGAATTTTGTGAAAGCAATGGATAAGGAAGGAGACGGTTTTTTGTACTTGAAACAGAAGTTCCCCAAATTAAGTGAAGCCAAAATTAAAGAAGGAATTTTCGTCGGGCCACAAATCCGGGCTCTATTCAAGGACCTGGATTTCAAAAGAAAATTAAATGCAATTGAAAGCAGGGCTTGGTCAGCGTTTGAAAAAGTGTGCCAACAATTTTTGGGCAACAAAAGAGATACAAACTACAAGGGCATTGTTAAGGAATTGCTGTCATCATATAAGGACATGGGCTGCAACATGTCTTTAAAAATTCATTTTTTGCACTTTCATTTAGATTTCTTCCCCACTAACTTGGGAGCAGTATCAGATGAACACGGGGAAAGGTTTCATCAATCTATAGCCCAAATGGAGAAGAGATATAGCGGTAAATGCACTAAGAAGATGCTTGCTGACTACTGTTGGACACTACAACGGGAGACAGCTGATGAAGACTACAAAAGGAAAAAATACACACACTGACTAGGCACAAAGTTGTCTTTATGTTCACGGTAAAATATCTTTCTATTATATACTTTATTTACAAATAAATAAACAAATAAAATAAGAAAAACAAAATTAACATGCTATTTCAGTTTTTTTCAAAAATAACCTTCCTTTTCTCAAAAATGGTGCCTGATAGAATTTTTTGGACTTCAGATTCGAGCTCAGCACACATGAAAATATAAAAATCAAGAAAAATTTCTCAAGGGAGTAAAAAAAAATTTTTTTTTGCAGAACAGTGTTACCAGTTCGCTACTCAAAGTGATTCCTTGGGTGGTTGGTGGAGGCCACTGAAGGAATTAATTACTCGACGAAGTTCGGAAAAAGAAAAGTTAAGTTGGCAGAGAAGATCGGAGGTCGAAAAGGGAACGAGGGAACAAATGAAAAAGTAACAATTTTTCATCCACACTCAATGATGGATTTGATTAATTGGGCCTCCATTAACTCATTTCCTGAATTTCTTATATTACGGATCTGTTTATAATTTGTTTTTGTTTATTTTACTAGATGGTAGAAAGGTTTCTCATCACGGGTTTATTTCCATCGATCATGATGAAGGGTAAAGGTTATATTAGAGCATGTGTTGTCAACAGAATTTGGATGATGCAAAATTACGCTGAAATCAAGATGTAATTAAGCTCAAGTTTCCAGGTGTTATCCGGATTGAGTGGATTGTTGCACCGGGATCGAGTGGAGACTATTTGAGAAAGGTATTCAGACATACACAATGTGTATGCATTGCACATGCTGACCGGTGAGTCAGAAAGCAGCCAGCTAACCAGTGTGCGGCTGAAGGAACGGTTTGGGAGATTATTGTGTCGGCGGCTGAAAGAGCACAATTTGTCCCTTATTGGTTAAAATATGACATTGGACCACTTTCTATCGTCTGCAGCATCCAACGTACCTACTAATCCTATGAAAACTTCCTGGAAACAAAGTAGTAGAGATTTCAACAGCGAGGAAAAAACACAAGAATTTTAAAACTTTACTAATTTGTAACGTACTGTCGCGCAAAATTCTGAAAACAAGCTTTCTTGAATATCTCAAGCCTTTCTTACTCAAAATTATTTTTTGTATGTAGATAGTTTCAGAATACCTTCTAACTGGGTCATACCTTTCAATATTGTTACACGATGTACTCGTATAAACATATACATTAATGTTAGTTTTTAAATAATTTAATTAAACAAGTTGTGAAGATACTGGAAACAATTAAAGTGAAAGTCTATATACGAGTACCGGTACCAGTTCCGGTTGATCAAATTTTAAACTTGGTGTGGTTTTTCAACTAGCCGCTGAATTTTCTACAACTTTGATTCCAGAGGTGTTCAAATAGGAACAGCACTTTGGATGCTATAGACCAGGGTTGTCCAACTGGTGGACCGCGAGCCGCATGTGCATAATATGTGGCCCGAGTAGGTTTTACCAAAATTCTACATCTTCCTAATACAGAACTCTTGAGACAGTTGCCATTTATTACAGATCTGACTAATCATCTTAACAGTTTGAACTTGTGTCTTCAATTAAGAAATCAGACGGTTTCAGATCTAATAGCAGTTTACAGATCCAACGAATTATTGATTAATTCAACCGTAGATTCGAAGATATTGAAAGTCTGAAAAGCAGTGTACTGCTTTACAATAATCCTCTTGGAGCATCCGTTGAGGATCAACCTGCAGAACTGAAACTTGAGTATGTGACCTTCTAGCTGACATGTTCCTAATCACCAGACAGGAAAAGGGACCTGCATTTTTCAAATTGCTATCTAATGAGAAATACCCAAACCTGCGGGATTTTGGACTGAAAACGACGTCAATGTTCGGGAGCACATATAATATATGTGAAATCGCCTTTTCCTCCATGAAACATAATGAACCACAACAGATGCAACCTTACAGATTCTTCTTCGCGTCATCTCATGAGAACAAGAGCAACTGAAACACCTTACAACTGAAATGTGTATGGACATTTCATCATTGGTGGACGAAGCCGATCGACCACAGTCCTTACATTAGATAAAATTGTTCAGTATTCATGTAATGATTGTCTTAGTTATCGATGAAATCTTTAGAGTTTAGGTGTATCTAATTCATTTATACATAAAATTGTGGTTGTTGGGCAATAAATTAAATTATAGTAAGTACTCTTGGTTTTAATCGCTGCTACACCTCTCTTTTCTTATTGTTACTTAAGAAATACAATATGGCCACAACCTCATCAATGATCTTGGTCTTGGCCCTTGAGACCTTACAAGTTGGATACCCCTGCTACAGACGATAGAAAGTCGCCAAGCAGTGATTTTCAGCCAGTATGGGAAAAGTTATAGTTTTTTAGCCGACAATTGCTATTTTATAAACTTGTTCAATTCGACTGGTTTTGTAAACTGATAAATAAATCGATGCAGAACTTACGTTTTTTAAATTTGTCTCTTGGTAAGGTTTTGGTTTTCTGTAAGATGTGTTCTTCAGAAGTTGTCGGCGAAAAACTGTTAGCCCAAAAATATTGTTATTTTTGGAGCACCAAAAGATAAGGTTATCCCGTCGGAGGGTACAAACTCAAATGACTAGTTTTCAAAGATATCTACAGGCATTCGATTAATTTCCAGCTTTCCCCGAATCTCCTCAGGATCTCCTCCTTATTTTACTGGACCATCAGTGTTGTTAGTGAAGTATAAGCGTAATTAACACAAAACCACTACTACAAAGAAAGAAAGCTGGAAATTAGTATTCAATGGTTTATTATTAATGCATTCCCTCCAACGTAAATCGAAATTCATACTCAAATTGAAAATCGCTTCTATTTTTACCACTACACCGGGCAACACAATGTGGATTAAGTTCGAAATAACCTGATTTAACAAACAAATACCAAATACCTCAGGAATACTTTAGATTTATAATAAACATGAGCAATCGTTCATTTCTAATGCCCAGTGTCTACGGAACTTTATATAAAGTCGATGCTGAATGATATAATTGAACAAACCTAGTTTCACATTAGCGTTACGAGAACATTTCAATATTGTGAGAAATAAATGATTCTATTTTTCAGAAGAAAAATGTCAATCTCAAAGCTTCAATAAAAATTATATACTTTTATTAATATTTTAATTACTATTTACACCTATCTGTTCACAGAACTTCTGACAATGAGTATAAAATATCACTTAAGTATTACCGACACATTCCGATCCTTGAAAAATAAATTACCCTATTCGATCAAAGGTAAAGGTCAATCCTAGGGCTATTATTTAATAAGAAAGTATTTACGAACTTCCTCCGGTAGTGCTCTCGTGTAATCAGTGCGTCCAGCTGAGACGGTACACTCTCTACCGGTATAGAGACACGTTCGTTGAAATTAAAATACATTATCATCCAAATGAGGGTTTCAGTAAGAGTCATAAATTGGATATAACAATATGAATGACACAGAGTTTTCTGTCCAACATGTTGCAGTTCACGCATGATGTAAGCGATGTGACTCATGTAATCATCTTTTGTACATTTTCAGTTTAGCCGTGTAGGGCATTCATAATTGTTCTATAACTCTCTCCATACATCAGTGAATCAATAATCTGACATTCCAATATTCAGCGCAGCATTCGAGCCATCTTTGCGGGAAATACGGATTATAACGTGAGTTCCGGAAATTGTTGACCTCATTGCAAAACCAATGATTCTCCTATCGTTCATTCAAGTCTGAACACCTAAATTTGATTTCCTTAACATTTATTACATCCTATAGGTATGTCTCTGCTTTGACTCGTTGTCAGTACACTGCTCAGCTGTAAAGCACTATTTAGCTCCGGCAAATTTCATTAGAGGATGTGCAGTACCAACAACTGTTCCAAACACATTCGTGGAAGCGTACTTTCTCCATTTCCTCGATTCTCACCCAATGCATCACCATACACCAAAACACGGGCACTTTCTGTAACTACTGGACAACTCTCTCACACATTATATCCGGCTTTCGCTTTTCTCCTTGTTTCCCATAAACAATGGCCTTGAGTTTACTCGTATTCATCTGTAGGTTGGCTTGGGAATAATCATTGAACACACGCACTGTTTACTGTCTATCAATGTAGCTGTCCCCAAGAAGCACAATATCGTAAGCAAACCTGCAGATCAGCGCAGCCGCTCTCAGCCGAAAACCCAGGTAGGACACCCAGTAACAAGTTCATCATGACCTTCTGTACTTCAACTTCTCCCTTTGAAATGCCTCCAAGAAAAACACGCTATGATTATTTTTCAAAATATGGATGATTTTGAAACTGAATCACGAAAATGGCAGTTTATGCCATATTAGGGTGAGGCTTAATAAATCAAAAGCTCGTCTTAAGTAAAGCATGACTGCCACCATGCTGCTACTCTTCTGAGCATTATAAAGGCATACCAAAGTGTGCAATGTGAAAAGTTCAACCACACAGCTCCTTCCTGCCCCTAAGGCTCCCTGTTATTCTGGGTAAATCTCTTCTTTTTTTCAGCTCAAGATCCAATACGTTTTGCAAGAGCTTTACCATCGTGTTCATAAGAGTGAGCGACCTATAATTGAAGGGTTATTTTTGTCTTCCGTTTTATGTTGTAGGAGCAGTTCAATATTTCCCAAACGACTAGGAATCTCACCATTATCGACGATCGATGCAGCGCTCAATCCATAGGTACATCCGGGCGGAACCTCATCAACTCATGGGAATCCCGCCAGGGCCAGGTGTACTTTCTAGCTTAAGGCCGGAGATCCTAGCCCTCTATTCACAAAAAAAGCTATGGCCTGCATGAATTTCCACGCGGTGAATCAATTCAAAATTAAATCAGTAACCATTTCTGGTCGACGGGCAGACCCAAAATGAGGGAGGATGAAACGAATGCTCAAGAAGAGCAAGGCTGAAGATGGCAGCCATCAGAACATCACAATCCCTACGCCACAGCAGTGACGGATTATTCTGACACCGAATTCAAGATGTATAAATTGTAATAAAACTTGTACACCTCAACATAGGTTTTATTCAGTGAAATTACGCATAATTGAAAGCAACGGGTTTTTTATGAATAGTTGAGAACATCGTGGTAACTTACAAACAATCGATGGGGAACAGGTATAAATTAGAACTGTAGTTTTATCACAATCAATATCAGCCCGAAAACGACACGCGGACGCCCGTCGAAGTCTGCAGTGGAATTGAAGCCGGCGTACGAGGAACCACCGAAACACCGCCACCTGAAATGGAGGACCCTAATGATTTAGATACGAATCCACCAAACCAGTTTTACCCGACTACCGGAACGTTTGAGAGAGATGGGATGAAAACTGAAGAAAATTATACTTGTTACAAGAATCTGAGGGCACGGTGATAAAGACATTGACAGGCAGACACGAAACGAAAGTTGCTCAGCATAATTTTAGAGGGTGATTCTCATTTTACAGGACAATCGAGGTTTCTACATTTCAAAAAAATTTTGTTTTCCTAAAATTATGATTTTTTTATTATACGATCTAGATGTTACTCTTATGGTATAGTGGTGTACCAGCATGCATGATTTTCATTTGTTTCCCTAAAAGTCAGGTTTTAAAATATTGACAGAACACGACAAGATATGTATTCATGGCAATGAGGTTTGTCCCATAAATAACGATAGAATAGTGTAATTGATATGTAGATAAGGCTAAATAAGACAGATATTTAAAGCAAAAACAGTTCAATTAGTTGAAGCAAGATTTTTTTTTTCAGTTAGTTACCACCATTCAATACGTCCCGTAATTTTTTTTTTTTTTTTTTTTTTTTGGATTTTTTCTTAATCCTCCCAAATCTTGCCCCCAAATGGTTCCCAATTGAAGGGAAAAATGATTTTAAAAAATCTTCCCACCCTCCTCACCCTTTTTTCGGTCGATTGCCATATGGCAATTGTGGGACCTATAAGAACATTTTAGCGTAGAATACGCTTTAGCCATAGACTAACTAGCCAAAAAAGGAACGCTTGAGCGTAACGAAATGTGACACGGAAAAGTCTAGAACGTTCTGGGCTGCTTTAGAAACAGATCATATGATCATAAAACACCGATAATTGATGCTTATAAGCACATTGGGTAACTAAAGGCGATCACCAAGCAACAACTTGCATATTTACATCCGTGTGTAGTAGTTGCGACAAACCCGTTTGAAGTGAGTAATTTTATTTATGTAAATCGGAGATTCAGTCGTTCGCCGTCAACGGTCAGGCAACTAGTTGCCGTGAATGCTCAGAGCCAGAGGGTGCAGCGCTCAGCGGAGACTTTATTAAATTCATTGAATGAGCATTTACCTTAATAATTTTATGTTTCATTTTTCAATAAAATAAACCGTCGTTTTTCTATTGATTTGCGCACGTTTGTATTGATTGTCACATACAAGCATGCGGATTATCGTGGTGGATCGTGCATTGATTCCATATTCGCCCGCCATATCAATAACATCGTTAGTGTACGTTACTTAAACGCTAATACGCGTTTCATAATCACCGTTGAACGTTCTGCAGTTCAGCGTCCACTCGAGGCTAAAGCGTATTCTACGTTTCTATACTTGTAGCAGCAGGCTATAAATAAAAGAAAAAGGGGGGTCCAGGGGGCGCAACCCCCGGCGAGGCGCGTAGCGCCGAGTTTTCAAAAACATTTAAGATGGTGATTTTTTCCAGGAAACTAACAGAAAAAACTCACATAACCCAACAAACGATATTTTATTAACATTCCAATAGTTTTCAAATATAAACTTTGAAGAAGTAAAGTAGTCTTAGAAATCACAAAAAAATAGAACATAGAAAATCACAAAAGAGAAGCCTTTTTTAGTGAATGTTTGACTAAAATTGAACTAGAAATGGACTGGTTTTTCGTATGGTAAATTGTTCAATGATTTAAACAAATTGAGATCAATAAAAAACCAAAAATTGACTAAAAGCTAGAAACATTTAACAATATCAGTCTTCGGTGAATGTAGAAATCCACTACGGTTGTAGTTCGGTCTACGGTTGTTTCGTATGAAACGATGCAAAACAAGGTATGCAGAGGCCTACGCCGCACTTTTTGCACATCGTTCTCATTATAGAGCGACAGTTCTGCCCATCGTCTTGAAGTCTTGAGACGAATTTATGGAGCAGTCTGCGAGGAAGGAGTCTGGCGTATCCGAACAAACCGTGAACTAACCGAATTGTATGGAGAACCAGACATAGTAACTGAGGCAAAGCGAGCTGGGATCCGTTGGGCAGGGCACGTCCAGAGGATGCCAGATGAAAGGGCTGCACGGAAATTATTTAGCAACAATCCGGGAAGAAGGAGACTCCGTGGAAGGCCGCGACTGCGCTGGGTTGATGGCGTAGAGGATGACTTGCAACACCTTGATGCACGCAGATGGCGAACACTGGCAATGGACCAAACGGCATGGGGACATGTCATTGATCAGGCTCGAACCCTCCATGGGTTGTAGTAGTAGTAGTTCTGCCCATCGCATAGTTCCTTTTTTTCCCTTCAGTCTCGCACACGAAGTGATCCCTGAGGTCAAACCTAATATCGTTGGGGACTCTGTTGGAAATACTAGTTTTGCTGGTTCTTCAGGGGTGGGAGCATTTCGGGGTCCCGTACTTCGCCAAGTAGACGGTCACTATTTTGCGCCGAAAGTCCAACTGGCTGATTGGATGGTGATGCTGTTTGAAATATATCCACGAATTTGTCATCATCACATCCAACAGCCACGTAAAAACTGGCCACCGCCATTTTTTCCCGTTGATTCCGATTCGATAATTACACAACCCATTATCCATTAGATCGGTCCCTCCCATCGGCTCGTTATATTTCTTGACGATCAATGGTCGTTGGACAGTGACGTTTCTCTTCTGCTGCTTGGAGTACCTCGAGATTAACGAAAATGGGCTGGAGCCAAACACTGTCGATGCTGCAGTAACTATTCCGTTGTCCAGCCATTTTACAAAAAATATCCCGTCTTTCCTTTCAATCGCAAAATCGCACCTTCCCCTTGGGCCTCTATATAAGTGACGGTGGAATATTGGGCCGAAAGCTCTTCCCCGTAGTTCTAAGAGCTCTAGTTGATGATATTTCAATAAGAATAACGTGGGACATGTTTTTTGTGTAAATATATTGAAATAAAATCACGATTTTAGGCAATTTGGACTGTTCACCCCCCCTGAAATTATTTTTTTCAATAAACTAAGACATTCCACACTTAACTACACTACTCTAGAACACAAAACCACGGGGCAGGGGGTTCTAAAAATTTAGGATTGAGTGGGGGGTCTTACTTCAACAGCGCCTGCAGCTCCTCCATGTGTGCTCTTTTGAAAACTTCACAACATAGCACTTAAAGACGGTAAAACGTTAGACGACATATGAGACTATCAAGTACCATCCCAGGAAGGTGACTGCACCCTGCAAGTTCGCGACAAAGTATCTAGAAAGAGGTGAGATTTTTTTTAGGAGCCACGTTTTCGATTGCCATATGGCAATCGTGGGACCTAATGGGTTAACCCATTAGGTATAATAGGTATAAAGGTATAAAAATAACCACGTTTCCCAACAGTGAAGGTGGGCAGGAATCACATTTCAGTCTTTCATGACCCTTTGTTAGAGCAAGTATCACATTTTATCTTACAACTTACGAGCTATTACTAATAGTGGTTACTAATGAAAGTAGTACAGTAACATAAGTACGAATAAACTTCAAAAAACAATATAAAGGAACGCAATATAAAATGAAAGGAAACGAACTCCTATTTAGAACTTGGAAGAGGAAGTAACACTAAACTTGGGAAAAATTTGTTTCAAACAAACTTAGAAAGAAAACTTGCAAATAAAAAAAAAGTTTTGAATTTTGACAAAATATTTAACTTTTGTACAAAACGTTGAAAGGACATTTAAAAATATACTTATCACAGAATTCTGTCAGTATTTGGGACTTCATAAAGAAAAGGACTTCATTATTGACTAAAATTAAGGGTTAACATTTTTTCCATTTGTTTTGATGCAGAGAAGTGAAACATTTCTCTTCTTTAACAGTTCGTCTTATTTGTTTGGTTTTCCTTTTATTTCAACAAAACTCTTCACTGAGATCCACTCTGGTATGGAGATAATTTGTTTCTTGTCAGAAATGTTAAATAGGATCTGTTTGTTTCTGCATGAATTCTTCAATAATATTTTCGCTGCACAGACGAGTCATCAAAGCAGTTGTGTCTGGTGCGTTAATGATTTTTAATTGGGACATTTCATGAACAAGCAATCTCATGTTTTCATGACGAATGCAGACAATGTGTCATGGCATGTAACTCTCGCTTCTACGATTTTGCGGGGTTTCCAACGGCAGAATGTTGAATAACTCAAATTCGTACGGGAGATAGCCAGAAATCTTTTGTGAAGGTTAGACAATGTGTCATTCAAGTACCTCTTCTGCATTTTGAGCTCCCCATATTTAACAAAGCTTTTTCCCGGGGCCCATTCTTGAGTTTTGCTCATCCTCCAGGAAACGTTTTTTAGTGCTCTTCGAGACAGCAACTGACTTTCTCTTTCAACGTTCAAACACAAATGCATCAGATCGACGAAGTGTTCTCCTGTACATTTCAATGACAATGATTTCCCTATATGCTGAAGGACTCCATATTTCGTCATGTTTTTTGAATTTTTTGGAATGCGCATGTTATCCCCTCTCACTTGATACCTACTTTTCGGTGCCAGTTCGGTCTGCGAACCTACTTTTCTTTCAGTTTTTCTCACAGTGGGAAATTACGAACCCTCTTATCGAAGCAGGAGAACCAAGGTCGCTCCAGAATTTTCCGTTTATTGCTTTTTGGTCATTGGGTAAACATTTTATCAACACTTCAATTTACATTTTTTGGAACAGATTCCTCTAACTTTTTTCTCTCCAAATACTTTATTCTTAGGGGTTTGTAAAAAGCGCCAGAATTCACTTTGAGCTTTTTAAATTTTTTTCCCAACAATCAGGGTTTTTCAGGATCAGGGCGAGATGTTTAATGGAGTCATCAACATTGTCTTCCTGATCCTGCACTAAGCCTATTATTTCATTTCCCTCTGATCGGCCCTCAATCCCAACAGATTCATTAGGCAAGACAGCAGAGACGGATTATGCCTCGGACGTCAGGTAATCTCATTGCTGCCAGAATAAAAAAATTTTCCGTCCAAAGGTTCTTAAGTTTAGTCCACTATTGAGTCATCCACACCTGAATCATACCCATCCCACTGAACGATTTTCGGAACTTCAACAGTAGGACCTAGAAGGAATCGTTACCATCTCTTCTTCCCGACTGGTTCCAGGGTGAGAATTTCGGCAAAGCCTTACCATACGCTGACCGCGAGACTCCATTATTATTCGACGGAATAGATAATTCAGTAAAACACACTGATATACGAGCGCGTGACGAATAAAATGACCAAAAAAATAATGAAAATCAAAAGCTACGAGCTGGGCAGCTGTGTCACTTTGGCTCCTGGGGAATGTTAATGAATTTACGGAGGTGCCCAACTGAGCAAACATTCCAGAGCAACGAGGCCATATTGATGTCGCCGTGAACAACTCCGAGTTTTCAGTTCAGTAGGGCCTCATCTCCCGAAATGGCGGTGTGGCTCAGAGAATTTACCTAATATAAAATTGCCATTGTAATAAGGACATTACTACTTCATGTTGTCTAGGAGGCCAACAAACCAAATCTGAAAGGAGGTAGGTCCTGAAAGATGAACAGTAGTGAATCACATTGATACCAAAATCTCAAAAACGAAACATACCTAGATGCGGCACTACTGCTCTGGGGGTGCGGTAGAGGCATTCGAATAATTTTCATAACGATTTACTTTTTTAGATCTTATCCTTATCAATGAACGTGCTCAATGTTGTTTTTTCTCGAGTTTCCTATGTTTACAGAATAATGGAGTCTCGTTGGTGGATGGTACGCAATAATGTTAGTATTTAACATTTCCACCATCTTCCTTTGCATTTTTTGAGACAAAATGCGTCGTTGCGTTGATGTTAATGTCGTAGATTGTAGAACTCAGTGTCATTACCACCAGTCAACATGCCTTCAGTTCCTACATTTCGAAATTTGTTCTACCAGAAGTAAGTAGCTCTCTATTGTAACGAAATAATTACTTGCTAGTCTTCCTAACGATGTTGATGAATGGCAAAATAATTCATTATCATTAATAATTAATAATAATTCATTATGCAACCCTTTCTACATCTTTGGGTCA
This sequence comes from Creontiades dilutus, assembly GCA_031894815.1. NCBI lineage: Eukaryota > Metazoa > Arthropoda > Insecta > Hemiptera > Miridae > Creontiades > Creontiades dilutus. Next base: position 340,468 of record JAVIWC010002490.1, on the reverse strand, counting down.
TTGGATATTGCTAGATTTTCTGAAAACGATATGGATTTTGAGACTGTCTACCCAACTAAGAGCTTGTTAAGTTTTGCCGTTTTCATGTATCCGATGCCTGTAGGACAATTATGGCAACTGATGGTAATAACCAGCTCTGAAACTAGTTTCAATTCATAAAATTGAGATATCTTCCCCACTTTTTCAGGGAAGAGGATTGCGGAATATTTTTCAAACATTCCGGACCCCCAAAGATACTATTCGCAAAGTTGTTCTGGGTACTTGATACTTTTCGCTGTTGTAGCCCATGGAATGCCACTTTTAGCCTCCTGACAAGTTCTGTACGATCCTTTTCATCTCAATTTTCATCCATTTTTCTGGAAGAAACATACAGAAGAAAATTGTTATACGATTAGCGAATATATTTGAAAATATATGATACACCTGCATGATCACAGCCAGACTTGGTGTTTCAATAGTGGACAGTTAGTGATTCAAAGATTACATCCCCTAACCACTTTTGGTTCCTATTGACACGATAAAACCGAATTGGCGTAGCACTAGTACCTACCGAAAATAAATAATACCAAAAAATCATTCATGTTTCAATATTGGACACCCAGTGTCCCCAGTGGAAATTGATTGTTTAGTGTTATGAAGGTGGCCTAAACACTCACGCAGTAAGTATAATTTGTAAGAAATCCACAAAAAAAAAGGAAGCCACAAAAAAAGAAGAAGTCAAAAGAAGAAAATAAAAGTTCCAAAATTTCCTGTCGCAACTTACCTTACAGAGATTCAATACTACAATAATACAAATAATGCTACAGATTCACCAGCACGCATGGAGTCCAAGCTGTGAAGATCAACTACATATGCCATTTTGCAACTTGGTATTATCGTGTTATCAGCAGGTACGCACACGAGCAAAAGTAGAATCCACACAATGATCTAGTTAGCCTATGATAGTTCTAGTTATCCGATCGAGCTCCAATTTTCAGGGTAGTCACGGAAAAATGATTTCATAATTTCATACCAATTTGAAGGAGAGAGAGTCAGTCAATAGCAGTTGCTGCATATGCGCAAATGTGATATCATATTAACAAGCCCATTTTTTATTCAATTTTCTTAAAATTTTCAGGTGAAATGCGGTTAATGCGTATATGAACCTCGATTAATTTCATTGCTCAGAAATCAGTACATCAGAGTGTACAAGCGCTAACACACGACCCAGCAAGCCCCATTTCTCCTGCTCTATGGCTCAGGGTGTGTGGTGCGGGAAAAGTGCCACGTACGATTAGTTACTCGAGCTAGGCATCTCAACAGGAGTACTTTGTGGTATCACCACCCTCGTCATCCAGTGCTCTTACATAAACTGGTGGTAATTTTATAGTGGCACTTCCTTCCATTCCTCTCTCCCTCCATCATCTTCTTGCGCTCATGATTTGAATTTCTACTAACCTTTGGAGTGTGCGTGTTTCACAGGAGCGATTATTGAATTTCAGGAGGCACACGAATATGATCAACTGATCAATCCAAATAGGTATTTTGGTTGAGAATAGATAAATCTACGTAAATTTACGTGCTCTATGCATATCTCCTAGAATTCAATAATCGCTCCATCCTGTGAAACACACACACTCCAAAGCTTAGTAGAAATTCAAATCATGAACGCAAGCCAATTGAATAATAAACCCCAGAGAAAGAATACTTATTTACCCCACTAATAATATTGAATAATATTTACCTGTATATCATCAGCGTTTCATCCATATCAGAATGCTTCAACCCGTGTATCGGCTATAAACTACAAGTACGAGTATCAACATCGGCTATCACTCCAGTATCCACATTCACTACAACTCGACGCTATCGGCATCACTAGGTCACATACAAAAATAAACCAAAAAAACGGAAATGTTGGCACCATAAATAGGGCCATACATCGGGAATGGTTTGACCTACGGACGTGGGGAGGGTCTCATTCGATTCCTCATGGTATGTTCATCAGATAGGTAAATATTTGGGCCGATTCGACTTGTTTTGAGGTTTTTAGGGATTTTACAAAACTTTGACAGCCCTTGAAGGGCACTTTAAATTGAGTGAGAGAGCTGGCTCAAGAATTGACTCCATAATACCTCATTTTCCATTACGTTCTCTCACCTTGTTTCATCCTCACATTCCACGTTCCTTGATATTGATATAGTTCGAACTCAGAGAACATTTTGCACTAAAGTGCATGTTAAGGAGTCGAATGCCCAGCTGTATCTTCAGTACGATAGCTGCCACGCCCCTCACATTAAAAAGTCGATCCCTCGTTCCCTTGGCATCCGGGGCCACAAAATTCGCAGCAACAATGAGGACCTCTGTTTGTACCTCCAGAGCTCGAGGGTCGTCTACACGAACGAGGATACCCCTTGCATCTGCTGCATGACCGCTACACCAGCAACCGTCAGATATCAGCCATCGTCGGACCGGAGGGGTCTGGAAGGCCCTTTTTTCATCACGACGTTCTATCCCGGTATTCAACGGATCAATGCCTTTCTGAGGGAGCTCCACCCCATCTTGTTGGAGAGTGGCGCTACGCAGGGGGTTTTCCCGAGGCCTTATGTGGTTGAAGGTCACGGAGGATCCCATTCATCTTCTGAACTCCGAAGAAGAACGTTGTGACCAGAGGAACTCGGTCATTTTGTGGTCGTGATCTTCGCCGGTAGTTCACACGAGCTGGAATCACTTTCCCACTGACAATTCGTCTCGGGTATCCCCTCTCTATCAATTTATCTCCAATCAGCTCCAAATAATCTTCCAGAGAGTCCTGATTATTACAAATTTCGTGGCCTCTAATGGACAATGACCTTGGTATAGACTTCTTTGTGTGTGGAGGATGACAACTGTCATAGTGTAAGTAAAGCTGTTTGTTTGTGGATTTTACATGTACACTAGTTGTGACGCTTCCATTGACCATTGAAATGTCCACATCGAGGAATGTAGCTTTTGACCTTGAAAATGACCATGTGAACGAGACAGAGAAGCTGGAGTTGAGGTCCCTGAGAAAGGACTCGAGTTCCTCTTCACCATGCGGCCATATGAGGAAAATATCGTCAATGAACCACTTCCATATTAACGGGGTTTTCTCTCTCGATGCTAGAAATGTATTTTCCAAATCCGCCATAAACAAATTTGCGTATGAGGGCGCCATTCGAGTACCCATTGCAGTCCCTCTCTTCTGCAGGTAGAATTGGTCCGCGAATATAAAAACATTCATCGTTAGGACACATTCTGCAAGTTTGACTAGGAAGTTGGTAGATGGAACTTTTGGTTCAGAACGCATCTCCAGAAAGTGGGTGAGGGCAGCCAATCCTTCGTTATGAGGAATTTCCGTGTATAAAGAATTCACATCGATGGTGGCAAAAATCACATTTTCTGGGATCGTGGTTTCTCTCAGTATATATATATATACTGCCCAAAAAATTAACACTATTCTTCGTGACCTTCAATCAATACTGGCTTCAAGTCCACAGACACGGGATATTTTCCGTGAAACTCCAAGAGTGAGTTACCGCCAAGGAAAAACGATTGGGAACCTGTTATCCCATCGCCATCCTCAATCTCAGCCACCCGACCGGGGTTTGCATCCATGTGGACGACCGAGGTGCAAGTTGTGCAGTTTGGTCATTGAAGAATCTGACTTCACCTCTCCAAACACTTCACATTCGTACAAATGTAACGGATCCGCGGAGTGCCAGTCGAAGAACTGTGTTTACCAACTGATCTGCCGGAAATGTGATGACAGTTCCGCTTTTTATGTGGGAAAGGCTGCAACCCTAAACCTGAGGATGAACAACCATAGGGCCTCAGTGGCTCAAGAGAGAGCACTCCCGGTTGGTGTGCACGCACGTTCCCATAATTCATCATTTGATGAATGCTTCGGGGTGAAAGTGCTGTGCAAGATGCCTGAGGCTTCAAATGATCGCCAGCTGCAGCAGTCAGAGAGGGCTCATAAATGGGTTTTGGGGGCTAATAGACCTCCTGGCCTCAATTTAAATGATTGAAAATTTTGTCATCATAAATTATTTGTTCCGGCCCTGGATACCTAATTGAAACACCGCGACCAAGACTCCCAAAATCATTTCTTCTCCAATTTTTCTGTGATCAAGATTTTTTCGAAATATTAGAAAACTTTTTCCGCTATTCTATATACTTGTCTAAATTTCTTTCTCTTAAATAATTGATACTATATATATATATATATATATATATATATATATATATAAATAATAGCAGATATAGATTGCATAATAGATGAATGTGCTAAGCCAGAGGATCGAAATATGATCCGAGGACAAGTAACAAACATTATGACAAATTTCACCCATATTATTCCTGAAACGCCATCCAGACATAATAATCCTAAAATCTGACAAAACTAATAGTACAGTGATAATGAACAAAACAGATTACCATGAAAAAATGAAGGTATTACTAGCAGACACAGCAACCTATGAACTAATAACAGATAGGAGACGAAATCCCACTTCAGCCTTACAAACAAAAAATAATAAACTCATACAGAAATTATACAAGGAGAAAAAAATAGATCTTACAACAAAATTAAAACTAGTCAAATACAATAGTACACCACCTAGAGTATATGGGGTAGTAAAAACCCATAAACAAAACAACCCTCTTCGCCCAGTAGTTAGCTTTGTAAACAGTCCTACCTATGAAAGTGCCAAATTTCTCTCTAGCATCCTAAATAATATTACTTCTGACAAATATAACATAAAAGATTCTTTCCATTTCCATGACTCCATCAAAAATACTAAAGTACCTTCAGGATATATATTAGCCTCCCTAGATGTGAAATCCCTGTTTACTAACATCCCATTGCAATATGTCAAATCCATCATCAATGAAAAATGGGATAACCTCAGTACCCACACTAAACTATCAAAACAAAACTTTTTGGACCTTATGAAATTATGCGTAGAGGAAGGATATCTGAAATTTGAAGAAGAGTTATACCTAATCAAAGATGGTGTTGCGATGGGATCACCAATAGCCCCAATTTTAGCTGATCTAGTCATGACAAAGTTACTAGATGAAGTAATACCCCTCCTCCCATTTGAAATACCTTTCATATACAAATTTGTAGATGATTTATATTTAGCCATCCCAAAAGACACTGAAACCCTAGTACTACAAACATTTAATAATTACCACACATCATTAAAATTCACCTTAGAAATTGAAGATCAAAAAGGCCAACTTCCATACCTCGACATGATAACTGAAATAAACCCAGATAGAACCATAGGAATAAACTGGTGGAGAAAACCACAAAAGACAGATCGCTACCTAAATTTTAAATCACACCACCCACTAAGCCAAAAAATAAATGCAGCACTCAATTTAAAACACAGGGCAATTAAACTTAGCGACCCGAAATTCCACAAAGAAAACCTTAATATAATTGAAAACATTTTACTAAAAAATAATTTCCCAAAATCCTTAACAAAAACAATTCTCTTCAATGGCCCAAAGCCTACAAACTCAAATTCTCTAGCAACAAATTTGGAACATGCCCAAAATGAATCTCTAGTAAACCAAGAGACCTTAGAACCTCCAACACTCCCCTGCAACTTTAGAAGCATGACCTACGTAAAAGGGTTGTCTGAACAGCTCAAAAAAACCATTTCTAAAAAAGTAAATTGCAAAATAGCTTACAGAAATAAAAAAACCCTAAATAGTCTTATATACTCTAAAACAAAATCAAAAATACCTTTAATGAATAAAAGTAACATAATATATTCCGTAGAATGCAAGGACTGTAAAACCAAGTACATAGGACAAACAGAGCAATATTTATCCAACCGTCTCTCACAACACAGATCCGATATAAATCACAATAACAATAGATGTGCATTAGCCCAACATTCCTTATCCAAGAACCACACATTTGACTTCGAAAATACTCAAATTAAAGATAATGAAACAAATTTAGGAAAGAGAAAAATAAAAGAAATGGCCTACATAGCAAAAACCTCAAACACTTGCAATCTAAAGACCGACACTGCCAAACTCAGTCAGCTATATACAAATTTAATATTGAATTCCACCAGCAACCTTCAACAAAATAGTATTCAAAACAACACACATCATTCATAAACACATCCATTCCAACACCAAACCAACAAGTCACCTCCACCAAGACAAGAAAACACTTCACAAATCTTAAACAACAACAACGCCAGAAACAAACCATCCACGTAAACAAGTCCCGTATATAGATATTTGTATTTAGATTTATCAGTTCAGAGTAATAGAAAGTCACGGTATCATAGTTTAGTAAAAGTTCATAGTAATAGTAGTAGTAGTTTATAATAATAGAATTGTAAAATATAAAATGTGATAACACAAACAACACCCTATCTAAGGTATGTGCCCAACTCCATTATCTACTTTTAATAACTTAGTTCTCTTTAGTTACCTATTTTCACACTAATGTCTAATTGTACACTAATGTTTTCCAAAAAATTTTTTGTTGATGTAGCCCTGAAGAGGATTTATAAATAAATCGAATTAATGGCCTGATAAAACTTGAAAATTTTTCGACTGAACCTCAAGATCTGCTACTACCAGTTGTTTAAAATACGCAGTCAAGAAAATCACACCAATATATATATATATATATATATATATATATATATATATATATATATATATTCATTAGTTTGAGCAGTTTTAATATAACCATTGTATGTTTACCTTCACAAAAGTGCAATAGTGTAATAGAAATGTGAAATTAGAAGATGTGATAATACAAACAACACCCTATCTAAGGTAGTCGCCACCCTCATAAACTGCTTTTAGTAGGTAACTTAGTTTTCTTCAGTTAACCGTAGACTAATGTTTTCTACAAATTTTTGTTGATGTAGCCCTGATGAAGATTTACAAATAAATCGAATATATGACCAGATGAACATTAAGATTATTGGACTAAACCTCAAGACCCACAAGTAGTACAAGTAGTACAAGTAGTACGTTACGAACATTATTCATCACGGGTCACTCATGCGCTCCAGGGACGTTGTCACATTTAAAAATCGATCCGTATATCTCTTATATAGAAACAGATGAATTAACCCCTCCATTTACCTCGTTTCATAACGAAATTCGGAACTGAAATGACATTCCGCAAGTAGACCACGTTATTATTGAACGAAGACCAATAATGAAAATCAGATAGAAATTGTGATGATAACTGGATCAATTCTATTAAGCGTCCTTCTATTGACGTAGGCTTACTTCTGAGAGACGTCCTAAAACGGGTTGCTCCATTTACCTTTCTTAAGCTACATAATATGTAGCGGCCAAATATATATATTATATATTATACTAGTTTAATGGCCCTGCTACGCAGGTTAAAAAGAAATAGGTGAATAACACAATTTTTTTTTTTCGTGATTTATTAATTGCGACTGAAAAATCAAATACATTTCATCTAGCAATTTTACATATCAATAAAGGTACACTCCAAGTGGGTAGGTTTACAGCAAAATCTAGCCCTTTATTATATAGCTCAATTAATTAGCACTGAGTTCGATTGCACTTCTATTCACGCAGCACAACTAAATCCAGTGGTTTGTTTCGCTTGAGACGTCGGATTTCACCTTCGTTGTCCAAAACGTAGAGCATCTCCAGGTTCACGTGTTTGTGGAGGCGATGTTCATGCTTCCTTGCGTATTTTGCAATAATTTCATAAACTGTCTCCATCCTCAAATCTCGATGAATATCATCGTTTCGCATGTACCAAGGGGCTCCAACTATACTTCTCAGTATTTTATTCTGAAAGGTTTGGATTTTCTTAATATTTGATTTCTTGGCACAGCCCCAGATCTGTATCCCATAGGTCCAAATAGGGCGTAGGATCTGCTTATATATAAGCAGTTTGTTGTGAAGAGAGAGATGGGAATTCCTTCCCATTAGCCAATACATCCTTCTGTACTTGATTTTAAGTTCTTCTTTCTTCTTTTCTATGTGTTTATTCCAGTTTAATTTGGAGTCAAGTGTCAAACCCAAGTATTTAACTGCTTCAGTATGCGGTATTTTATTCGAATTGATCTCAACATTCAAGATTGGGACTTTTCGGTTAGTGAAGTTGATGTGGGCTGATTTTGATTCGTTCAGCTTCATTCTCCACATCTTGGTCCATTTACAAACCTCAGTAGTAGACGTCTGTAGTTTGCGTGTTGCAGCTTCTATATCATCTCCAACAGAGAGGATAGCCGTATCATCTGCAAAGGTGGCAACAGTTGTGCCTTCTTGTTGGGGTAATCCCCGTATGTACAGGAGGTAGAGTACTAAACAACACAACGAGGGAGTATAATAACAATATTAAAAGTCAAAAAATCGTATATCCCAAATCCCCGAGGAGAGGACCACGTCGCTTGCCCTGGGAGACGCTTCCCCCCGCTGGGGCCCTCCTTCCTTCACTGGCGGGGTCGGGGGGAGGGGGGAGCAGGTCGGTTGCCCTGGGAGACGGGGGCGAGAATTCCACCCGCCCAGCGTTACCACCCCCTGAAACGTCGATATACTCAGATAAGCTGGTTTTTATATAGTGTGATTCCTCCCATTTAATGTAATTATGTAACTTCAGTGTTTCTGTAGCTTTGACGTACGCGTTCATCTTTAGTTCCAAGTCCATTAGAGTCTTATTGTTCAGTTATCGACAATTGCTACGCATTTTTGTTGAAGAAAAAACGATTATCCATCTCTATTCCTTCCTGCTGCTCATATCTCTCCTTCTTTCTCAAAATTGAAGGGGATATCATTTTCAACACCTCCTTTTCTAACGGATTGCTGAATAAAACGTCGGAGACGACTTGGGCGTTTCTGTGGAGTACAAAAGTCACACTGCGCCTTCGGATGAAATACGGTCTGAGATTCTCGTGCTCATCTTGATGACCGCATTATACGCTGCCCGAGGTTTCTGCCCACCGCCAAGTGATATTGTTCCCTCTCTCGCGCCTGCGAGCTCCTTGCGACCCCTGTATAATTCTCCGCTCTTCATTTTCTTCTTATAACCCTCAAGGAGTTGATACGTCCTCTTACAGTTTTCAGTTTACCCAATAGTTTCACGGGATTTAGGGAGCAATGGCGCCGAAACCATAAGCAAGTACAGAAAAAAACGCTGCAATTCTTTCACGGGGTTTTATTATTCAATTGGCTTGCGTTCATGACTTGAATTTCTACTAAGCTTTGGACTGTGCGTGCTTCACAGGATGGAGCGATTATTGAATTTCAGGAGGCACACAAATATGATCAACTGATCAATCCAAATAGGTATTTTGGTTGAGAACAGATTTACGTGCTCCATTCATATCTCCTGAAATTCAATAATCGCTCCATCCTGTGAAACACGCACACTCCAATGCTTAGTAGAAATTCAAATCATGAACGCAAGCCATGTGAATAATAAACCCCAGTGAAGGAATTTGCAGCGTTTTTTTATTGAACCTCAATACCCCCCCACAATAGAAACATCTATAATTTATCAAGTCCTTTAGCACTCGTATTGCGTTAAAACTTCCCAAAATCCAAATTTAAACGATGTAGCCAAAGGTAGACTGATGTACAGGAGGCACACAAATATCATCAACTGATCAATCCAAACAGGTGTTTTGGTTGAGAACCGATTCACGTGGTCTATGCATACCTCCTGAAATTCAATAATCGCTCTATCACCTGTAAAACACGCACACTCCGAAGCTTAGTAAGATTCAAATCATGAATGCAAGCCAATTGAATAATATACCGCAGTGAAAGAATACGTATTTACCCCAATAATAATATTAAATAATAAACTACATTAATAATATTTACCTATATATAATCAGCGTTTCATGGATATCAGAACGCTTCAACCCGTGTATCGGCTATAAACTACAAGAATCCACATCGGCTATCAATCCAGTATTCACATTCACTACAACTCGACGCTATCGGCATCACTAGGTTACAAACAAACAATAATAAACCAAATAACGCAAATGTTGGTACCATAAATCGGGCCATAGATCGGGAATGGTTTGTACTACGGACCTGAGGAGGGGCTCATTCGATTCCTCGAGGTATGTTCTTAAAAATAAGTACACATTTAGGCCGCCTTGACTTGTTTTGAGGTTTTTATTGATTTTACAAAACTTTGACAACCCTTAAAGGGCACTTTAAAATAAGTTTGAGAGCTGGCTCAAGAATTGGGGCGTCGTCTGACCAATATGGATTTTTCCTGAAAATTTCAGATCTTTTGCTCCAGCCGTTTGGTAGAAATCGTGCGTACGGCGTACAGCGGACTTACGGAAAAATGTTTATTGTAGATTCGGATTCTACAACTGAACGTAAACCATGAAATTTTCAGGGGGGGTTAGAATTTTTTTCCAGAGCGATTACAATGGTTTAGTATTGAATAATAAACCAAAAGTACTGGAAAAAAATTTCTTGGAGAAGATGAGAACGTCCTAATGTGGTTCGATTACAATCGTGGGTCACTGTGAGCCTCAATAAGAATTTCAACAGCAAAGAAATAATGGAAATATATCTTTAATTATAACTCGCGTCATCAGAGACATGAATCAGAATAAAATAAAATTCATACCTCGAAATATATGAATTATATATGCATATGATTAATGTGAATTGTCCCTATGGTTAATTATTCAATAATAAACCATTGTAATCGCTCTGGAGAAAAAATTCAAAGGGTGTGGAATCCGAATCTGCAATAAACATTTTTCCGTCCGTCCGCCGTACACCATACACACGATTTCTCACAAACGGCTGGAGCAAAAGATCTGAAATTTTCAGGAAAAATCCATCTTGGTCCGACAACGCCCCAATTCTTGAGCCAGCTCTCTCACTCAATTTAAAGTTCCCTTTAAGGCCTGTCAAAGTTTTGTAAAATCCGTAAAAACCTCAAAACAAGTCGGATTGGCCTAAATATTTACCTATCTGAACAACATGAGGAATCGAATGAGACCCTCCCCACGTCCGTAGGTCAAACCATTCCCGATGTATGGCCCGATTTATGGTGCCAACATTTGCGTTTTTTTGGTTTATTATTGATTGTTTGTAGCCTAGTGATGCCGATAGCGTCCAGTTGTAGTGAATGTGGACACTGGAGTGATAGCCGATGTTGATACTTGTAGTTTATAGCCGATAGGTTATACCTACACGGGTCGAAGCATTCTGATATGGATGGAACGCTGATGATATATAGGTAAATATTTTTCAATATAATAAATTGGGTACATAAGCATTCTTTCTCTGGGGTTTATTATTCAATTGGTTTGCGTTCATGATTTGAATTTCTACTAAGCTTTGGAGTGTGCGTGTTTCACAGGATAAAGCGATTATTGAATTTCAGGAGATATGCATGGAGCACGTAAATCTGTTCTCAACCGAAATACCTATTTGGATTGATCAGTTGATCACATTTGCGTGCCTCCTGAAATGCAATAATCGCTCTATCACCTGTGAAACACGCTCACTGCAAATTCTTTCAGTGGGGTTTATTATTGAATTTTATTCATTTGAGTTGCATTCATGATTCGAATTTCTACTAAGCTTTGGAGTGTGCATGTTTTACCGGTGCGAGAGCGATTATTGAATTTCAGGAGATATGCATAGACCACGTAAATCGGTTCTCAACCAAAACACCTACTTGGATTGATCAGTTGATGATATCTGTGTGCCTCCCCTACATCAGTCTACCTTTGGCTACATCGTTTAAATTTGGATTTGGGGAAGTTATAACGCAATACGAGTGCTGAAGGGCTTGATAAATTATTGATGTTTTTATTGTGGGGGGGGGGGGGGGCTTTAAGGTTCAATAAAAAAAAGCGGCGAATTCATTCACTGGGGTTTATTATTCAATTGGCTTGCGTTCATTATTTGAATTTCTACTAAGCTTTGAAGTGTGCGTGTTTCACAGGATAGAGCGATTATTGAATTTCAGGTAGATATGCATGGAGCACGTAAATCTGTTCTCAACCAAAATACCTATTTGGATTGATCAGTTGATCATATTTGTGTGACTCCTGAAATTCAATAATCGCTCTCTCCTGTGAACACGCACACTCCAGAGCTTAGTAGAAATTCATATCATGAACGCAAGCCAATTGAATAATAAACCCAGGAGAAAGAATTAGCAGCGTTTTGGTTTATTATTCAACAATAAACCATTGTAATCGCTCTGAAAAAAAAAATAATAATAATTCTAACCCCCCCCCTGAAAATTCAACGGTTTACGTTCCAAAGGGTGTAGAATCCGAATCTGCAACAAACATTTTTCCGTCCGTCCGCCGTATGCCGTACACACGATTTCTCCCAAACGCCTGGAGCAAAAAATGAAATTTTCAGGAAAAATCCATCTTGGTCCGACGACGCCCCAATTCTTGAGCCAGCTCTCTCACTTAATTTAAAGTGCCCTATAAGGCTTGTCAAAGTTTTGTAAAATCCCTAAAAACCTCAAAAAAAGTCAAGGCGGCCTAAATTTGGGCTTTTATTGGAGAACTTTCCATGAGGAATCGAATGAGCCCCTCCCCAGGTCCGTAGCTCAAACCATTCCCGATGTATGGCCCGATTTATGGTGCCAACATTTGCATCCACATTCACTACATTACTAGGTTACTGCAATCTAAAAAAAAACAACAGCGTTTTTTTTTTTTTTTTTTTTTTTTTAGGTAGCGATGTAGTGAATGTGGATACTGGAGTGAACTCCTAAAAGGGCTTATAGCCGATACACGGGTTGAAGCATTCTGATATGCATGCTCCGTCTTACGAAATTTAAAATTTTCAAATATGATATTTTTCCATTGTAATCACTCTTGAAAAAAACGCTGCAAATTCTTTCACTGGGGTTTATTATTCAATGACTCATGATTTGAATTTCTACTAAGCTTTGGAGTGTGCGTGTTTCACAGGTGAGAGAGCGATTATTGAATTTCAGGAGGCACACAAATATGATCAACTGATCAATCCAAATAGGTATTTTGGTTGAGGACCGATTTAAGTGCAGTATGCATATCTCCTGAAATTTAATAATCGCTCTAACACCTGTGAAACACGCTCACTCCAAAGCTCAGTAGAAATTCAAATCATGAACGCAAGGTGAAATTCGGACTGTCAATAATTTTCAATCATTATTCCAATATTTTTTATTCTATTTCGATTTGAGGTTGGGCACTGGAAAATCTGGATGGAAGCTGAATAAAAATCCACCAAATATTTCCGGGTTTGAGAATGATTTTTGACGATTTTCCATGAAGAGATAACCAGTGATTGACAGAAATTTCAGTGCTCCCGTCGAGGTAGGTAGCGGCCTAAAAAATCCGGATAGAAGAATAAAAATCCACCGTATATTTCCGGGTTTGAGAATGATTTTTCATGAGAAGAAAACCGATGATTGACAGCATTTTCAAAATTTCTCTGTTCCCGTCCAAGTAGGTGGTGCTCTGAAAAATCTGGATAGAAGCAGAATAAAGATCCGCCGAATATTTCCTGGTTTGAGGAGGATTTTTAATTATTTTCCATGAGGAGAAATGTTTCCATTGTAATAACTGGAGGGGGATAACGTTGTTATCAATCCCCAGCAAGGTTTTCTCCAAAGTAATCTTGAACAGGATGAAGGAGCCGCTGTCCACCCGCCTTAGAAAAGAAGAAGCGGCTTCCGCAAGGGCAGATCCTGCACTGACCAGATCAACACTCTGCGCTTCATCGTCGAAGAGTCAAGGGAATTCCAGGCTAGCCTATACCTCCTGTTTATCGACTTTGAGAAAGCATTTGACAGACTCAACTGTGACGAGATCTGGAAGTGCTTGAGGAAATATGGCGTTCCCCAGAAGATAGTCAGGATGCTGACCGAGGCATAGAATGACTTTGCGTTCCAGGTTGTGCACCAAAGTAACCTGTCTGGCCCCATCGCCGTGACCTCTGGTGTGAAACAAGGGTGTATCCTATCACTTACTGTATTCCTGGTCATGATGGACGAGGTAATGCGCAGAGTGGTTGGGGGGAAGTTGAGAGGGATCCAGTGGACGCTGACGGATAGGTTGGAAGACCTAGATTTTGCAGATGATGTCTGCCTCCTAGCGTTTAGGTTTCAAGACATCCGGGATAAGCTTGCAGACTTCTAATCCGCTGCCCGGGAGTATGGGCTCAACGTGAATGCGAGAAACTAAAAACAAATAGTCTTCATCGTCCTCTAATCCCTACAATTTTGCCATGTATATACCTTTTAAAAACTAATAATGTTACTTAATTGTCTAATATTGATTTCATTCTCATAAAACAAATAGCACTTACATACTAGTTTCTTTGAAACATCCCCAAATTAATTTTAGGAAGTCTAATATTGGATCCGTTAGCTGTACGTGTCGAATCAATAAGAGATTTGTTACCAATATCAATTAAATCTAATTATCTAAATAAATGAACATAGGCTTCTTTTCGAAACATCCCCGCAACTTTCAGAAATCCTAGTTTTCTATAGAGTAAAGCTGTATTACTCCTAAAAAATTTGTTTAAAATTATACGTAAAATCGTATTTTGGACAATTTGCAATGGGTGAAGGGTATTTTTACATGCACTTCCCCAAGCCATGTAATAATTACCATCATATACCATATGGTATATGCGTTTAGTATTGCTCAATATACCATATATAATTAGTGAACTACATAAACCAAAATAAAACATTTTTAATAAACTTAAATTAGCAAATCCTCTCTAAATTTCTCATTATAAAATAAATGAATTTCTAATCCTCTTAGAAAGTAAAACAATATGCTCTTTAAATTTCTTCTGTTTATCTATAACAACTCCTAAATATGTGCAATGATTAGAGAAAGGCATTTGGTCACATGAGCACTCAACAATACCAATGGCAGTCAAATTGTTTATAATCGACAATTTAAACAAACAAAATTTCCAGTGTTTAGCGAGAATGTTCAGATTATGGTGATGAGGGTGGCCCTTATCCTATATTGCCCTAATGTCCCTCACGCAATTTATCAAAAATTCTTTCTTTTGGCGATCCATCACAACAAGAAAATAAAGAAACGTGAGATAAGTAAATAAAAATAAAACAGAACTGTGGCGATGAGGATCGGACAGTGTGGCTCACAGGACCCTAGGTGGTGCCAAGATGGGAGGTGCGGCCTCGAAACAACAATCACAGTCCAGGGAGCAGCGATGACATCCAGGGACCAACCTCCCACGATAAAATTAGTTTGAAAAACAAAACCATCGATCCTCAAGCGAGTCTCCTAGCGCCACCGCGACCTCTCTGCTCTGAACGAACACATGCATTTCTTTGTACTTGTCCGTATTCTTTTCTTTGTACTTTGTACTTGGATTTGTTGCGCGGTAGGCATCGATAGGGACATCGACCCTCAAGCGTGCCTCTTCCCTCTTCAATCCGCGTTCTGAATGCACCCGTGAAAGCAGAAGCTCTGGCAGCGGGGAGGTCCTGGGGTCAACTGAGGTGCCTGTCGCAGAACAGGGTCCGCTGGCGGTCATTTGTCGAGGCCCTTCACTCTGACGAAGAGCCATAGGAAATAAGTCAGTCATGGGGAGAAAACCTGTGATTGACAGCAATTTCGAAATTTCACTATTCCCGTCGTAGTACTTAGGTAGTGAGCTAAAAAATCCGGATAGAAGCTGAATAAAAACCTCTGCCAAGTGGGTGTGGCACATAGCTTCCTCGTATCCATAACTTGACTGTATAGATCATTGAAAATTATTATTGACTAAAGAACTTCGTTCAATTAGGCGAAGTAAATGTTGAATTAGGGTAAATTTATTGTTATGCAGGAGCATAACTTGAGAAAATAAAGGTAGGCATGTTCAACTATTGAACAAACTATAAATACCTAATAAGTCCGAACAATCCCTGAAAATTTCATCGAAATCGGTCAAAAACTCCCGGTGTTATGCTTGTGGCAAGGATTTCACGTTTGCGCATGCGCAGAGGCTACTATTGATCCGGGGGTCATGAAACTCATAGCTGACCATCTACACAACAAACTGAACAATCCCTGAGAATTTCATCAAAATTGGTCAAGAACTCCCGGAGTTATGCGCGTAACAAGGATTTCGTTTGCGCATGCGGAGAGGCTACTATTGATCCGGAGGCCATGAAACTCATAGGGGACCATCCACACATCAAACCGAACAATCCCTGAAAATGTCATCGAAATTGGTCGAGAACTCCCAGAATTATGCGCGTAACAAAGATTTCACGTTCGCGCATGCGCAGAGGCTACTATTGATCCGGAGGTCATGAAACCTATAGGGGACCATCTACACCCCAACCCGAACAATCCCTGAAAATTTCATCAAAATTGGTCAAGAACTCTCGGAATTATGCGCGTAACAAGGATTTAACGTTCGCGCATGCGCAGAGGCTACTATTGATCCGGAGGCCATGAAACTCATAGGGGACCATCCACACATCAAACCAAACAATCCCTGAAAATTTCATCGAAATTAGTCAAGAACTCCCGGAGTTATGCGCGTAACAAGGATTTCAAGTTTGCGCATGCGCAGAGGCTACTATTGATCCGGGGGTCATGAAACCTATCTACACCCCAACCCGCACAATCCCTGAAAATTTCATCAGAATCGGACAATAACTTCGTGTAGTTTTGCCCGTAACAAGGATTTGCTGACAGACAGTCACACAGAACCAAAATCGTTCAGAAAGGTCTAAAACGCAAAATGCGAGTGGAATTTTTGATTTTGGAGACAAACAAAATTTCACATTCCGAAAGTGAAAACAATGCTTCCGCTACTTTAAGTATTAGACTCGGAAGCAAAATCCACCGTATATTTTCTTGTTTGAGAATGATTCTTGATGATGTTCCACGATGAGAAAACCAATGATTGACAGCAATTTCAAATTTCTCTATTCCATTCGAGGTAGGTTGTGAAATAAAAAAAAACATTCAAAGAATAACTCATATTGTGACAAATAAGAGTTATTTTTGAGCGAAATGAATAATAACTCTCAGATTCGGTCCTTGCTTTAAGTAATGACACCTGTTAGGTAGACAACCTGTAGATTATAAACATCTGTTCCATGAAATTCGTCACATGGCTCATAAGCCTCCTAAAATAGTCATAGCAAACAGAAAAAAAAAAAAAAAAAAAAATTGTAACATGGCTCGTAACCCTCCCCCTTGAAACAATCTTCGAACACCAGCAAATTCTACGAAAAAAATCATTCTGTTTAGTGATCACTTTTTTGCCGGCAAATGTGGGACCAATTTTAAGGATTTTTAATGAGGAATTCGAGAAAAATAAAATGAAAATTTCTGCACTTGTTTAAAAAATAAGGGTAAAATATGTTTCTTGATAAAACTGTCGCCAGGTTGAAAAACACGATGTCTCCTATAGATATAGATCCACGCTTTCGATGTGTGTTCTGTCTAGTTTGCTGGTCTGGATGCTCGCTTCTCAAAAACAAAAGAATTTCCTACCTCAATCCTTCTAGTAAAGTATAGATCAGTTGGACAAATAGATCAGAATGTGTTAACACTTGTGTCTCTGAGTATTAAAACGACTTGCGGCGGGAACACGTCGTGTTCAACACGAACTGATAAGTGATAATGGAGTTTCGGGAATGTTCAGCAATAGTTGGGCCGGCTCCACCGGATTCTCTCCAGACCCTCCTACAGATAACTGCTAGTTGTCAAAAGAACAGAACAGTGCAGCACTCTCGGAGGAGTACACATAACTACAGGTTTCATCATACCTAATGCAGACTGCCGGCTGGTGATCGAACCCGGTCCTCTGATACTCAACGTCGAGTATTTCCGTGGGGCCGCTCGTACATATACGCCTAGACCGACCGGGGCCGCTGGTACAAGTGCTCCCACACCGAGTGGGGCCGCTCATGTACCCCAACTTGCCCGCGGGGCCGCTCATGCCGTCAGCCAACAAATTCTCAGCTTTCCAAAAAGTGGTGAACAATTTTTGTGCGATGAAAAATGGCGAAAACCAATATCTTTAGCAACGATCGGTTGTAAGTAAAAATCATTATAAAAATATACGCGCTACTTTTGTCTCACTTTTTCCCGTCGCTTTTCGGCAGGGGGTCCCATCGCCAAAACCTTTTCAAGGTTAAAATGTTAAATCTATTATTTTTAATTATACACAATTAAATTAAAAAAGTATTTAATACAATTTTGGCGGGGAAGAAAGGATTACATTTTAGCCTGGTTCAAAAGCGATGGCCCAGCCATCTGCAGTGTTATTCCAAGGTTATTCTAAACCTTATATTTTTTTATTATAGAACTCTTATATCTATAAAATTAAAATAAAAATTCCATTCTATTGATTTATCGATAAATAAATCACTATTTCTATTTATGTTTCCAAATTTGTCTAGTTTACTAATTGAAAAAGCAACTTTACTTCCAGAATAATTTCGGGGGGGGCTCGAGCTCCATGAGCCCCCCTCCCCTGGCTACGGCCCTGTCTGGCAGTAATGTATACGTATATTGGGAACATGGATACATACAACCTTTGAATGATAGATACAAGAAAATTCAAGTCTTATGTATATTTCAGCTTCATTTGCTTTTAGAGATAAAGGTGATCCCTTAAGTAAATATTTTCAAGTATTTTCCCCATTGAGACTACATACCATATACCAGCCTCATACAATTAATAATTGATTATTAATATGGTAGAAATGAGGTTAACGAACCACTCAGCTGATCCCGGACCAAAGCATGTAAAAGTGTGATATTTAAATTAGCTTCTGTGTGACATCCGTAATCTGATGAGGGTGCATCTGACCAGCTTAGTGACCTATTTCTATCCCGATCAACCTAGAAAGCTGAAATTTGAATGGTACCTTCTATGGAGGGTATGAATTATAGAAGGCGCTCTTGGTCACCTGAGTGAGCCCTAGAGCTAGTTTCTGCCCTAATACTCCTAAAAAGCTGAAATGTAAGGTTATTTAGTTTAAACAGAAGGTTTTCCAACTCATTTAGGTTTTTACAATCATCCAGGCCATTTCACTTATTCAGGTCTAAAGACTTATCTAGGTTCAACCAGATTTGTGGCTCTACCGGTCCCATGGATCAAACGTTATTTGGCCTACATACAGCATATACGATGATAATAGATAGATAGTTTATTTACATCATAATACATTGTACATTCTTCTATTGAATAATAACTTATGACCGAGCTGGATATTGTAACATTTTGGCTCTGTGGATGATGAAATAAAGTTGTCTAAAATCTTACGTGAAGACATACAAATGCAGTTAAATAAATAGTTCTTCGAAAGTATTAGTTTTTGTTACATCTACAAATACTTGTTACAGTTCCAGTTGAGTAACTCAATTTCATCATTTCCGAATTTTCCTTTTTATAACTAGTATTTTTTCTTATAGAAAAAAGCCCCGTGTAGTTTTTTCGAAAGGATAAACTTTTATTATTCAACTGGTGAACATAACTGATTGATATAAATACATGAGGAGTTGAAGTGGTACTGTGGTGAAGTTCCATGATAAAACCTCTTCCGTCCAACACCCCTTTTTGACGCTCTACATGTCCGTTCTGAGTCCCCTCTGCCACCTCCTCACGGCACCGACACACTCCCTCGATACCAGTGACCTAACAGGGAGGTATCTCTTCTGATCGCCCTGGCACCTCATCAGCTCTTCTGACGTGCCTGAGTGGCGTACCCTCTGAGTGCCACGCCTCCTTCTCAATGCTCATGACGCCCCTGATATTCAATCTGTGATCTTCCTTGTGTCTCTTTTTATCCCCTGACACCACCCTTATGCTCCTAGATATCCTAGATGATTTCCCTTCTGAACGGCTCCACCACCTTGCCAACGCTTTTGACGCCTCCTCGTTATTTATGCCCCTAAATTCCCCTTGCTTCCCCTCAGTCCTCCTGAGGTCTCCCACGGGCATGACCGTGAGAGCATTCAGCGATTAACCGCCCATTGTGTTATCAAGTGAGAGGTTTTCCACCCAGTTTGTCGTCTTCCAGGTAAGTTCTTTATGTGAATCCAACATCTGAATAACATACATCCACTTAAGCGGCCCACACACTATCCAACCGTCGGCCGACAATCGGAGGTGGGGGGTGCCGAAAGACGACCCCCTCTCCGCACTGGCACCTGAGTTGGACGGTGTGTGGAAGGGATCCAACCGTCGGTTTGAAGTCGGACCCGTTGGATGACTAGGACCACCCGACATCTAGCGGTCGGGTTCTCCCCACCTTCAGTCCCGATTGTCGGCCGACTGTTGGATAGTGTGCGGGCCGCTTAAAGGATGGTTAATTAAAAACTGTTTTTGTGGAGGATTATGAAATCCTGTGTTTATTTATTATAAATAATTAACCAAAAATTTAACTAAATCCTTACCTGGATCCCTTCAAAGAAAATTCCATATTTTCTTCACCTTCGAAGTAACTACAGCATTGAAATACGAAGATAAATTACAGAACGGCTCCGTCAGTTAGATGTGCCTAACCAAAACAAAGACCATCGACCCTCCACCACCTTCCTGGGTCTGATTAAACACTGGACAGCAGTTGATTAAACACTCTGGCTTGAAGAGCCCGAACCGCTTTAGGTTTGCAAAGTTCCTTTGGTTTGTTGTGGGGTTAAGGAGTCCTTTTACGTCGTATCAAGGATGTTTCAAGTTCTTTAATCGTTTACTTAGATTCCTTCTCGGAGATCTCGGAAGCGGTTCCCTGGTGTGGGATGGAACTCAGATCTTAAGGTTTTAATCTGAACTGAATCCGCCTTAATCCTGTTTCACCCTTCAATTCGGCCCCTCCATCAAAGCGTCGTTAGTACCTGGATTAGTGTTATTGAACTTCAACTTTGCTTGGGAATGCACTGGTAAAGTACTGCCATGTATTGTTGTCTTTTCGTCCCATTATAGGACTTTTACTTCCTACACCATAATTTGAACCGCAAACGTTTCACTTAACCATTTTCATTGTTGAAACAATTTTCAATCACGTTAAAAATAAACCTTCTAGGGAGTTACCGAAGCTTTTTGGAGGGCCAATCTCATCGTCAAGTTCAATACGCAATTCCTCTTTATCTGGGAATCAACTCTTGAGCCGCCACAAAAATCCAATTGTAGGAGTCGGAATCACGACAGAAAATTTACGGCCTTATGATCAGATAACCTACCGGTTTGATACTTTTATATCTAGTAATGGATAGTTGTGACTGTACTGATCAATAACACAGGTCTACAAAGAAAACGTCATGCCCTTTTGAGGAAACTAGGCATTTTCGATGTGTTTTGATGCGCTGAACACGATTCCGAAGTCCTTTTGTCCTCATCAGCCTCCAATTTAGTGAAATTGCAAAATATCTTATCGCTATTTTGAGGTTATATTTTGCAATTTTAAAAAAAAGTGGAGCCTGATGAGGACAAACGGACTTCGGAATCGTGGTCAGCGCATCAAAATACATCGAAAATATAAAAAAGGACATGGGATCAGTGAGGGATTACTGTTACTGTTGATCAGCATAATTATAGTAGGTTTCTGTGCTGACCAGTAATGTTGCACGTCATTCCTTCAGTGTATCGTGGTCATGAGGTTTTCGTCAGTTGACTGCGGGTTTCATCCTCTTTGAACGCCCTGCTTCAGGGTCATCTTCATCTGCAAAAATGAAGAGTTGTATGCATAAAATTAATTGGGGTCCTTTAATTTTGTATGCATTAGATCCCATGTCCTTTTTAATATTTTCCAGATATGAATAACGCCGTTCGCTTCAATAACTCCAGACACCTAATTTTCGGTCAAAATGTTTGTTGGCAAACCTGAGATTTGTGTTCAGCACCCCAAAAAAACCCTTAGAACCAAAAATCAAAACTACAC
The DNA here is from genome assembly GCA_031894815.1 of Creontiades dilutus. Taxonomy (NCBI): domain Eukaryota; kingdom Metazoa; phylum Arthropoda; class Insecta; order Hemiptera; family Miridae; genus Creontiades; species Creontiades dilutus. The sequence goes on along the minus strand of JAVIWC010002490.1, from coordinate 318,558 downwards.
CAAAACTTTCCTCTGAAAAACACAAGCTGCCTGGACTACAATCTTATTGATTCAAAGCGTTAACTCGGTTGAACAATAAACACGCAAGAATTGGTTTATCCAAGAGATGGGGATTATTTATGTAAATAATAAACTGAAATCAAATCACTAACTTACATAGAGGGGGATATGGAATGATAATAATAATTCAGTTTACCGAGGGGACACAAACAGAGCATTGTGCGCCGTGTTTAGCCATCTGGTGAATTCCCTAAATTGAAAATCCGGGTGAAAAATGGTGAGGTAGGGAACGTCACACACCCCTTTTCGAGAAGGACTTAATTAAACAGGTTTTGGAGATTACACGGATTCAAGCGGTTCACAGGACCCCCTTACTAGGCCAATGTAAATAGTGACCTTTGAACCACGGGGCTGACCTCTTCATTCGCTATTGGGTAGGAACTGGGCTATCTAGAGGAAAGTTTAATCAGGTGCAATGAGCGTAATAACGACCCTCTGACCTTTTTCACCAGTTTTTAGGACGTCCCTCAGAAACTAGGCTTCGGCAATTTAGGAACGCCTATTAGAATTGATCGATTAGTTGAGCTTGCTCCGCCTGCGATTTTAAACCGATTTTCATTACCTACCTACTATTGCTATTAGGTACCTTTGTTCCTAATTTTAGTCTAATTATGCAAAAAACTTCGGGTATTTCGAATTTCACGATAGAAGATAGGAATTAGAGGGGGTAATGCCAATAAAAGTATTTTTTCGATAAAAATGTAGTTGTCGCTACTCAAGGTATAATTCTGAACCGATTCTTTTTTTCCATCTAAGATTTAGATTTGGTACTTTTTAAAAAATATTTTCAGCACATTCAAGTGTTATTAAGACAAATATGAATTGGGGGGAGGGGGGGGGGGGCAATAGCAATGAATCCTTATTTATTTAACTTTGTCGCTACTCAAGCTATAATTCTGAACCGATTCTTTTTTTCCGTCTAAGATTTAGATTTGGTACTTTTTTAAAAATATTTTCAGCACATTCAATTGTTATTAAGACAAATATGAATTGGGGGGGGGGGGGGGGGGGGGGGCAATAGTAATGAATCCTTATTTATTTAACTTTTCTTGGATACTATCCAACGATTATTACAGATCAGTAAGGGTTTATGAGGGGTAGATCGGCAACCTCCAACCGCCTTCTATTCCAACGCATAATGGACCCATTACAGAGCGGTAGCGAAATGTACTCAACATTCACCGACTTTACGGAGGTTTTTGACAACATTCCCATTCAAATTTATTGGCATGGGATTTACCTTCATGATGTTAGAGGTGAGTGCACGGATACTAGAATACACGGTAGGGGTAGTGAGCTCAGCGCTCGGGGAAACCCCAATGACGGTGATGTCACTGATACCCTCGAGCGAGACCGCCTTCCTTCTACGTTACCGTCTTAAACGTTTCCTACGTTTCTAAGTCCTTGGATGATTGAAAGATGGGAAATATGTACAAAACGAAAGGTATGTGGGTCTCAGGTGAACTGAAAATGGTGGGAATATTTCAATCTCTAATAGGTATTCAGGTATAATTAAATAACACAAGACTTAATTTTGACAATTTTCATATTACAGAGGACTGGACAGATGACTTGAAAAATGATTCAATGAAACTCAACTCACGATTTTTTTCTTTTTTTTCTGTTTGTACTTTGGCGACTTGTAGAAGCGACTGATGAGCGTTTTCTTGAGCTTTATATTTAGGTGGGCCCGTCGGTTTAGGTTTTTTATTCCAATGAAAGTTCGAGCTCAAGCGATACACATAGCAATATAGTTGTCTGTATGTGGAAGCTTCTGCTTAATTTCTTCCGCCAGTGTAGTGAATACTTTTTCTGATTTTTTGAATCGACTTAGAAACGTAGGAAACGTTTAAGACGGTAACGTAGAAGGAAGGCGGTCTCGCTCGAGGGTATCAGTGACGTCACTGTCATCGGGTTTTCCCCGAGCGCTGAGCTCATGACCCCTACCGTGTAGTCTAGTATCCGTGGGTGAGTGGATCCGTTTCTAGTCCCTTAAAGGAGACTGCTAATAACCCTACCATAAAAAACCTACTTGCGTTTTCGAGGGAAGCAAGAGGAGTGTCATTTCTAACTAATCAAGAACGCTTTGGGAGGTCGGTTCAGACCACTCAGAACTTTTCTGAATTAGAAAATCTTACTTTAAGGGTAGAAATGTTTAAAAGTGGTGAAAATGTCAGGTTTCTAAATCCCAACTTCTGTCTGTTTTGAAAATTTGGGTGGGGGGGGGGGGTCAAAAAATGAAACTTTTGCGAAATAATTTGCAGCGTTTTGATTACCAGTTTCTGACGATTCTTAGAGGTTATATATATCTTCTTATTCTTCTTAACAGGTGTGAACAGATTTAATATTTGACCGCCAAATGACAGATTATGACGTTTGGAGTTCTATTTTGGGCGAAAAAAAAGATTGCTCAAAAGATGAGATTTATTTTATGAGCGAATACGAATAATAAAACTCACTCCAATTCAATCCCTAAGTGAGATGGTAGGATGGAAACTTGTAATTCCATCACTCTCCTTAACCTCACCGAAATGCATGGCTCCAATTTCTGCGAGTTCGGAATCCGAGTATGGTCCGCCACGGCTAAATCCCGCGCCACAATGAACATCGTCGCCACATCTCAAACGAGCTGGAAATCCATCGATTTCACTCGCCCTCTCGGGTGATGAGGCTAACGGCGAATTACGTCAGTGGAACGTACGGTTAATTTAACGTTAAAGGGACGCCACCCCTTGATTTATCGCCGAGCGAGCAAAATAACGGGAATCCCAGAGCCAAAGGTCGAGATACCACGATATTAATGTCCCTTTTGCTGTGGTAGAGCATCGGCAGATTACTGCTCATTCCGCCTATTTATCAACGAACAGGAGTCACACTCTTATGGGGTTTGGCAAGCGAATTTTCAGAGTAAATATTCATGAGATTCAGAATTGCTTTTTAGTTTCGAAAGTTGAGGACGTTTCCCCAAAAACCAAAACTTCAACTCACGTTTCGGGATTTAGACCATTCCGAACGACTTTCGTTTCTCGTCTGTCGCAGAGTAAGAACAAACGAAGGCACTGTTCCAGTCTATCCCCGCACGCAACCCCATTGCAACCTCGCACGCAACCCCATTGCAACCTCCCACACATATTTATTTATTTATTCATGATACGGGCAAGCCCAATTTACAGAATTCAATATTTAGTTGTCAGCGGCAAGAAACGGAGTTCAGTTATTATGAATTATTATTTGCATTTATGTATATATGTTATCATCAATGTCTATGTTAGTGTTGAGATGTGAGGAAGCTGGTTGTGCATTCTTTGGTGGAGTTCAATGAGGAGTTGAAATAGTCAAGAGTGGGTGAGTTATTGAGAACAGCATTTGCAAGCCTTGGGATTCTCGTGAAACATATCGAAAAATATCTCGATGGTTTTGTAAATGAACCAATGAGAAGGGCAGCATAGGGACTCAGAAATAAGTATGCAATCGATATTCTCATGATTCATTCTTATTTGTCATTTTGTCAGCCTTTAAAGGTTGTCCACTAGGAACTGGGATGTTGTTTCACGAAGGCTGGATTCTCTTCCATTTTTTATTATTCATTTAGTCATTTTTCCCCGATGTTTCGGAGTGGTGGTACACTCCATCATTAGGGGATAACACGTAATTCAATACTATTTATAATGCCCCAAACAGCAGGGTTTTACATTATAATATTACTACTCCTAAGAATAAGTTACCTTTTTTAATGCTTACAGTTTCTTTTGGACATTGATCCACCTCATTATTATCAGCAGCTGTCTACTCACTGCCGTCACAATGGTTAAGAATAAATACTAACTAAAAATAACCAAAACATTAGCATCATACATACAATAACAACAACATTTTTAAAATTACATTATTACTTTTAAATATTACCTTTTTATTTATCCAGCATTTTATAACCTACCTGATTTACAACAGTGATCAACAATACATATTAATAGTACAACATTTGATAAAAACTCTGTACCACAATAATACTTTTTGACTAGATTTTTTTTTTTTTTTTTTTAAATCAATGAAAACTTTTGTAACAAGACTTGTTACACTTAGTGACTTGTAACACTTAGTGTTACTTTACAGTTGTTAGAATACTAGAATATTTTTTTAGTAAGTACATACAGTGTAAATACAAACAATGGCACGTGTGTCAAGGCGTCTACCCATCGGTAGTCCTAGGAAGTTATATAGTGTAGAATAATGGTTGTATCACGGTAGCACATGTTTTAGTCTGTCATTATATCTACGACGTGAGAAGGTCAACAAGTCTTTTGCGTTTTAGCCTTTTTCCGCTTTGTAGGTTGAGGAGTCGATTAGTGAATCCGTCAAACGTCGGGTTCGGGTGAGATGAGATGGTGGAGAATTGGCGTTGGAAGGTTTTAGCGATCACCTCGCTTACTTCCGGAATGTCCAAATCTCTGTGAATCATCGAATTTCTCACATACCATTCCGCATTTGTGATCAGTCGTAGTGCCCGATTTTGCTGGGTTTGCACCCTCTTGACTTGTGAGGCACTGGCAGATCCCCAGATTGAACAGCCGTATTGCCAAATGGGCCTTGTCATAACCAGATAAATTAATCTTTTATCGCTCAAGGTGAGATGGGACTGAGGTCCGAAGAGTGGCTTAAGAAAATGAATTCGGGTTCTCAACCGTTTCACTAAATCAGTAATGTGGTCACGGAAATTAATTTTCTATCTAGCTTGATGCCAAGATATTTGATATTTTCATTTTGCGGAACGACATTCAAATTCTCATTCCCTGCTCAAGTCACAAGGTGCACGTTGCTTGGTTGCCACATATTTATTAAAGCATTAATGGAATTTTAAAATTATTTTTAAAAATTAATCTTCATGCTAGATAGTGAACTAATGGAGTTTTACGGTCTTCGCATACTTTTTTCTCATTCCCTACAAATTTTTTTAATCCAGCCCCCCAGTAGGATGAAAAAGGGATATTTTGGGCTGCGGAAAAATCGAGGCAACACAGCTACATGATGGCAACGCGACGTCATTCTTTTAGGTCCTTCAGTTGAAGCAGTCAATGCATGGAAGAGTGCGGATTTTTCGATCACGTGCCTGGTTTTATAGTTTCTCATTCCCTCCAATACCCTCATTGAATGAATCTTATGTCAAATAAGTTAACTCCAGATTGATATTACGAGTTTCAATAACGGCTTGATGATTGAATTTTTCCAATAGCGAAATAAGCAACAGGTGCACTGTACCTCATAGAAACATCCCAAACCTCATTCACTACAAATTGATGTATAACCCCAAATTGTAGGGAATGAGGGTGGATTGTAGGGACTAAGGACAGCATATTTTCTATTATCTTATTTTAATTGTTAGAGAAGAAACCTTCACCAATAGCAATTATGTACCAACTAGTTTAATGGCCCTGCTACGCAGGTTAAAAAGAAATAGGTGAATAACAAATTTTTTTTCGTGATTAATTACTTGCGACTGAAAAATCAAATACATTTCATCTAGCAATTTTACATATCAATAAAGAGGGTAGGTTTACAGCAAAATCTAGCCCTTTATTATATAGCTCAATTAATTAGCACTGAGTTCGATTGCACTTCTATTCACGCAACACAACTAAATCCAGTGGTTTGTTTCGCTTGAGACGTCGGATTTCACTTTCGTTGTCCAAAACGTGGAGCATCTCCGGGTTCACGTGTTTGTGGAGGCGATGTTCATGCTTCCTTGCGTATTTTGCAATAATTTCATAGACTGTCTCCATCCTCAAATCTCGATGAATATCATCGTTTCGCATGTACCAAGGGGCTTCTCAGTATTTTATTCTGAAAGGTTTGGATTTTCTTAATATTTGATTTCTTGGCACAGCCCCAGATCTGTATCCCATAGGTCCAAATAGGGCGACGGATCTGCTTATATATAAGCAGTTTGTTGTGAAGAGAGAGATGGGAATTCCTTCCCATTAGCCAATACATCCTTCTGTACTTGATTTTAAGTTCTTCTTTCTTCTTTTCTATGTGTTTATTCCAGTTTAATTTGGAGTCAAGTGTCAAACCCAAGTATTTAACTGCTTCAGTATGCGGTATTTTATTCGAATTGATCTCAACATCCAAGATTGGGACTTTTCGGTTAGTGAAGTTGATGTGGGCTGATTTTGATTCGTTCAGCTTCATTCTCCACATCTTGGTCCATTTACAAACCTCAGTAGTAGACGTCTGTAGTTTGCGTGTTGCAGCATCTATATCATCTCCAACAGAGAGGATAGCCGTATCATCTGCAAAGGTGGCAACAGTTGTGCCTTCTTGTTGGGGTAAGTCCCGTGTGTACAGGAGGTAGAGTACTAAACAACACAATGAGGTAGGATAATAACAATATTAAAAGACAAAAAATCGTATATCCTAAATCCCCGAGGAGAGGACCACGTCGCTTGCCCTGGGAGACGCTTCCCCCCGCTGGGGCCCTCCTTCCTTCACTGGCGGGGTCGTGGGGAGGGGGGAGCAGGTCGGTTGCCCTGGGAGACGGGGGCGAGAATTCCACCCGCCCAGCGTTACCACCCCCTGAAACGTCGATATACTCTGATAAGATGGTTTTTATATAGTGTGATGATATACTGACCCCCCCCCCCACCCCTCTTTTCCTCTTTTCATGAATGCCTCCCCCTCCCTCCCTCTACTGTTTAGCTACCAGTATGTACTGCCCAGAATTTCTCCTCTTTTCATTCTCCTTGAATACATTTGCTTTCTATACAGTGCCATTATATCTAATAATGAGCTGATTATATCAAAGCTGATTCACCCCAAGAAGAACCTCTTCCTGTGGAAAATGCTAAACCCACAACATCTTCCGGGGTTACTACAACTGTCCTCACTCCAGAAGACCACGTTTTGATTGAAGTCATTAGCACCGTCAATAAAACTGCATCAGCGTTTTGCTAAGTATGTTGCATCGAAAAAATAACGAAGGTGAATGGGCTTCGGAGCTTCAAAAACTCTAAGACTGAATTTGTGGTAAAAGGTAATGGATACCTGAGTCACAAGTCGAAATGATATTTTAAGCGTTCTTCCAGAGCCTAAGTTCCTCTTGAAAACCGTAAAATGTTCTACTCATTTCCCGGTAAAATTAATGTTAAAGAGCAATAATGTGGGTGATTTTGTTCAGAAAATGAAACCCTTTTTTCTTGTACTACACCTGTGATTTTGAAGACGCTTTGGTCTAAATGTGAGTAAATGTGTTGGTCCCTTACTAGTTTCTAGGATTTCCAAGAATATCTGATATTGTATTAGCTTTTACTACTTTCCGCATTCATTCTCTTTTCTGGTCAATTTTCGTTACCTACCTTCACTGTGATTTTCAAGGTGATTAAGAATGGAATCTTCATATTTTGGTTTATTATTCAATAATAAACCATTGTAATCGCTCTGGAAAAATTTTTTTAACCCCCCCTGAAAATTTCATGGTTTACGCTTCAAAGAGTGTAGAATCCGAATCTGCAATAAAAAATTTTCCGTCCGTCCGCCGTACGCACGATTTCTCGAAAACGGCTGGAGCAAAAAATCTGAAATTTTCAGGAAAAATCCATCTTGGTCCGACGACGCCCCAATTCTTGAGCCAGCTCTCTCACTCAATTTAAAGTGCCCTTTAAGGGCTGTAAAAGTTTTGTAAAATCCCTGAAAACCTCAAAACTAGTCGAATCGGCCTGAATGCCATATGCATAGACCACGTAAATCGGTTCTCATCCACAACACCTATTTGGATTGATCAGTTTATGATATTTTTGTGCCTCCTCTACATCAGTCTACCTTCGCTACATCGTTTAAATTTGGATTTGGGGAAGTTTTAACGCAATACGAGTGCTAAGGGACTTGATAAGTTATAGATGTTTTTATTGTGGGGGGGTATTGAAGTTCAATAAAAAAAAAAACGCTGCAAATTCTTTCACTGGGGTTTATTATTCAATTGGCTTGCGTTCATGATTTGAATCTCACTAAGCTTCGGAGTGTGCATGTTTTACAGGTGATACAGTGATTATTCAATTTCAGGAGATATGCATAGACCACGTAAATCGGTTCTCATCCAAAACACCTATTTGGATTGATCAGTTGATGATATTTGCCTCCTCTACATCAGTCTACCTTTGGCTACATAGTTTAAATTTGGATTTGGGGAAGTTTTAACGCAATACGAGTGCTAAAGGACTTGATAAATTATAGATGTTTTTATTGTGGGGGGGTATTGAGGTTCAATAAAAAAACGCTGCATATTCTTTCACTGGTGTTTATTATTCAATTGGCTTGCGTTCATGATTTGAATTTCTACTAAGCTTTGGAGTGTGCGTGTTTCACAGGATAGGGCGATTATTGAATTTCAGGAGGCACACAAATATGAGCAACTGATCAATCCAAATAGGTATTTTGGTCGAGAACAGATCTACGTGCTCCATGCACTTCTTCAACGAGCAATTCAATATGGTTCAACGAGCATGCAATGTTGCGCAACCCCAAAATTTTCAAATTGTGGATGATGGTGACCTCTAAAGTGTGGCACATGAATTTTCATTGTTTTTTTTTTACCTCTGATTCACGTGGAGTTATCCATTTCTTGATTCGACTTAATGTTTTAAAAATTATGTCCGAAGTTTGTACATTAATATTTCAGGTCTGAGTTCAAAATGTAAACATAGGAGATTGAAACCTTCTTCAGTGATCAAGTGAAAAGTCATCTTAATCTGAAAGTTGAAAGTCGGGATAAATGAGCTACCGTTATAGAGGGTTCTTTTCAGAATCCGAAGGTTCAGAAACACTGTGTAGCAGCAAGTTTTGAAGGGAGGTTAAACTGTCCTCGCTCTATGTATATGGGATATCACTTTCGTATGCGTTTTCGCACGACTCATTTGAATCTTTTGAAAGGTTTTGTTGTTTTTTCAATGCTTTTCTTTCGTCGGTTTCTTGTTCTTTGCCGCAACTCTTCTTCTTCCTAGAGCAATTAGATCCATAGCTTCCCGGCTTGGATAAGCTTGTGGTGCTTCTGTATTATGATGAGCTAATTTTTCTTATTGGACAGCAGGATCCGACGAAATCGTTGGTGTCAGATCTTTGATTGTAATACCCCTCCCAGAGGGAACACTCACTTCTCTGTTTCGCCTCTTTCGTTTTTTTCTGTTATCGCCTCTTTTTTTTTTAATTTCATCAATGAACGCATCAGAAACGTTTATAACATGTCTTGCTCCATCTGCCCCCTCAAAGACTTCATCACACAGTTTGGCCAAAACCACTTGTGGATTAAGTGGAACAATTTCTGTGCCCTTGAAACCTCCTTTCAATCGAGCATCAGCTACCATCAACTCCATTCCATCTTCCATCAACTTATAGGGAATCGAGGTTTAGGAAGGGCGTCGGACGATCGGCCCTGAGGGCTGTTTTTCCAGGTATCTAGAATGGTCGACCGGGGAGGGGGGATTGTAGCGGTTTGATGGAGATAGAGCTGCTAGTTCGTCTTCACATCAACTCCGGTAGTGAATTCCCCGTTGCATAACGAGATTTCAACATCTAGAAATGTTGCGACTGTCCTAGAAAATGACCACGCAAACATTTAAGAAAATTGTGAATTGAATGCTTCCAAAAACATTACCAATTAATCTTCCCCTTGCGTCCATATCAAGAAGATCTTGATGAACCGTTTCCAGATGAGAGGAATCTTATCTTTGGAAACCAGAAATCGGTTTTCCAAACAGGCCATGGATAGGTTCGCATAGCACGGTGCCATGCGAGCTCCCCATGAGCCTCTCTTCTGAAGGTACACCTGGTCTTTGTGGTACTTAAAAACTTCATTGTTAAAACTTGTTCGGCTAATTTCACCAGTCGCACAACCACAACTTGCAACAATTGGGCTGCCTGGGGGCAAACTGTCTGCTAGAGAGTATGGTTTGTGGATTTTGGGGAGAAGGTAGGAGTCAGGACATTGTGGAGACTCTGGAACCAAAGGCTGGATATCAACAGAACTTAATCCTTCACTTCTCCCATTTCTCTTTATATATCTTCTGAGGTCAGCTGCCAGTTCGTTAGAGGGAACTCGATTCATAAATTCGTAGAACCGAGTATCACTCAACTGCCCAGTCGCTTCTTGTTTTCGATCCCCCATCCGCAGGCTTAATTTTTATATTACCTTATATTATGGTGTTCAAATGGAATGAGGTTGCCTCGGAGTGAGAGGGAGTCTAAAAATGTGCTTGTAGATGCACGTTGGAGCAATTGTGAGATGTATTGCTCCAAAAGGTGTGAGGGTGGATCTTGTTTTGTTCGATTTTTTTCTGATCAAAACTTGATGGATGTTTGAATTTTGAATTTTGAAGGGAGGGACGTAGCGATTCATGTTGTGTACTTTGGTCAGGATTATTGTGCCCATAGTATTTGAGTCGGAGGCGCCAGTAGTCTTCGTGGAGTTTTATGTGGTTTGGGAGAGGTGTTGGAGTGAAAGTATGACCCTTCGATAGTGAGCCCGATTCAACTGCACTGAGTGGTCGAGTGGAGAGGTTGCACACATTGTTATTTGAAGGTATCGGAGGGTGATTAGTAACATTCTCATTCGATTCTCCGACGATTACATCGTTCTCGTTAATTTCCTGGAGGGTTAGGTTGGACACTTCTTAACGAGGTGCATGGGTTTGTGAGCGTATATGACATGTGTACGACTATGTCTATGCGGAATATGCTGAGGCTTTACCAGTTGTAACGTTTGACCACTTCGTAAATGCCGCATATTTACTTTGGAAAGTTTCTTTAGATGATTTGAACGAAAAAACGCTGCAAATTCTTTCACTGGGGTTTTATTCAAAGTCAACATATGATTGGCATTGTGAAGTATATGCTTCATTTCCCAAACAAGTTGTTGGTCATTTGTTAGATTCACCAACGGAATCAAGTTGTTAAACATGTACTTACTATGTAGCATTTGTATTGATGTAGAACCAATTTCGTTTAATCAAGCGAAAGGACAGGACGGTATCCCTCATATCTGGTGGTTCAGCAACAGGTTGTTCAAATACAAGAAATTTCAGGGTGAGACCTTGTGTGATTTCAACGCATAGCCAACTTCTGATAAATTTTACCTTGAGTGGGAAATAGCGGATCTGTTGAAGCCAATAGCGCCTTGGATCCATTTGTATGACAAGAACAAGAAAGTAATAAACCAAGAAATTAAGGCACAAGAAAACTGAAGAAACGTAGAATGAAAAACGAACGAAGTTTACAATTAAAGATGGGCAGTGCTAAGGCACTATTAACACATTCATCACTAAATGGTTCTACTGAACGGAATACAAAAATTAACCCATACCAAATGCAGGCGTTTTACAATATTACGGGCAGAATTTGTTTAAAGATAATCCTTTAAGAAGTAATAGGGAACCCGATTTTATGTATCGAATGCAAATAATTCCTTGATTCAAACTGCGCGGTTTACAAGTACGTAAAAAAGGATGAAAAGTTCGTAAGAACGTAAATCAAAATATATTTCTTAATTCTTGAAAAGTATATCAAATCTAATCAAATCGTTGTGTGAGCTCAGGTCTGACACATCAGATCTCGTAAGATCCGTAACAATTGAAAATTCTCCTCCTGTTGGTGATAAACAGTCTTATACCCCCCCGTCACCCAGATGACTCAAAGAAGCTGCAATTCAAATTTTTGTTCTCTAGGTAGATCAGGAAATGAGCCATTTGCCCCATTCGTCTGATTGAAAAACTGTTCTTCAAAAGATTGATGATTGATTGAAGATTGATTCTGATTGATGTAATTACATCTCTTGCTGATAAGATTGGCATTAGGGTTAAAGATGGTGATGTTGTTTCCGTTCAGATGCCACGTTCTCCTGTCTCCCAAAGATCTTCATTGCGCTTGGGTGGTGGTCTGATAATACTGGTGTACCGACTCGACGGTCGGTACACAAGGGGTCCTCGACGTCAGCGCACTCCATCAAGCAGTCAGAAAAGTTTTTCGCTTTGTTATCCTTATCACTTATCAATCTGAACCTGCTTTTGTTTACCGTCAGCTGTGATGCAAGGTCAATGTTACCTGCTATAAGTACCAAGTCCGTCCGGTTCCAATTTTTGAATTTTATTTCAAAAATTTTATTATTACATGCTAATTGAACATGATGTGGCAGTGTCACATTTACCATTTCTGGTGATCAACGGAGTCACCTCATCCCTCCATGACATGGAGTTCCTAATTTACGCGGATGACCTAAAGCTTGTTATATTGATCAGTGACCCTTCAGACTGCCTTCTAATCCAGCAGAACCACGAGGCCCTCTATCTATGGTGTGACCGAAATGGCGTGGCTCTTAACGCATCTTAAGTGTGCTGTCACCTCTTTCCACCGCTCCCACTCTCCAGTCAAGCACCCCTACTCAATCAACGGAGTTACCCTTTGGCGTGGGGACGGCATTGTGGACCTCGAAGTGTACCTGGACTACCAGCTCTCCTTCTCAACTCACATTGCGCAGGTGGCATCTTGCGGTATGCGTGTGCTGGGTTTTGTGAAGAGGAACACTAGAGAGTTCTCCCAAGCATCTGCCCTGGTGTCCCTTTATAAATGTCTTGTGCAGCCCATTCTTGAATATGCATCTGTGATCTGGAGCCCTCACTACGACAGCCACACTGAGCAAATCGAGCGTGTTTTCAGGGCGTTCCTCTTGTTCCTGGCTCATAAGCTTTCCATACCCCACGAGAATCTTGACTACGTTGTTCTTGCCAGACGTTTCAACCTCCTGTCTCCCCGAGACCGTCGCAATTGCTTGGACGTCTCATACCTCCATGGCCTGCTCTCGGGGCGTGTTGATGCCATGGATCTTCTGGCTCGTGTTGGCTTCCTCGTCCCTCGTCTCGCGTCTCGATCTGTCCCACCTTTTGCCGTCCCTTTCTCGGCTACTAACTACCTCCAAAACCGTCCAATGTCTCGCCTTCTTCGCCAAGCGAACCTCCTCTCCGCGTCACACCCCTTCATTGACATTGTATCCTCGCCTATCTCATCTGTAAGGACTGCTTTATTTCATCAACTCAGTTCGAAGCCTCTGCACGATCCTGTTTAGTTTTTGTTGTTGAAAGCCAGTCCGCAGATTTCATGGAGAGGTTTATCACCACCGAAAGTAAATTTGATAGCTGAATGTTATTCACGGAAGAGGAAGATTATAGTTGTTGAGGTGAACCCAGAGAAGATATGAACGGTTGTGGAATTAACTGATGGAGGCTATATTTCAATCAATGCGTACATACTCAATGAACGAGTATGGAAATATATCATCCAATTAGTATGATTCGAAGCAGGTCTATCTGAATGTAATAAGGTATGGTGGCGTTTCAATGAAAAGTCGATTTACAATTTTGGGCGGAATATGAGCCTCCTAGACAGTTGAAACAATATTTAGTCAGTTTAACGAATTCCCATCTCTCCTGGATGCTAAGGTTTTTAAAAGAATCACATGAAAAAAGAGCATGTTTTTCATCACAATAGGGACAGTTAGTTGAGCGGGAAGGTGACGTAACAAGGATTTTTGCAGTTTTAGGAGAAGGGCGATCTGGGCTAATTTTACTGAATTTTTTCGGATTTGGAAGCGAAGTTTGAGAAGTAGATGTGCAAGACTGTAAGCGTTCTGCCCATTCCCGTAGAAATTGAATCATATACTCTAACTAGACAATTTCACCGATTTTTTGCATTCCAAATTCTTCTTAAATTAATTCTTGATATTTGATCAAAAGGCTTCTAAAGGCAAAATACAAGGCAACTGTCGATGAAAGAGCCTTCCGAAGCCACTCCGTTAGAACTTTTTCATACGATTCTACTTTCTGAACGAACAAGAGAATATCGGCGGGACGATCTGAATCAAGATAAGGGATATTATCGACTGAATCCGTTCTGGCAAAAAATAATTCGAAAGGATTGTCGAATCGTGACCTTAACGCAGCCCAAATATCGGCGAAATTTTCTAATGTAAACCTGGATTCAAGCCAAGAATTCAAAGCAGGGGACAATTTATTTTTTAATGTTTCTAATTTATCTATATCGGGAACGGGTAAACTAATCACAATCTGCTCGAAAATGGTACGAAACGATTTGAATTTCAGAACGTCACCATCGAAATAGGGAATTGAGGGAGTAAGAACAGTAAGATTTTTTAAAGCAGCAAATTTTTCAGATATTGGTGAACTACTTACATTTCCGTTGTGGGCGGGCTGGAAAGGTAGATCCGAGGAGGCAGCATCAATGATGGATTCCCAGTCATCCATCCGGATTTGGAGGCGGTGAACAATTAGCGTAGTAAGGGCAGGATTTATTGTTTGTGACGCAGTTTCCGTTATGAGGGCCGTCAGGTTTTGCTGTGCTACTTTAAGAGCTTGATTCCATTTTGCCAATAGAGGAGGTTGGTGAAGTCTTAGATAAACTTTTTGTCTTTTGAGAGGCAAGAGTCAAGAACGTCGAAAGTTTGAGTACCAGAGCAGGAAAGGTAGAAACTTTAACATCCTCCGGGGATTTTCCCTTAAGATCGTATATCATTTTAAGGAATGCCTCATCAGTTTCACCATCATATTTCTTGTAGTCCATTGCGGTGGTCATAGTGTGAATGCAGGCAGATCAGTTTGGGAGAGCTTAGCGTGATTGGTCTAACGATATTACTTTTAGACCAAAACTTCGTTTTTTTATATTTCCCGGGTTTCGGCACCAAAAATGTTGAGGTGAACCCAGGGAAGATATAAACGGTTGTGGAATTAACTGATGGAGGCTACATTTCAAATCAATGCGTACATTCTCAATGAACGAGTATGGAAATATGGTATTCAATTCGTTTGCGTCGATATAGTGAATCAATAAAATAAACAAAGGTGTTGTAGAATAAAATCTTAGGGCGCTCCTGCCGAAGTTGAGGTTTCGCGGGTAGTCAACAATATCACAAAATGTGCTGCTTTGCCACTACTTAGTTAGGTAAGTGAAGTCACTTTGATAGCTATGATATGAAGTTAGTCGAGTTAACAAGGGTGTAAGAGCAAGCTAGAAAACGAAGGAGAGAACTGACTCCGGATTCTCTTAACCAAAAAACGGGAAAATTTTGTTTGGAGGGGAAGTGAAGAAAATTTAGAGTGGGGAATCTTGGGGAGTAGAGAGAGGGGAATAGTAGAAACCAATCAGGAACGGGGTTACAACTACCTCGGGAAACCCCAGGGTGCTAGAGGGAGACTGACCATTTGCCAGAAACAGGGCTTGGGAAAAACCCACGGCACAAAGCAGCTTGGGAAGTTTGGAGGCCATTAAAAGCTTTAAACACCTTCACATAAAAACGGAATTCATGACAATGAAGCAAAGGCGGCGAGTACGGTCACCGTTACCTGCGGCCATGTGGTTTTCAAGAGGTAATGACCCAAACACCGAAAAATCCAAAACTATTTCAGATACATCTGAACAATAGTCTTCAGGTGTTCACTCCATTAGATAAATGTGACTTGAATGACGAAGACAGAGCAAGAACAATTTTCGTTCTTACGGATGAGAGAAGAAGGACGTGGAGATGAAGACACATCACGCTTTTATTCAATGGCTTCGCAGTTTCCGAGAACCAGAAGGCAGCTGGTCAGGTGGCTACAGTTTTTTACTTCATATAATTTTGAAATTCATCACAGATCTGCGAGTAAGTATGTGAATGCCAATGGTGTGTCACGCTGGCCATGCATTCAAGAGGACTGTAAAAGTTCCCTCATGTTGTAGGTGCTGGGCACATAGCCAGTAAATGTTTATAACAGGCACATGAGACAGTTACACGACATATAGAAAATGACATTAGAGCTGAAAAACCACAATACAAAATGAGAGACGAAGTTTGGTACTTGGGCATGTTGGGATTTGTCATAAGCTTCAATCATCATGGATGGGTCCCTGTGTCATTGTGAAGGCCATAGCAGATGTTGTTTTCCGGATTCGTACTCCAAACAACTGGCTACCTACTGATCATGCTGACAAGTAGGCTTCATTCATAGAGCCCATTGATAAAGGAGGAAATAGTGTTATGATTTTATATTTGAAAACATTTATCATTGAGATTCCCGCAGTTTTTTTATTTTAACAATAATTCAATTACGAGTGTGAGTGATTTCACGAAACAAATTATGAAATCCTCAATCAGGTACGGCTTTTTTTCTCTCCGTAATAATTTTGAAGAGTGCTTTCTATCTAATATTTTCCTCCTTCTTGAGTAATATTACCCTCGTAACTTTACAATTATTATTTTAAAGATTGTACACCTGTTTGATGTTGTACACTTACCTGGTTGATGTTAGTACTTTACTGAATCGAGTAAGCGCATACTATTGCAAATAAATTAATGAACAAAATTTATACAATTTAATAGTACCCTTCAGTTAGTTTGAATCAATTTTCACGTTCACAAACTGACTTAATAATGGTTTTGTACTATATATCGGTGGAACACAGTGTATGCAAATACGGCAAGATGATAAAACAAAGATAAAATATTAATTATATCGAAGCAACGGACATATTACTGCTCACAACGACTATCACATGACATCTCCAGAGGAGAATAATAGTGTCTTTGGAGTGCCACTAATCACCACGTGTCAACTTGTAATTACCGAGCGTACCTCCTCGGTGTGCGATTTGCATTGAATCGATAGCGGAATCTAATTGCTAGCCACCACGGGTGCCAACTGTGTAAACCTATCAGAGTAAATATTGGCGCACTTTCACGAGTTTGATATCCACCGGTTAGAAACCATGGAGCACATTCGCGGAATTTTTGAGGAAATTCTACAACATTTTTGCCAATTTTAGTGCTGGGAAGGTAAGGAAGGTTAAATCTTTCTTACGATTGTTTTTCAACATCCTTTCCACATCTTAATCACATGCGCTGACTTAAAAAATGAATGAATAAATAACAAAATAAAATATTTATTGCAGCAGGTACTTAATTTAGGTTACTATGAAATCACAAACAGTTGGTAACTTGAATAAATTTAGGAAAAATCACAAAAGATCGAAAAAACTCTTCTAAAAAATCCCAAGAGTTGGTACTCTAGGTCGCTGATCATAGGACAACTTCATGATGAGGACTCTGAACTCTAGTCCTCATCGGGCTGGGGGAGGCAGTCATAGAGCTGTTGGATGCCAAATGTTTTTAGTAGTGATGATACTCCATAGGAATGGTCAAGTCCTGACACATTTTTTTAAATCATTGCTTTTCGCAACTCAAATGGGAAGTTTCCTGCTGTAGGCCGTTAATTAAAAGTAGAAGGTCGGCCTCTTTTTTTTAAAGCTCACTCCAGTAAACTCTTCATTATACATTTTCTTGTAGAATATATTTGTTCAGGGCATTCTTTGGTGTACCTTTCGAAGCCAACAAACGTTTCTGAATGGAACCCTTCCTACGCTTGTATGTAACTTTTTTGACGTCGTAGAAGTCACTGTACCAAAATCATAGTGTTCACGGTGAATGGTCTTGCAGCACGAATGACAGATTTCATAAGAAGCGGGGAAGAGGGCTATCGAATGGGGCACATTCGTGTGGTTTACATTTCAATTCGTAATCGGCTTCAGGGGTCAGAACAGCGAATAGGCACATTCGCGTTTCTGGCATCATAATTTAATGGCACACTCGTCGCATTCTTGGATGTGACATCGATTAATTAGCAATAATTAACCGAATATCGACTAATTTACTAGATAGTATACCTCTAGCCGATGCAAATGGCGCTAAAACCTCAAATCAAAAAATTTGCACATTTGAGGTTCTGGCATAAGGGCGACGATTTGTATATATTTACTAGTTTAATGGCCCTGCTACGCAGGTTAAAAAGAAATAGGTGAGTAACACAATTTTTTTTTTCGTGATTTATTAATTGCGACTGGAAAATCAAATACATTTTATCTAGCAATTTTACATATCAATAAAGGTACACTCCAAGAGGGTAGGTTTACAGCAAAATCTAGCCCTTTATTATATAGCTCAATTAATTAGCACTGAGTTCGATTGCACTTCTTTACACGCAGCACAACTAAATCCAGTGGTTTGTTTCGCTTGAGACGTCGGATTTCACCTTCGTTTTCCAAAACTTAGAGCATCTCCAGGTTCACGTGTTTGTGGAGGCGATGTTCATGCTTCCTTGCGTATTTTGCAATAATTTCATAGACTGTCTCCATCCTCAAATCTCGATGAATATCATCGTTTCACATGTACCAAGGGGCTCCAACTATACTTCTCAGTATTTTATTCTGAAAGGTTTGGATTTTCTTAATATTTGATTTCCTGGCACAGCCCCAGATCTGTATCCCATAGGTCCAAATAGGGCGAAGGATCTGCTTATATATAAGCAGTTTGTTGTGAAGAGAGTGATGGGAATTCCTTCCCATTATCCAATACATCCTTCTGTACTTGATTTTAAGTTCTTCTTTCTTCTTTTCTATGTGTTTATTCCAGTTTAATTTGGAGTCAAGTGTCAAACCCAAGTATTTAACTGCTTCAGTATGCGGTATTTTATTCGAATTGATCTCAACATCCAAGATTTGGACTTTTCGGTTAGTGAAGTTGATGTGGGCTGATTTTGATTCGTTCAGCTTCATTCTCCACATCTTGGTCCATTTACAAACCTCAGTTTACCTGTAGTTTGCGTGTTGCAGCTTCTATATCATCTCCAACAGAGAGGATAGCCGTATCATCTGCAAAGGTGGCAACAGTTGTGCCTTCTTGTTGGGGTAAGTCCCGTGTGTACAGGAGGTAGAGTACTAAACAACACAATGAGGGAGTATAATAACAATATTAAAAGTCAAAAAATCGTATATCCCAAATCCCCGAGGAGAGGACCACGTCGCTTGCCCTGGGAGACGCTTCCCCCCGCTGGGGCCCTCCTTCCTTCACTGGCGGGGTCGGGGGAGGGGGAGCAGGTCGGTTGCCCTGGGAGACGGGGGCGAGAATTCCACCCGCCCAGCGTTACCACCCCCTGAAACGTCGATATACTCTGATAAGCTGGTTTTTATATAGTGTGATTTTTCGTTATGTTTTCTTTACTTCAGTTTTCCTTCCTCACCCATGCTCCATTCTCTCCTCCTTCCGCGAAGTACCGCCGCGGGGAACATCACTTCAGTCTGTTGATAATGCGCAACGCGAAACGTTCAGACGTATGTATTTATTCCTTTCGTTTACCTCTACGTGATTTGAGTATATTTACGAAACCTAATATATGCTCCTGCTCCTTCAGAACGAGTGCCATTGGTCACAACATTCTTTTTCGGAGCGCAGAAGATCAATGGAATACTCCGAGAGCTCCATACCATACCATCCTATCTTCGAATCCCCAAACACAGGGAGTTTTCTCCGAGACACCGCGTGTTACCTACGGGCAAGGGAAGAAGATTGGCGAGATTTTGTCTCATCGACACTCTGATCAGCAGCCGGAGGAACCTCAGCAGCCGAGGACACATCCATGTAGAAGGCCAAGGTGTAGATTGTGCAATCTGGTGATTGAGGGCTCTTCTTTTCACCTCCTCAAACTCCAATCACTCGTACAAGTGCCGGGGTTCATCAGAGTGCCAATCTAGGATGTGTGTATATCAACTCATCTGCAAGAAATGTTCGCCCCCAGAAGCCTTTTATGTTGGTAAAACCACGACGCCTCTCAACCTCCGCATGAACAACCCTAGGGCCTCAGTAACCCAGACCCGTCAACTTCCTGTAGCCCTCCACACTCAGACCCATCAAGCCTCCTTTGACGACTGATATGGCGTAAACGTTTTACGCACCATGCCAAAGGGGAATGATCGGCTTCTGCAGCAATCAGAGAGGGCACACATACGAATTTTGGGTGCCAACAAACCACCTGGGCTCAATTTAAATCAATGAAGTGCTATGTACTGGGAAAATGAGGCTAGGAGAAAAATGGATACCACCTGAAGATCAATTGTTGATGCTGTGCCGGTTGGTTATGAAAAGCGTCATCGAAGTAACTATTCCCACAACAACAACCTGTTGTATCATTCTAGTTTCTCCTAAAAGTTTTGAAAAAGGCAATACGCCGAAATACCAACAGTACTCTTTCTTCTGTCTTCTTTATATGTCAAATTCGTAAATATCTATCTGCATGTACTTCAGTAGAACCGTAGAGGAGAAGTTCGTTTTTTTTTTCATATATACATACATACACGGTGTCCCAGGAGTTATGCACAATCCGACTCCTACGTGTTCTACAACTCATTTCCGACCAAAAGTGCCTCTTAGCAATTTTTTTTAGAGGTTTTTTTCGAGTTATTCGCGATTTAAAATTTTCTTCGTGTTTTCGATAATAAATCACTGAAATTGTTATAGCTCCTTCAATTTTAGAGATAAATCAAATTTGAAGACACCGCTAGAAAGAGCGTTAAATTCTCCATCTATTTGACGTCAGATAACCTCTTTTTATTGCATTGAAGATTTGCGATTGCCGCGCGAAATGACAGCTTTGTCAGAATCTTGAAATCGCCTGTTTTTCATCTCGCTCATCAACCCCATTAATACTTGACACACAACTGTGCAGACCTGGTAAAACGTGAGCCAAAATGTCAGCTTTCTAACGGTGTAGTCTTTTTTGTTTTTAAAAATATGTTTCGTTTAGAAAATGGTGTTTAACTGCAGAAAAACGTGCGTTTTCTTTTAAAATTAAGGTTGAGGTGTTTTCGACCTTACGTCACTAAAACGGCCGTGACTCCGGCGTTTTCGAAGTATTTGCAAATCTAAGGATACAGTTGGAAAAAGCATGGAATTTCCTATCGTCTCAGTCTTCAACAGTGATTTTTCAAAGGGAACTATATCTCTACCGAACAGACTGAATGACTGAATTGATTTCCATCAATTCATTCCGCGGATGCCCTTACTCAAACATCAATTTCTCAAATAATGCCGTTGAAATGACATTTTCCTCCCAGAAGTAGAAAAAAAAGTTTTGCAGGTTTTTTTGTAACCTCAAGTGTGCTTGAAAACACACGTTGTTTTGCATGAAATCTCAATTTTTTCAAAAAAGTTCCCTCTAAAAAATGAAAACTACTTAATTATACCATTGGAAAGCTGAGGCTTTTGCGCATTTTTAGGCTTATAGGCTCAAACGTATCATTAAAATCAAGGGAGACTAATGAGCCATTAAAAAAGTGTTTTTTCAAAATTTGACAAAATTCACTTTTCAGGCTAGCCTTCAACCTTTTAGTTCCCTTTGAAAAATCACTGTTGAAGACCGAGACGATAGAAAATGCAATGCTCTTTCCAACGGTATCCTTAGATTTGCAAATACTTCGAAAACGGCGGAGTTACGGCCGTTTTAGTGACGTAAGGTCGAAAACACCCCAACCTTAATTTCAACAGGAAACGCACGTTTTTCTGCAGTTAAACACCATTTTCTTAACGAAAAATATTTTTAAAAACCAAAAGGTCTGCACCGTTACAAAGCTGACATTTTGGCGCAAGTTTTACCAGGTCGGCACAGTTGTGTGTCATGTATTAATGGGGTTGATGGGCGAGATGAAAAACAGGCGATTTCAAGATTCTGACAAAACTGCCATTTCGCGCCTCAATCGCAAATCTTCAATGTCATAAAAAAAGGTTATCTGACGTCAAATAGATAGAGAATTTAACGCTCTTTCCAGCGGTGTCTTCAAATTTGATTTATCTCTAAAATTGAAGGAGTTATAACAGTTTTAGTGATTTAATATCGAAAACACGGAGAAACTTTTAAATCGCGAATAACTCGAGAACGAAGCCACTAAACAAAATTGTTAAGAGGCACTTAAGGTCGGAAATGAGTTGTAGTACACGTAGGAGTCGGATTGTGCATAACTCCTGGGACACCCTGTTTACGCTGAAGTCCATCGTTCGCAACTTGTATGATCCTTATCGCCTTCCCCACTCTCCTGGACGCACTTTCGCCGACACCGCGCCGTCTTTTCGCCACCAGAACGCTTCAAACAGTCGCCCCTGAACCTATGTCAGTTTTCTTGCCTCAAAACCCACGTTCTTTACGACGAATTCAAGTCCTATCCCCGATTCGTCACTTCTCTCGTCCTCGTTGTCTCCTCAATCTATCCCGGAGCTATCCATAAGGCAAAAGGAGCTGCCCTGGCCAGGGATTCAACGTAACTATTCGGAATCGGAAGGAGGTCAGTTCGTTCCAATCCACTTAAGTGCACTATAACTAGAAGGACTACGGACTATTAAGTTAATATCTAAATTTGCTAACGAATAAAAAAAATATATATATATTCAAATTATTTGATCATTGTTTTCAAAATCATATATAAATTAAGTCTTACAGCTATTTTCAACTTAAAACTATTCTTATACTAGGTATACCTACCAAAGTAATTAAATCCTACGAGCTCGTACTTCTACCATTTGATAATTCCTAGTGTCTGTATCATTAGAATCATTCATTCATTTCATCAAAGTGTATTATCATTTCCACTGCATTATATAAATAAAATTGTTTGTTTTGTGTTGTATAACAAGACATTTGTACTTCTTTGGCAACCACAAATCATTTTTAAGGTAGGGGCACAAAACCATTAGAACCCATTATGGAAACTAGGCTTTGATTAACGAGCCCTTTCACACCCTGTATATATAAAAAAACGAACTTCTCCTCGACGGTTCTACTGAAGTATATGCAGATAGATCTATCTGTATATATATACAACTGAATGATGTGAGGTTCTATCAGAGGGTGGAGAATGATCCTACTCACAATGGATCTGAAGAGGTATATAAAGGCCAATGGGAGAAGAGAAGGGTTAACCCAAAAAGATGTCGAATTGTTAATCCATAATGAGCCCCAATGCCCTGATTTTTATCTTCTTCCCAATATCCATAAACCTGATGCTCTCCCTAACCAACTTCCTCCTGGCCGTCCAATAGTTGCGAGCTTTGGCTGTTTAACGGAACGATTATCGGCCTATGTGGACTTGTACCTCCAGACAATTGTCCAGAGCCAGCCCTCTTACATGAGGGAGAGAGAGAAAAGTTTATTCTTAGAACATCAACGGCAATAAATAAATGGAATTACAATACTGAATAATATTGCCCAACTGTAGGCGGTGCCTGTGGCGTTGGGCAAGAGCTGCTTCTTTAAAAATTTCTGAATTTAAATGTCCATCTCAATTTAAAATGTCATAAAATAACCAGAAAGAATGAAGGATACGGTAATTAACAATAAATGCTCCTAAAGTATACATCAAACGAAACGTTTCCTTTGGAAATCATACATGAAAAAATTAACTAATTTTTTAGTTAGTAGAATTCGAATCTGCAATAAAAAATGGGGGTTTCCATTTGAAAAAACAAAGTTGATCTTGGTTGCGCGGTTGCGTGCTGCGCAATTTGGTTATTTTTGAACTCTACGCAAAAAATTATGAAGAATAGCGTTGGTCCGATTTTTTTTCGTCCACAATTAGAGAAAATAAGCGAGGGGAGCGTAGTTACTGGGACGCCCTGTATAAGTATTCACCTATTAAATCTCAATCCTCGTACAAATCACAGCGACTCAACTCCTCGATAACATGTTACCGACCGATCCACAACGCTTCCTGTGTATTGTAGGTTAATCACACGTTACTGAGAAAAGCGATTCGCGACCTCGATACCCGATTGCAGGCACCTCCAATCAATTCTGGACCGAATGTCGGGTAAGGTAGACGCACGATTTACATTTAACCCTTGACGGAACATTCAGCTGACGAGCGGGGGATACATTGTTCTGGCACGCATTCGCGTAATGTACGCCCTGAAAGTCCCTTGTAACTGTCAAACGTTAATGAAACCAGCTCCTCTTTTGTTGGTTGTGCATCAATCAGAATCAATGGCAATCTTTCCCTGTGCATTAGTTCTCCTAACATGTCGGAATTTCTTTCTTCCTTGTCAGGATCGGTCGCAGGGTTGAATGGTCCATCCATTCTGAGGGAGCACGTCACACCTTTAGTTTGATTTCTATTAATATTTTGTATCTAAAAATTTCAGGAGGATGATAACTCTTCGGTTGGTTGAGTGATAATGTGAATATTTGCGAGCCTTCTGGCTTCTTATATAGTTGGCATTCCTAGGAAAGAGGAACCCCCTCCAAATTATCTCAGAGACCTGATAGGGAAACCCTAAGGAGGTGCGGGCTTACTACCCCCCCCCCCCCCGTTTTGTGAGTGAGTTGCAAAACTATTATGAAGGTTGAAAGCAAAAAAGGAGGGCCATGCTGAAGGCTGAACAATTTATTGGTTGCCTAAGACTCAAGAATGAAGAACAGTGGCTGTCCCAATCGACCTAAAAAGCTGAAATTTGAATCATAGCTTCTTACGGACATCTGAATTATGACGAGGGCGCTTATGACAGCTGAGTGAACCCAAGGGTAATCCTAATCAATCTATCAAGCTGAAAATTTAATGGTTGGATCAGTGAGGCGTCTAAAAGTCTAGATCGAAAAACCGGGTTGATGAAATACCTACATTCCTGATCGTGAGGAAATAATAAACCTCCTCCTCATATTTCATCGCATGCAGAACAGTGTCAATGCTCTATAAGTTTCACGAGATAGGGCCATTCAACGTGATGCTGCAGGGTTGAGTGTGGAGAAGATGGCCCAGCCAAATTGGGGAAATGCTATAGAACTACCATTTTCTAACACGTAACGGGTATTTCAACAGTATTTCATCACCAAGGATTTCGGGTCTACCAATTCAAGGGCATTTCTGCCTCACTATACAATTAGGTTACTTGAGCATGCGTTCGCGCATCCCGGGAACGTTTTCCGCTTCCCCACATTAACATTGTTTCAAAAGCGGGTACCCTATTCAAATTCACCGTTTCTTACTCGCCAACCTCTCTTGTCAGACATTGACTAATCGTCTCCTAGTGCTCGGAGAAAAGCTCTGAGAACTAGACGCTATCTCAGTTGGAAAATCTCTCAGAAACGTGAGGGGGAAGAAGCAATTTCTCAGAACGCTTTCGGCTCCCTCCGTTTTCGTCTGGGGCTTTTAAGAAATCGTTTTGCTACGATGGCAATTTATATCACGGATGTGATCAATTTCCCATTACTCCGTCTTTTATCAGGATATTTGTTCCGCTTTATTTTCGTTTTTTATTCTACTGTCTCGTTGAATTTGTGAAGGTTATGATGATATTGGTCGCAGTAACAGCTGGATGCTGAATGAAACATCTCTACTTGTTTTGAATTCTTCCCAAGTCAATGAGGAAGAAATATTTTTTCGTGTCTGTCTGCTTTTTCGTTGTCTAAACCATTTATTTGACTAACTAACCTATACATTATAAAAAATGATTAATACACACACACACAAACTCTTAGTTTTGAATATATATCCAATGTTTCAATATAAAATTGTCAATTTTTGTTACTTGGTGCAATAAAGAATTTAACAAATAAAAAACTCAGCGCTCTACTCCTCGCCAGCCTTTTAAACCCCAGAACGTTCAAAGAGGCTACGGATCCTAGGTATATATACCTATATATAGGGTACATGTATCATGCTATAGCAGCGCTCACTTCTTCTTTATAAGGAAGTTTTTTTTTTAACACGACTGTACGTTCCTCATTATACTCTTGAGAGACTTTATACTACCCACCCCCATTAGTAGTCATAGTACTGTCCCATTAAATGGGATATAAATTTTATATCCTTAGAAGACTTTATACTACCACCCCCTTGGCAGTGACAATACTGGACATTAATGGGCGTTACTTTTCACTCTGTTGGAAAAGTACAAATTGATGTTACTTTCCATTTTGTTAGGAAAGTAAAAATGGACATTACTATTATTTCCACTCTGTCGGGACAATATTTTCCACCAAAAATGGATTAAGCTCCGAAAGTAAAACTGCGACACTCCCTCGTTTCACTCTCGCTAAATGGTTTTCGGAAAGTTAGTCCAAGACGCATGTCCAGGACAAGCATGTCCATGTTGAAATGCTGTTTAACTGGAACTTTATTGTTTGTAGAATATGGAAGACATGAAATTGAAGATTAATGACCTAGAACAATCCCTCCTATCGTCTACTGTAGAAGTAAAAGGGATACCGGAGACTCCGAATGAAAATAAAATGGAAATTATAAAATTATTGGCTAACAAAATAGGAGTGTCGTTTGATGAAGGTGACGTTGAAAGTATTAATCGTATTAAAATGCCAATCAAGCAGAGGGGAGATTCGTCAGTTGTGAATCCGGGTTTGTTGATAATGAAATTAAACAAAGTGGATATAAAGAAGACCTGGTTGAAGCAAATAAGAGCTACGAAGGATGTAAGGGCTAGTGATCTTTATCCAAGTTTCCCTGAGCATAGAATTTACATTAACGAGAGGTTGACTGTGGCTAACGGGCGTCTTTTTTGGATGGTGCGTAAATTTGCCCGTGAATATGACTATAAATTTGCTTGGATTTCTGACGGTAAAATTTTCATTAAAAAGAATGAGTTATCAACTACCTGGCCTACTCGTATTTTTGGAATTGACCAATTATTGAGGATGGATTCTCGGAATTGTCTCAACTTGGAAACGGCTGACTAGAAATTTGAAGAAATTAAGTGTCTAGTTCTTCCATCATGATGGTAAGTGATATAGTGGACGATTTAGATTTTCTTAATGTAGTGAATACAGTTTCATTTGATTCTTTTGTAGAGGTTGAGGATAAATTACTAAATATTTCTGGTTTGAATATCTTGTGTCAAAATATTAGAAGTCAAAGGAACAATTTTGTTCTATTTCGTGGTTTTTTGGAAACGTTTAAGTTTCCTGTACATGTAATAATATTTACAGAGACTTGGAATGGTGATATGTGCAACTTTGTTTTGCCGGGTTATAATTTTTCATGTAGTAAGGTCCATAATAATCGTGCAGAAGGGGTTTCTATTTATGTGCGAAAGGATTTACAAATTTTGGAGGTATCGGAAGATATTATTCATGAGTGCAATGCGGTTAGAGCCACTTTTCTTTATAACGGTAATACTGTTGGTGTTACTGGTATTTACAGGTCACCTGAAGGAGATGTTATCCCTTTCATTGAAAATCTTGATAATTTCTTTTCCACTAAATGTAAGTCCGCGCTTCAGATTATATGTGGGGATATTAATATAAATATCGATAAGCATTCCAGTGTCGCTAGTTGCTATCTAAACGTCATGGCTAAACATGGTTTTATTTCAATGATTAATTCTTATACTAGAGTAAGTAACGGATCTAAAACTTGTATTGATCATATATTTCAGAAGGGTTTCAAAAATGAAAGTCTAGGACTGGTTTATGAGAGTGATTTCACCGATCATTATACTGTGATGGCTGGATTACTCACATTTGAGAGTTGTACTGATAAACTAGACGAATCTAGTAAATATCAGATGATCAATTATGTTGATTTAGTCTGCTTACGTAAATTACTGGAAGCTGAAAAGTGGTTATCTTTGTTTTGCGAATCCGATGTTAATAAGGCCGTGAATACCTTTCTCGAAATTGTGGAGAATCATATCAAGTGTTCCAAAGTGTCTAAAAAAATGTCTAATAAATTTAAAAAGTTGAAAAATTGGATAACAAAAGGTATTATAGTTTCTATTAGAAACAGAGACCATTTGAAGTTGAGAATTAAACGTGAACCTTCCAACGATAAACTGAAGCGTTATTATAGGACAAATAGAAACGTATTAAGCTCACTAATTAAAAAAGCGAAATATCTTTATTTTCGAAATTTAATAGAAGAAGCAGGAGGTGACCCAAAAGTGATGTGGAATGCTATAAAAAGTGCAGCATACAAGCACTCTAATGCAAAATCTGTCATATCCATGATTAAAGATCATAGTGGTCGGGAGGTAACTGATAGTGTTGATATATCCAATTCTTTTAATAAGTTTTTCTCGCAAGTCGGTGAAAGAATTATGAATGAAATTACCATTCCTCCTAGTACCTCTATTCATGGAATTAATGATAAAATCCATAAAACTGTACCATCAAATTCATTATTTTTGAAACCAGTCTCTTCAACAGAAATTGAGCAATATCTGAGGAAAATTAAACCGTCCAGTTCATTTACGACTAATAATATCACTAATAAGGTTTTATTAGCGGTTCAAGACTTGATTTCTGAACCATTAGCTTCCATTTTTAATCTCATATTTTCGACTGGAGTATACCCTGATAAATTTAAATCCACCGTTGTGATTCCGCTCTTTAAATCTGGTGATAAGTTCGATATGAATAATTATAGACCTATCGCTCATACATCGTCATTATCTAAAATTCTTGAGAAATGTCTCAAGAGTAGAATCGTTGAATTTTTTGAGTTAACTAGTGCCATCTCTAAGAATCAATTTGGTTTCCAAAAGGGATTAAGTACGGAGCAGGCTGCTTTTAAATTAAATAACTTGATTAGCGAAAAATGTGACCAAGGGTTTCATGTGCTAGGTATTTTTCTCGATATCAAGAAAGCCTTTGATTCCGTCCAGCATCTAACTCTATTTACTAAACTTAATGACTGTGGAGTTCGTGGAATCCCATTGAAATTGATCGAAAGCTATTTATCGAATCGTCCCCAATGTACGAGAGTGGATGGTGTTGTTGGTAACTCAGCTATAGTAAACTGCGGTGTGCCACAGGGTACAGTACTGGGGCCAGTGCTCTTTTTAATTTATATCAATGATCTCATGAATATTGATTTGATGGGAAAAGTATTTGGCTTTGCGGACGATACCGCATTAGTTTTCTGGCACAAGAATTATGACGATTTGATTAGAATAGCCAGCTCAGAGCTTTTCGTGGTTCGCAAATGGTTTGACTTAAACTACCTAAGACTAAACATTGCCAAGACATCAGTGATTCGTTTTTCATTATCAAAAAATTCCACTAACAGTAATATTTTGGTCAAGTACCATGATTATTGCTGTACTAGCTCCTCCTTAAACTGTAATTGTGAGTCTTTGCCTTATAAACAAAATTGTAAATACTTGGGAATTATTTTTGATGAAAATTTAAAATTTAAAACACATATTCACACACTAATGAACAGGCTACGTAAGTTTTTTGTATTCAAAACAGTCCGAAACTTTTTGACTGAAAGACAGCTGCGTTCTGTATACTTTGGTTTGGCTTTTTCTCTTATTAAGTATGGCATAACTGTGTGGGGAAGTTCTTGTAAAACCCATCTCAATCAACTACAGTCAGTTCAAAACGCATTATTAAAAATATTATATAAAAAACCCTTCAGATACCCTACTACAAAATTGTATTCGGAACTTAATGTTCTTAAAGTAAAAGATATTTTTCTAATTGAATCTTGTGTGCAGGTTTTTAGGTCTGGTATCAATAGTGATCACATATCCCGGTTATCGAGCTCTAGAACAACAGCTATGTCTAACATTTCGCTGCCACGATGCCATACTGAATTTTATCGGCGAAATTCATATGTTCGAGCTTTGAAATTTTTCTATGACCACAAAATTAATCCCTTTCACTTTTGCTCCGCTCATTCTCTTAAAAAACATTTATTTCATATTGTGCCCAATGATGTATAATTTATGTATGTGTAATTTTATTAAGTGAGTATAATTTTAATTTTATGTTCTTCATTCGTGATTTATTTTGGCGAAAAGCTTGATTTTTGTTTGTTTGTTAACACCTTTTTGTGAATATTTTTAATTATTAAGGTTTAAGCAACTTCAGGACTCCACCTGGGAACACAAGTTCATATGAACTTAAACCTAGGTGGGCAAACTGTAGGTAATCTTTAATTATAAAATTTAGTTCTTTATTTAATTCTTACTTTACTAATGCACATTTTCTTTTCTAATTTTGTAGATGTATCCAAAGTTTTATATTTTTTGCCAAATAAATAAATAAATAAATAAAATAAATAAATAAAATAAATAAATAAAAGAATCCGAATGTGTGTGGGACATGAAAACTCTCATGTTCTCGCTAGTTTCGCTCTCGCTCACCATAAGGTACTGCGTGATTGTCTCCCGCGGGAGCTTCCAGAAAGACCCACGCGGACCCCCATACGCTCCAGCTCTCACAAAACTCGCAATTGAGAGGGCTGACCCCTTTGGTTCGTGAATATTCATGAAAATTCTAAACGATCAACCTCCCTCGCTCCGGGGCGGGATGCAATATAGGGAAAACCTCCGTGACCGATGGATGACTTTCACGAATTTTCCGAACAATGACGATATTAGTGACTACTTCATCATTCAATACATCCCTGTATCATTAAAAGAAAAAATATCAGTCAAGCAGCATAGCTATCAGAGCGGACTTTCAAAGAAACTATGAGGAACTTAATTAGACTAATTTTTCTTTATCAAAAACTCAATTATATCATGTAATATAATATATTACTATTCTATTATAATAGTGAGGAAAGGTAAACAAACTCATTATTTGCCTATTCTTATGCTTTAGTATCAACTCCATTCACTTGGAATTGGCCTGGGATTTGACTTCTGATGCCTTTATACCGCCTCGAGGAGATTTATAGCACGAAGAGGAAGTGTTAAGGAGATCCTTTCGGGTTGCGGTACGAATTGTTGGAGAGTTAAAAATATGTTAGTAATTTTGTATAATGTGCGTTATTGGCACCTGATTGGCAAATAGTAACTTCACTTTTTAGGACTCCAAGCCAACAGACGCCTTCCACACATTCTTTTGCTATCTGATAAGCTGACGGGAATTCAGTAGTAAAAAATAAGTGTTCTGCGACTCTGTGTTTTCATAATTAATAAACCTTCTTATTGTGTAAAACCGCGCATATGTCTGCAAATTCCTAAAGGTTATGGTGTTCAGTGATTTTAGTGATTGGTAGGAATAGAAACGGTTTTAAGTAAAACCAGTGAAATGGGTGAGTAAAGAACATCTTATAAGTAACACTAGTTTAATGGCCCTGCTAAGCAGTTTAAAAAGAAATAGGTGAATAACAATAAGGGAGTATAATGACAATATGCAAAGTCAAAAAATCTTATTATATCCCAAAACCTGGAGGAGGGGACCACAACGCTTGCCCTGGGAGACGCTGCCCCCCGCTGGGGCCCTCCTTCCTTCACTGGCGGGGTCGGGGGGAGGGGGGAGCAGGTCGGTTGCCCTGGGAGACGCTCCGCCGGGGGGGGGGGGGGGGGAGAATTCCACCCCCCCAACGTTACCACCCCCTGAAAAGCGGATATACTCTGATATGCTCGTCTTTATATAGTGTGATGATGGAGTGTTGAAAACGCATCGTCCACAACTCCCCGTGAGTCATTTGTTGTTATTTTTGTTTTTCTGTCGCGTTTATACAGGGTGTCTACACTTGTAATAGGCGGAAATCCAGGGGTCGATTCTACAACTAATTTGCAACATTTTTTGTCCTCTAACTTTTTTTTTTACTCCGCTAAAAATCCTACTTTTTTTATTTCTAAAATTTTTTTCGTGTTTACGACCTTTCCTCACTAAAACGGCTGTAACTCTCTTGTTCTGAAAGAAATCTCAAATCTGATGATACCGTTGGAAAGAGCGTAAAATTTACTAATCGTTTAATGGAAAACGCAATTTTTGTATGTATTTTTAATAGGTAAAAAATAGGCCAAAGTCTAAATTTTAAACTTATTTCGGAAATTACAATTTTTCAAGTTAATTGTTTGCCTGTAATTAATAGAGGTATCGTCGGGCACTCTTCAGGAAAAACTTCCTCAAACTGTCAGCTTTCTAACGGTATAATGTAAAAAAAAATTGTATGGGGAAGTTTCGAGAGAAAAACTGCGTTTAATGCAAAAAAACGTGGTTTTGTCGGTCCAAATAAGTACACGTTTTTCCTCAGATATGAGCTTCATACGTTGGAAAATTTGAAAAATGCAAGTACATGATGTTATGAGATGGGGTGGATGGAAATGCAGTTGTTTATGTCAAATCTTTTGTATTATAAAAAAAATTTACTTCTTAAAAATTTTTTTTTTCACAAAGCCATAAATAAAAACCAGATCGGCTAGCTCCTGAAAAGAATATAACGCCATCTCAATGATGGTCAAGTGCACAATGAGATGACTCACTTTTATCTTAGAAATAATCACAAGTTTGATCCTTACTTTTAGGAAATGGAATACACTACTTACCTCGAGTTTAGAGGATCAAACTCCATAGGCCCATTCCTCCGAGACGAGAGAACAATGAGACCCAATGTTATTGGAACTGAGAGTGAATCCATTATGAAAACAAAAAGGTCGCACCGATTTTCCAACGTATGAAGCTGATATGTGAGGAAAAACGTGTACTCATTTGGCCACGTTTTTTCGCATTTAACGCAGTTTTTCAACAAAAACTTCCCCATACAAATTTTTTTTAAATTATACCGTTAGAAAGCTGACAGTTTGAGGAAGTTTTTTCTGAAGAGACAAAAATTGCGTTTTCCATTAAACGATTAGTAAATTTTACGCTCTTTCCAACGGTATCATCAGATTTAAGATTGCTCTTAGGACACGCAGGTTAAAAAGAAATAGGTGAATAACACAATTTTTTTTCGTGATTTATTAATTGCGACTGAAAAATCAAATACATTTCATCTAGCAAATTTACATATCAATAAAGGTACACTCCAAGTGGGTAGGTTTACAGCAAAATCTAGCCCTTTATTATATAGCTCAATTAATTAGCACTGAGTTCGATTGCACTTCTATTCACGCAGCACAACTAAATCCAGTGGTTTGTTTCGCTTGAGACGTCGGATTTCACCTTCGTTGTCCAAAACGTGGAGCATCTCCGGGTTCACGTTTGTGGAGGCGATGTTCATGCTTCCTTGCGTATTTTGCAATAATTTCATAGACTGTCTCCATCCTCAAATCTCGATGAATATCATCGTTTCGCATGTACCAAGGGGCTCCAACTATACTTCTCAGTATTTTATTCTGAAAGGTTTGGATTTTCTTAATATTTGATTTCTTGGCACAGCCCCAGATCTGTATCCCATAGGTCCAAATAGGGCGAAGGATCTGCTTATATATAAGCAGTTTGTTGTGAAGAGAGAGATGGGAATTCCTTCCCATTAGCCAATACATCCTTCTGTACTTGATTTTAAGTTCTTCTTTCTTCTTTTCTATGTGTTTATTCCAGTTTAATTTGGAGTCAAGTGTCAAACCCAAGTATTTAACTGCTTCAGTATGCGGTATTTTATTCGAATTGATCTCAACATTCAAGATTGGGACTTTTCGGTTAGTGAAGTTGATGTGGGCTGATTTTGATTCGTTCAGCTTCATTCTCCACATCTTGGTCCATTTACAAACCTCAGTTTACCTGTAGTTTGCGTGTTGCAGCTTCTATATCATCTCCAACAGAGAGGATAGCCGTATCATCTGCAAAGGTGGCAACAGTTGTGCCTTCTTGTTGGGGTAAGCCCCGTGTGTACAGGAGGTAGAGTACTAAACAACACAATGAGGGAGTATAATAACAATATTAAAAGTCAAAAAATCGTATATCCCCAATCCCCGAGGAGAGGACCACGTCGCTTGCCCTGGGAGACGCTTCCCCCCGCTGGGGCCCTCCTTCCTTCACTGGCGGGGGGGGGGGGGGGAGCAGGTCGGTTGCCCTGGGAGACGGGGGCGAGAATTCCACCCGCCCAGCCTTACCACCCCCTGAAACGTCGATATACTCAGATAAGCTGGTTTTTACCTATCTTGTTGGAGAGTGGGGCTACGCGGGGGTTTTCCCAAGGCCTTTTCTCATGTCATTTCGAGGTTCTTCAACCCTTGAGAATATACTCTCCCACAAAACATTTCCTCCACAACCTAGGAATTCAGGGCAGCCAGGACTGTTCCCTTGTTCCAAGAGTAGGTGCTTGACTTGTGGGATGGTGGAGTCCAGCCTCGAGTTTTCCTCTGTCAACACCCCATTCACCTACAGATCCTCCGGGTTCCCGTCAGACTGTAACACCAGGAACGTGGTCTACATGTTGGAGTGCCAAGTGTGTGAATCCTTCTATGTCGGCAAAACCATCACGCAACTGAACATCAGAATGAACAATTATCGGCAGGAATTCCGACGTGGTGCCCTCAAGAAGGTCCCTCAGCATGCAGCATCCCATGGCCAACTTGGATTGGGCGAGTGTTTCAAACTCCGAGTACTTGCCCGCCTACCAGAAGAAGCATCTGATATTGATGTTCAAATCAAAGAGAAAGCGTACCGGTGGCTTCTGGGCGCCTTGAGTCCACCGGGGTTGAACACCAACCGGTAGGCGGGCCCTCCATTTCTTTTTTTCAAATATGTTTATCACTTTTCGTTAATTTATTAATTTAATTCTTTCAATTCTATATTTTTCCTTTACCTTCAAACTTATCTACATGTTGTCCTACATCCCCTCCAATTTCAATGCAAGTTGAGAGGACTCAATATTTTTTCCCCCTTTCCCCCCCACCTCCTGATCGGAAGCACCGTCAATCCCACCTCTCCTACAACACCACGGGAGTTTGATGGACCTGACGGCGAGCTTCAGTCATTGAAAAAGCATAGTCGCGAAACGTCTGACAGTAAGTTCCCTTTGAACCTTCGTGTTTTATCTCTCCGCCAGTTCTATATATATATATATATATATATATATATATATAAACATGACTATACTTGTGGCCTCCGACCGCTTGTAGGATATTGTGGCTTCCGGTGAATATACACCAGCGTATACATACCATTTGACTGAATTTGTGACCTCCACCCTTGAACAGGTTTGTTCCCTCCGTATATCATCCGATTTTTACACATGATCACCATTATAGGCTCCGACAGCGTTGCCAAATCTTGCCTCAACTAACTTCAAGGGCTAGGCCACTGCGCGACCTTATTTCGTGGAGATTGTGGCGCGGGGTGATATTCGGACTGGCAATCATTTTCAAATATTATTTCAATATTTCTTATTCTATTTCGATTTGAGGTTGGACACTGGAAAATCTGGATAGAAGCTGAATATAAATCCACCAAATTTTCACGGGTTTGAGAATGATTCTTAATGATTTTCCATGAAGAGAAAACCGGTGATTGACAGCAATTTCGAAATTTCAGTACTCTCGTCGAGGTAGGTAGTGGCCTAAAAAATCCGGACAGAAGATGAATAAAAATCCACCGTATATTTCCGGGTTTGAGCATGATTTTTAATGAGGGGAAAACCGATGATTGAAAGCATTTTCAAAATTGTATTATTTTCGAGGTAGGTAGTGGCCTAAAAAATCTGGATAGAAGCAGAAGAAAAATCCGCCGAATATTTCCTGGTTTGAGGAGGATTTTTAATGATTTTCCATGAGAGAGAACCTGTGATTGACAGCAATTTCAAGATTTCACTATTCCCGTTGAGGTAGGTTGTGAGATAAAAAAATAGCATTCAAAGAATAACTCATACTGTGAGGGGAAGTGAATTGCTCAAAAAATAAGAGTTATTTTTGAGCGAAATAAATGAGCCTCAAATTATGATTTTAGCGATTCCCTTATATAAATAACTCTCAGATTCGGTCCCTGCTTGAATTAATGACACCAGTTAGGTAGACAACCTGTAGATTATAAACATCTGCATAGAGTTGGCCATACTACACTTCCATGAAATTCGTCACATGGCTCATTAGCCTCCTAAAATAGTCATCGCAAACCAGAAAAATCATGACATGGCTCATAACCCTCTTGAAACAATTTTCGAACACCGGAAAATTCTACGAAAAGAATCATTCTGTTTAGGATCACTTTTTTGCCGGCAAATGTGGGATTTATTTTAAAGGTTTTTAATGAGGAATTCGAGAAAAATGAAATGAAAATTTCTGCACTTGTTTAAAAAATATGGGTAAAATGTGAAACGTCTAGCCAGCCTGATCCCCCAATAAGGAGGGAGGTTATGGGGCAATTTTCTTTTACATTTTGGTTTATTATTTCAGAATATTAAGCCTTTAAGATCATATCGCAAAACATTTTCTGAACACCCCCTCAAACTTCGTCAGT
This sequence comes from Creontiades dilutus, assembly GCA_031894815.1. NCBI lineage: Eukaryota > Metazoa > Arthropoda > Insecta > Hemiptera > Miridae > Creontiades > Creontiades dilutus. The sequence goes on along the minus strand of JAVIWC010002490.1, from coordinate 282,505 downwards.
TTATGTTTCAAGGTTGCGTAGATTCCGAATCTGCAATGTCTGTCCTCCGTGAGCTGTCCGGGCCTTCCTCTGCCCTAGGATTGATCGAAAAAATTCGAAATTTCGCTCACAGGCTCCATTTTGGGTTTGATTGGACCTAACATCTCGCCTGCCCGATCGACCGACGCCTTGATTTTTCTTAGGTGAAAAATGGGTAAAAAATTGGGGTTGTCGAGGTTTTTTTCAACATGGGCATGTGGGGTCGAAATTGGTGAACATTGACGTCAAATTCACCTTATTCGAACCCTGTTGTATCGATTGAAGATTTCAACCAATCTAGATAATAGGAATCTATTCAGAAATAATAAACCCTTGTGTGGAATTCGCCTCGTTTTTGGTTTATTATTCAATAATAAACCATTGTAATTTCTCTTGAAAAAAAAAAAAAAAAAAATTCTAACACCCCTAAAAATTTCATGGTTTACGTTTCAAAGGGTGTAGAATCCAAATCTGCAATAAAAATTGTTCCGTCCGTCCGCCGTACGAACGGCATTTCTCCCGAACGGCTGGGGCAAAAAATCTGAAATTTTCAGGAAAAATCCATATTGGTCCGACAACGCCCCAGTTCTTTAGCCAGCTCTCTCACTTAATTTAAAGTGCCCTATAAGGCTTGTCAAAGTTTTGTAAACTCCCTAAAAACCTCAAAAAAAGTCAAGGCGGCCTAAATTTGGGCTTTTATTGGAGAACTTTCCATGAGGAATCGAATGAGCCCCTCCCCAGGTCCGTAGCTCAAACCATTCCCGATGTATGGCCCGATTCATGGTGCCAACATTTGCATCCACATTCACTACATTGCTAGGTTACTGCAATCTAAAAAAAACAACAGCGGTTTTTTTTAAATTTTTTTCATTTTATTATTTTATTTTTTTTTGTAGGTAGTGATGTAGTGAATGTGGATACTGGAGTGAACTCCAAAAAGGGCTTATAGCCGATACACGGGTTGAAGCATTCTGATATGCATGCTCCGTCTTACGAAATTTAAAATTTTCAAATATGATATTTTTCCATTGTAATCGCTCTTGAAAAAAACGCTGCAAATTCTTTCACTGGGGTTTATTATTCAATGACTCATGATTTGAATTTCTACTAAGCTTTGGAGTGTGCGTGTTTCACAGGTGAGAGAGCGATTATTGAATTTCAGGAGGCACACAAATATGATCAACTGATCAATCCAAATAGGTATTTTGGTTGAGGACCGATTTAAGTGCTGTATGCATATCTCCTGAAATTTAATAATCGCTCTAACACCTGTGAAACACACTCACTCCAAAGCTTAGTAGAAATTCAAATCATGAACGCAAGGTGAAATTCGGACTGTCAATCATTTTCAAACATTATTCCAATATTTTTTATTCTATTTCGATTTGAGGTTGGGCACTGGAAAATCTGGATGGAAGCTGAATAAAAATCCACCAAATATTTCCGGGTTTGAGAATGATTTTTAACGATTTTCCATGAAGAGATAACCAGTGATTGACAGAAATTTCGAAATTTCAATAGGTAGGTAGCGGCCTAAAAAATCCGGATAGAAGAATAAAAATAAGAATAAAAATCCACCGTATATTTCCGGGTTTGAGAATGATTTTTAATGAGAAGAAAACCGATGATTGACAGCATTTTCAAAATTTCTCTGTTCTCGTCAAAGTAGGTGATGCTCTGAAAAATCTGTATAGAAGCAGAATAAAAATCCGCCGAATATTTCCTGGTTTGAGGAGGATTTTTAATTTTTTTCCATGAGGAGAAATGTTTCCATTGTAATAACTGGAGGGGGATAACGTTGTTATCAATCCCCAGCAAGGTTTTCTCCAAAGTAATCTTGAACAGGAAGCCGCTGAATAGAAGAAGCGGGCTTCCGCAAGGATTGCCATATATAATTCCAGTGCTAGCCTGTCCACCAAAAGAAAACATTTTTAATGACGAGATCAAATTTATGGCGTTCCCTCTAAAGATAGTCATTATAAAATAGAATGACTTTGCGTTCCAGGTTGTGCACCAAAGTAACCTGTCTGGCCCCATCGCCGTGACCTCTGGTGTGAAACAAGGGTGTATCCTATCACTTACTGTATTCCTGGTCATGATGGACAAGGTAATGCGCAGAGTGGTTGGGGGGAAGTTGAGAGGGATCCAGTGGACGCTGACGGATAGGTTGGAAGACCTAGATTTTGCAGATGATGTCTGCTTCCTAGCGTTTAGGTTTCAAGACATCCGGGATAAGCTTGAAGATTTCTAATCCGCTGCCCGGGAGTATGGACTCAACGTGAATGCTGGTAAAACCAAAGCCATGCGGATAAATGTTAGCTCCAATCATCCCCTCCATGTTAATGGAACGGTGATTGAGGACGTTGAAAGCTTCACATATCTGGGCAGTGTGGTATGAAAGAAGGGTGGTACAACTGAGGACGTAGCGGCACAAATTCGAAAGGCAAATGCAGCTTTTGTCCAGTTGTACCCAGTTTAGCGCACTCGAGGGATCTCAATTAAAACCAAACTGAGAATCTTTGGCTCAAATGTCAAGGCAGTTCTCCTGTACGGCTGTGAGACTTTTAGAGTAACGAAGGAGAGATGACCAAGCTCCAAGTCTTTGTCAACCGATGTCTCAGACAAATCTTCCGCATCTTTTGGCCTAATATGTTCTCCAACCAAGAACTATGGCGAAGGACCGGCGAGTCCCCTATCGACGCCCAAATCAGGAAAAGGAAATGGAGTTGGTTGGGACCAAGATGCAGTTGAGCGTCACGCCCTCAACTGGAATCCCCAAGGGAGGCGGAAGAAGGGACGGAAACCTGTGATTGACAGCAATTTCGAAATTTCACTATTCCCGTCGTGGTACCTAGGTAGTGAGCTAAAAAATCCGGATAGAAGCTGAATAAAAATCCACTGTACATTTTCTGGTTTGAGAATGATTCTTGATGATGTTCCACGAGGAGAAAACCAATGATTGACAGCAATTTCAAATTTCTCTATTCCATTCGAGGTAGGTAGTGAAATAAAAAAAAAAAACATTCAAAGAATAACTCATATTGTGAAAAATAAGAGTTATTTTTGAGCGAAATAAATAAGCCTCAAATTATGATTTGAGCGATTCCCTGTTATAAATAACTCTCAGATTCGGTCCTTGCTTGAAGTAATGACACCTGTTAGGTAGACAACCTGTAGATTATAAACATCTGTTCCATGAAATTCGTCACATGGCTCATAACCCTCCCCCTTGAAACAATCTTCAAACACCAGAAAATTCTACGAAAAAAAATCATTCTGTTTTGTGATCACTTTTTTGCCGGCAAAGGTGCGTAGAATCCGAATCGGTAATGTCCGTCCGCCGTTAGCTGTCCTTCTTTTGCCTTCTTTTGCCCTAGGATTGATCGAAAAAAAAACCGAAATTTCGCTCACAGGCTCCATTTTGGGTCTAGTTGGACCTAACATTTTGCCAGCCCGATCGACCCACTACCTGAATTTTTTTGGGGTGAAAAATGGGGGTTTTCGAGGTTTTCTTCGACATGGGCATGTTGGGTCTAAATTGGCGAAAATTGACATCAAATTCACCTTATTCGAACTCTATTACATCTGTCGAAGATTTCAACCACAGAGGCATGATTCTCTTGATAACAGGAATCTATTCAGAAATAATAAACCCTTGTGGGGAATTCGCCTCGTTTTTTGTTTTTATTTTGATAATATGGCCTAGTAGGAAATTGCTCTCATATTAAAGCTAAACGCTGCATTGGCCCAAAGTCAGTGAGGGTGCCCCTGTTGAAGAATGCCCTAATTTTGTGGGTGGTACTGTTGAAATTTATCGAAAATTCAATGTTTTTTAAATATCCTTCTTCTTGTCATTCTGTTTTGGAGGAAGTTTACGGTAATGGGCTGATGAGGAGGCTGAATAATAATAAACCCTTTAGTAGACGTAGAGGGACACCACACCCGCAATTTGTCGACAGTGGACGGAAGACAAGAAAGGCTGCAGTTTAGTTGGCCGCAATGTTGCCAGATTTACGGAAGTCACATCGGTGGCCAAGCGGTTTCATTCGTGTGCGCCCGACCTGCTACCTAGTTTATATTCGCACTAACTATTATATTCGAATTTTCCACTTGGTCACCACTATGACGTCCATCTGGTTTTGTTACTATCAACTGGTAGGAGCAGAGTGGGGGTGTATAACGTTGAAAAGCATTGTGACCTCCGAATCGGAGGCCACAATGCCACCGGATGCCACAATGGTAGGAAAATCTCAACGTGTGGAAGCCGCAACACCTGTCAAGTATATATATATATATATATATATATATATATATATATATATATATATATAGAATCACAATAGTTTTGGATAGAAACAATAACAGACGACACAAACTACGTATTTTTAATATTTCGGCTTTTGCCTTTTTCAAATTGAAGAGAAAACTAATTTTGGTTTTTAGAAATTTTGACAATGATGTGCCGAGAGAAGCGTGCCATGGGGATGTCTTGTTGCCCAGTTAACGCCTGATGTTCAAACCCGGAGGATCATATGCTTTCAGAACATTTGCGTGGGCCCTCTCTGATTGAAGCAGCGCCAACTTATTTTCTTCGGGTTTCATTCTTTTTAGGATTTTTAGGCCAAAACAGTCATCAAATGAAGCATCATGCGACGAGGCATGGCGGCTTACGGGCAGATCTTCGTTTTTCTTGACCACTGACGATCTGTGGTTATTCACCCTTAGATTGAGCGCCGTCTCCGCTTTTCCAATGTAAAAGGCTGGACATTGCTTACACACCAACTCATACACACACATAGGTGTTTGGCAATCTGCCGTCCCTTTGCATCTGTATGAGTTGGGGTTATTTGGGGACGTGAAGTTTTCCTCTTCCACAGCCAGTGGACAAACCTTACATCTGCGTTTGCCGCATGGGTGCAATCCTCTTGATCGTTCTGTCCTATCGGATCTTGATCGTCTGTGTGTCAGAATGCTTATAATAGACGATCCTTGTCGATAGGACAATGAAGGCGCTTGAGGGAAAACCTTTTTGGTCTCTGTGTGTGATGAGAGGAGCGGGTGGAGATCTTTTAAAATTTTGTTCATTTTCTCGATGCCGAAAAAAAATGTGGTTGTGAGTTGAATTTTTTCGCTAGAATTTCGGGATGTAGGGTGGTGTTGAATGTGAGAAGGGATAATTTTTTGTTTTAGCATTTTCGCAGGGTATCCTCTTGTACTTAATTTATCAGCCAAGTTGTTCAAGAGTACATCCTTATCTTCCTTCTCACTGCAAATACGGTGACCCCTGATAGAAAGAGCTCTTGGTATTGATTGTTTTGTGTGGCGGGGGTGGCAACTTTCGTAGTGTAAATATAATTGTTTTATATAGAAACAATAGTTTTAGATAGAAACAATAACAGACGACACAAACTATTTTTAATATTTCGCCCTATCCTGTGGAACACGCAGACTCCAAAGCTTAGTAGAAATTCAAATCATGAACGCAAGCCCATTGAATAATAAACCCCAGTGAAAGAATTTGCAGCGTTTTTTTTATTAAACCTCAATACCCCCCCCCCCCCACAATAAAAACATCTATAATTTATCAAGTCCTTTGGCACTCGTATTGCGTTGAAACTTCCCCAAATCCAAATTTAAACGATGTACCCAAAGGTAGACAGATGTAGAGGGGGCACACAAATATCAACAACTGATCAATCCAAATAGGTGGATGAAAAAAGATTTACGTGGTCTATGCATATCTCCTGAAATTCAATAATCGCTCCATCACCTGTAGAACACGCACACTCCGAAGCTTAGTAAGATTCAAATCATGAACGCAAGCCAATTGAATAATAAACCCCAGTGAAAGAATACTTATTTACCCCAGTAATAATATTGAATAATAAACCCCAGTAACAACATTGAATAATATTCAGCTATATACAGGGTGTCCCACAAGTTGTTCCCCCCCCCCCCCCTCCTAAAATCGCCCAAACGGGAGTAAACAAAAAATCTTTTTTTGACTCTTCATAAGTTTTTCCAAGGATCTCAAATATCATATTTGCGCACCCACGCAACTGCGCGATCTTGCGCAACTGCCACTAACTTTCTTATTTTAAGTGGGAACCCGAATTTTTTATTCCAAATTCGGATTTTACTCAAAATTTCATGAAAATTTGACCCCTCAATCAATTTTTTTGATTGCGCACAACCGGTTCAGAGAGCACGCAAAGCTGCGCAACCCCAAAATTGTCAAATAGTGGATGATGGTGAACTCTAAAGTGTGGCACATGAAGTTTCAATGTTTTGGTTTATTATTCAATAATAAACCATTGTAATTGCTCGGGAAAAAAAAAATCTAACCCCCCCTGAAAATTTCGTGGTTTACGTTTCAAAGGGTGTAGAATCCGAATCTGTAATAAAAAATTTTCCGTCCGTCCGCCGTATGCCGTACGCACGATATCTCCAAAACGGCTGGAGGAGAAAATCTGAAATTTTCAGGAGAAATCCAGCTTGGTCCGCCGACGTCCCAATTCTTGAGCCAGCTACCACACTCAATTTAAAGTGCCCTTTAAGGGCTGTAAAAGTTTTGTAAAATCCCTGAAAACCTCAAAACTAGTCGAATCGGCCTAAATATTTTCCTATTTGAAGAACATACCATTAGGAATCGAATGAGCTCTTCCCCACGTCCGTAGGTCAAACCATTCCCGATGTATGGCCCGATTTATGGTGCCAACATTTGCGTTTTTTCGTTTATTATTGTTTGTTTGTAACGTAGTGATGCCCGGCCGATAGCGTCGAGTTGTTGTGAATGTGGAAACTGGAGTGATAGCCGATGTGAATACTTGTAGTGTAGTTAGTAGCCGATACACGGGTTGAAGCAATCTGGTAATATACAGGTAAATATTATTCAATATTATTACTGGGGTTTATTATTCAATATTATTACTGGGGTAAATAAGTATTCTTTCACTGGGGTTTATTATTCAATTGGCTTGCGTTCATGATTTGAATCTTACTAAGCTTCGGAGTGTGCGTGTTTTACGGGTGATAGAGCGATTATTGAATTTCAGGAGATATGCATAGACCACGTAAATCGGTTCTCATCCAAAACACCTATTTGGATTGATCAGTTGATGATATTTGTGTGCCTCCTCTACATCTGTCTACCTTTTGCTACATCGTTTAAATTTGGATATGGGGAAGTTTTAACGCAATACGAGTGCTAAAGGACTTGATAAATTATAGATGTTTTTATTGTGTGTGTGAGGGGAGGGGGGGTATTGAGGTTCAATAAAAAAACGCTGCAAATTCTTTCACTGGGGTTTATTATTCAATCGGCTTGCGTTCATGATTTGAATTTCTACTAAGCTTTGGAGTCTGCGTGTTTCACAGGATAGGGCGATTATTGAATTTCAGGAGGCACACAAATATGATCAACTGATCAATCCAAATAGGTACTTTGGTCGAGAACAGATTCACGTGCTCCATGTATATCTCCTGAAATTCAATAATCGCCCTATCCTGTGAAACACGCACACTCCAAAGCTTAGTAGAAATTCAAATCATGAACGCAAGCCGATTGAATAATAAACCCCAGTGAAAGAATTTGCAGCGTTTTAACGCTGATTCACGTGGCGCTATCCATTCCTTGATTCGGATCAATTTTTGCGGAATAATGACCTAAATTTGGTTATTTTTCGTGAAAAAATCATCTTTTTTCGCGCGTGTGTTTGCACATGAAATTTCATAGGTAATTATCCATTTCCTTTCCGTCCTCCTTTCTCTACCGGACTGGGGACTGGCTATGGTGGAGTCAAAAACAAATAAAAACGAACACTTCCTTTAAAAAAATCAACAATTCTACCATCTGGTTGGGGAGAAAGAAAAGGAAAAAAAAGGACTTCAAAGTAGTTGCTCAAAATGCCCTCCTCCTTGCTGGAAGCAAAGCTCGGCGCGACGAATCCAATGTTCGTTGAGCGCCTGCGCAATGGAACCATCTCAAGCGATCGAGCTGCTGCGACGATTCTTCCTTGAAGTTCCTCCACAGTACGAATAGGTGTGAGATCTGCGCAGACCTTGTCTTTCAGATACCCCCAAAGAAAGTAGTCAAGTGGCGTAAGGTCTGGTGAACGAGGAGGCCAAGGTACGGGTCCTTAACGACCTATCTACCTCCCCGGGAATCGACATTTCAAGAAGCGCCTGACTTGGGTGGCGTGATGAGCAGGAGCACCATCTAGTTGTATCCACATTCTGGCACGAGTGGCGAGCGGTACTTCTTCTAGTAAATCTGGGAGAACCTCCTGCAGGAACCCCAAGAATCACTGGTAAGGATGCCGCCCTAAAAATACGGTCCAATCAAGATTTTGCCGACGAGACCACACCAAACGTTTGTGGATACGACGACTTGGTGGCGAGTTTGAAACGTTAGGTGTGGATTCTCGGTTGCCCAAGTCCGGAAGTTCCACCTGTTCCGCATGCCGTTATTGGTGAACTTGGCTTCGTCCGTCCAAAGACACTAACCCAGGAATCCGGGGACATCCTCAAAGAGGAAGTTCGCTGTGGCGAGGAAATCCAGGCGACGCTCTTCATCCCCATCTCGTAATCCCTGAACGGTACTGGCAAGATAGGGAAAGAAATTGAAGTGACGAAGGACACGCTGGATAGTGCTCTTCGAAATACCGAGGAATTCGCAAGCTTGACGGAGGGAACACGACGGATTCTCTTGAAAGAACAAGAGAATGTCGAGTTCCACGTCGCACAATGGGCTGTATCACCAATTTAGGTGGACAAAAGTCAAGTCAAAAGTCTGGAATTTCTGAGTGCTTTAGCTTTTTATTATTAGTTAGTGAGACTGTAAATACTAATATTTTCCTCCATACCGTGTTTACAAACAAATAGTAAAGGACTGAATCAGTCATATTCACGCAAGTGCCTGATAATCGGCAGTGGGATTATCTTTATTCGATGGCCATTCATTATGTTAAAGGTGTGTGTAGCGCGAAGTTCTATTGCTTTTATTCAACAATGGACATTGCTGAGACAGATAAGACATTAAATTTCTGCATTCGTTATAGAATATACACTGCGTTCTACCTGTGGATTTAACGTAGCAACTTGTAAATGTATGCCCCTATTCAATAACGAAAAACTATATTAACGCCAAGTTAATCCACGGATTCGTTTGCAGGATTTGTTTCATCAATCCTTCTAGTTTTTCAATGTTGCAATGAATTTTTGCGATTTTTTGCGTTTTGGGTGATACATAATTTTTTTTTAGTACAATTTTGGCAAATAAATTTGATAATAGACCACTTTGTGCTCGCGAATCGTGTCAAAAAATTAATTAGATTCTTAAATATAATTTTTCCCGTATTCTGGGACTTCAATCGTTGAATTTAGGAAAGTTTTAAATTTTAGCAAATCAATTTGATTTTAGACCACTGTGTGCTCGCCAATCATGTCAAAAAATTAATTTGATTTTTTAAATAATTTTTCCCGTGATCTGGGAACCCAAAGGTTGCATATGGACAAGTTTCAGAATTTTGTCCACCTAAATTAGTGATTCAGCCCACTGTGCGTCGTCTGAACGAACTGGTGGAGCGCGCGCCAAGATATTTCGAGGGGCCACTGACCCGGATCGTTGAAAATCCCTCACAGCGAGTCTGATGGTTTTGGTTTATTATTCAATAATAAACCATAGTAATCGCTCTCGAAAAAAAAATTTCTAACCCCCCCTGAAAATTTCATGGTTTACGTTTCAAAGGGTCTGGAATCCAAATCTGCAATAAAAAATTTTCCGTCCGTCCGCCGTACGCCGTACGCCGTACGCAAGATTTCTCCCAAACGGCTGGACCAAAACATCTGAAATTTTCAGGAAAAATCCATGTTGGTCCGACAACGCCCCAATTCTTTAGCCAGCTTTCTAACTCAAATTGAAGTGCCATTTAAGGGTTGTCAAAGTTTTGTAAAATCCCTAAAAACCTCAAAAAACATCAAGGCGGCCTAAATGTGGACTTGTTTTGTAGAACTTTCCATGAGGAATCGAATGAGCCCCTTCCCAGGTCTGTAGGTCAAACCATTCCCGATTTATGGCATGATTAATGCGGCCAAGATTTGCGTTTTTCGAGTTCTGTTATCGCCTTCTTGATAACTGGCAGTTTCCCATCTGGCCGTTCCAAGCGCCCTCAACTCGAATATGGGAGTGAGCCCATTTCCTTTAATTTGATGTAGGTCTGATATGATAAATGAACGCAAGCCAATTGAATAATAAACCCCAGTGAAAGAATTTGCAGCGTTTTCTTATGGGGATGGCGTCCATTCGGGTGTTGCTCACAATACCTCATAACTGCTCGATTAACGACTCTACCGCACTCAAAGAAGATTCGGACCATAGCAGCCCTTTCTTCCATTGAATAACGAGTGGTAGGAGCACGAGGCATGATGACAATGATGTCGCAGACAGAACTAAGGAAAGTGAGCTGTGTCCAGTGGATGAGTGGACAAGGTGGAGTTTTATCGCTTTCATGGTTTGGCTAGAAACATCAACTCTTATCAGATGATCTTTGGTTGTGCGTACATCGGGGTTAGCTACCACACTTAGCTACCTCGAACGGTTGTAAACAGAAGAAACAAAATACTTATCTGATTATTCAAAGGTCACTGTAATTTATGCCGACATTCAACTCTCAGATTAAGATGACTTTTCACTTGACCACTGAAGAAGGTTTCAATCATTTTTACATTTTTCAAGCGGACCTCGAAAACTAATCCCCGTAAAAATCCGAAAACAGGCGCGTAAGATTTAAAAAAACGGACGAGAAATAAGCAAATTTAGGTCGTTATTCTGCAAAAAGCAATCAAAATCCGAATCAAGAAACGGATAGCACCACGTGAATCAGCGTTAAAAAACAATGAAAATTCATGTGCCACACTTTAGAGTTCACCATCATCCACTATTTGACAATTTTGGGGTTGCGCAACTTTGCGTGCTCGCTGAACCGGTTGCGCGCAATCAAAAAAATTGATTGAGGGGTCAAATTTTCATGAAATTTTGAGTAGAATCTGAATCTGCAATAAAAAATTGGGGTTCCCATTTAAAATAAGAAAGTTAGTGTCAGTTGCGCAAGATTGCAAGGGGTGCGCAAATATGATATTTGAGATCAATGGAAAAACTTATGAAGATTCAAAAAAATTTTTTTTGTTTACTCCAGTTTGGACGATTTTAGGAGGGGGGGGGGGGGGGAACAACTCGTGGTACATCCTGTATTATGAGCGTTTCATGCATATCAGAATGCTTCAACCCGTGTATCAGCTACCAACTACACTACAAGTATTCACATCGGCTATCACTCCAGTATCCACATTCACTACAACTCGACGCTATCGGCCGGACATCACTAGGTTACAAACAAACAATAATAAACGAAAAAACGCAAATGTTGGCACCATAAATCGGGCCATACATCGGGAATGGTTTGACCTACGGACGTGGGGAAGGGCTCATTCGATTCCTCATGGTATGTTCTTCAAATAGGAAAAATATTTAGGCCGATTCGACTAGTTTTGAGGTTTTCAGGGATTTTACAAAACTTTTACAGCCCTTAAAGGGCACTTTAAATTGATTGAGGGAGCTGGCTCAAGAATTGGGGCGTCGTCGGACCAAGATGGATTTTTCCTGAAAATTTCAGATTTGTTGCTCCAGCCGTTTCGGAGATATCGTGCGTACGGCGTACGGCGGACGGACGGAAAATTTTTATTGCAGATTCGGATTCTACACCCTTTGAAACGTAAACCATGAAATTTTCAGGGGGGGTTAAAATTTTTTTTTTCCCAGAGCGATTACAATGGTTTATTATTGAATAATAAACCAAAAGGAAAAACTATAACATCGATGTCAGCATCGATGTTTGAGTTCAATAACATCGATGGTGAAGGTAACGATAGTTTAGGCTATCGATGTTTGGTCTTCGATGTTGACATCGATGTTTTGGCTTCGATTTTCCATCCCTACCATAGCTATGACACACTGCGCTCCTAGCGGAGGCTTGAAAAACCAGGATACAAGTTTATCCCGGTGTTGGTAAAAGGAAAATTCCAGTGTAAGAAAAGGGAACTTTTGACCGAGGCTAAAAATGTAATTGATTTTTCGGGTTTCAGTGACTTTAATTTACCTAAAAAAGTAATAGTTGGAAAGCAGGTGGCAAAAAAAGTGATTACCGGTATCTAAAGACATGAAATGAAGAACCTGTCAGAGAATTGAATGCTAAATTCAAACATCCGAAACCGTTTGCTTCCCAAATTTTAGCAAATATTTATCAACAACAATTTGTCAACAGACTGAATTGTAAAAATGTTGATTTTGTTTGTATTAAATTGATTGCTTCTTGTATTGACGTACCTGTTCTATAGCGTGTAGAGTATAACCTACTACTTGTGAGCTTGGCCTATGAATGAAAATTCAATATAAATATTTTTAATAGTTATTCTGGATCATTCAAACGAGTCACGATTCATCCAGATCGCTTTTAGGTGTGAGGTCCATAAAGACGTATGTTCCAAATCGAAACTTCTATTTGCTCACCCATTTCCCCCATAGATGTTGAGAAGATTCGGGTTCCAAAAATTATACCAATATTTTAGAGGCATCAGAAGTATAACGTAGAAATTGCAGACATTTCGGGGGGTTTTGGTCTTTCCACCTAAACTCTTCCACGTACTCGAAACACATTGCAGTACGAAAAAATTTCTCCAATGTTTTTACCAAGACGGACAGATAAAGTTTTTGGATGGTACTTTCTACTTTTACAGGCTCAAAAGATAAGATTCGAGAAATCTTCTTTTTTGGACAACCATCACGGGATTGATTGGTTTGTGTGGTTTTTGGATGGTACTTTCTACTTTTACAGGCTCAAAAGATAAGATTCGAGAAATCTTCTTTTTTGGACAACCATCACGGGATTGATTGGTTTGGTCACGGGATTGTTTGGAGGGTGGCATCTATCATAATGCTCGTATAATTGCTTATTCGTATTTTTAACATGTACAGTGATGGTGATATTACCTTTTTGTGGAGTGATGTAGACTTAACTCATGGGTTATTGAAGAATATGAGATGGAATGTCGTGAATTAACGTCTCACAAGAACTGCTTCAGTTCCTTCTTACCGTTCCGTCTTTCGGGGTTGAAGTATTTCTGTTGAAGAAATTGTTACCCAGAATGGAAAGTTTAAGTACCTAAGAATATCGTGAATGGACTGAACAATAACTTTCAACCTCTTGGAAGTAGTTGAGTTTGGATTGAAATTATTAAATTATCTTATATTCCATAAAATTTATGGAATATAAATATAACATACTTAAATATAACCTGTAATGTTATGTTCTACCTTACCTACATCATAGATTGAAAGATCGATCAAGTTTCAACCACTCAATTAAAATGATTTCGTTGTATTCACCCGAACATATGATTTCAAATACACGTGACGAGTGGGAAAAGAAAAAACATAGTCATACGTTGGTCAAGATTAGAAAGTACTGGGAATAATTTTTCAAGTTCAGTTTCTAAGTAGAATTTCACGAATAAGTCATTACCGGCAATATATTCAATAATCAAAAATTTATATCAGTCAAAATGCCCATCAAAGCAATTTGTGTAATCACAGGACAAGAAAACGTGTCTGGGACAGCAACTTTCGTGCAAGAAGTAAGTATCTTGAATTTGTGATTTGAATGGTGAATAGTTTTCAAATACGAAGTAGAAGTGTCAAATGGAGTACCTCAATAATTGAATTAGGCGCTTCAACTATTGAGGTAGGTATTCAATCTCAATGCAGCAGTGAACATAATCGAGATGAATATATAATCTGATCTATCTCTCTGATCATCTCAGAATGGTGTGCAGCTAGTATGCTGAAGGATCTGATAAGAGTGGAAGTCCGATGAAAATTCATAAACTTCCAGTTTTCAGATTGTCCTTCTGTAGTACGATAGTACGACTTCGTCAATAGAGAGAGTTTTCTGACAACTCAAACATGAGAAGGATAATTACTGAATTCAAATACGTTTCAGGTCGTTTTAAATGTGAAAGAAATTGTGTACGTCAGCGTGTGTAGGTTTGTATGGGAAATTTGTAAACGCTGTCCAACCTACAATTCCTGACCGATTTTCATGATTATTTGGTTGTTCCACCCTAATTTTGATTTAGTAACCCAACAAACCATGGTAAGTTCAAATTTAATGACGAACGAGAGGAATTAGAGGGCGTAAGCTTTTTTATGAAAAATTTAGTCGAAGTCATTCAGGTCGGTAATCGGACAAAAAATCCTCAAGGGCGGACAAACAATCCCCAACTTCGGAAAACTACTGAAAACGGGAAAAATACGAAATACATTTAGAGCTTTATGGGTACATAGGGTTTATATATTCATATACGGTATATATATTCATGTTTATCAACGTGTATAATGAATGGAGAACATAAGTAACTGGCACTGTTAACGGGAATCGGGATTAAATAGAATCGGAATTTCAATAACCCAATAATATTTTGTTTCCCAACAGAAAGTATGAGTATAGCTACATAATAATGTACTCACTTTGAACGAGGATTTTTTTGGAGCAAGCCCACCTTACGCTGTCACTCACCATTTTGTGTAGCGTGTACTGATACCCTTCGAATAACAGCTTTTCTCCTCGCTAAGTAAGTGTTCTGATGACCTCCATCGTGGAACTGAAGACTCCCCGAGTAGGAAGTAATGTGGAGCGATAATATCGCTATCATATTATGAGGAAACATTCGCTATCATCAACCACACATGAACATCAACTTGGAGCCCCGAGCACAGAAGAATTATTCTACTTCCAAGTATCTATTTCTGTCATTTTTCACACGGAGATTTTTTGTCCGGGGTGGGCTAAACGCGAGGATTTTTTGTCCAAGATTAATTTAGGTCATGTCACTGTGAATAGCCAGTTCTTACAACCGCTCAATCGCTGCTGATTTCTCGACCGATTCATGTCACTTTTTTAGTTCATTCAATATTTTGGTTCATAATTCGAACATATTCGAGAACTGGCAACCTTCATTGGAAAGATATTAAGAGGATAAATCTTAGCATTTCTTCACCATTTTAGCAAGATTTCATTGATTTTTTTCTCCAAGCCCAATTTCAGATTAGGATTGCAACAAACATCGAAAGCTATCGAGGAGTGGGTAATCACACTATATAAAAACCAGCTTATCAGAGTATATCGACGTTTCAGGGGGTGGTAACGCTGGGCGGGTGGAATTCTCGCCCCCGTCTCCCAGGGCAACCGACCTGCTCCCCCCTCCCCCCGACCCCGCCAGTGAAGGAAGGAGGGCCCCAGCGGGGGTAAGCGTCTCCCAGGGCAAGCGACGTGGTCCTCTCCTCGGGGATTTGGGATATACGATTTTTTGACTTTTAATACTGTTATTATACTCCCTCATTGTGTCGTTTAGTACTCTACCTCCTGTACACACGGGACTTACCCCAACAAGAAGGCACAACTGTTGCCACCTTTGCAGATGATACGGCTATCCTCTCTGTTGGAGATGATATAGAAGCTGCAACACGCAAACTACAGGTAAACTGAGGTTTGTAAATGGACCAAGATGTGGAGAATGAAGCTGAACGAATCAAAATCAGCCCACATCAACTTCACTAACCGAAAAGTCCAAATCTTGGATGTTGAGATCAATTCGAATAAAATACCGCATACTGAAGCAGTTAAATACTTGGGTTTGACACTTGACTCCAAATTAAACTGGAATAAACACATAGAAAAGAAGAAAGAAGAACTCAAAATCAAGTACAGAAGGATGTATTGGCTAATGGGAAGGAATTCCCATCTCTCTCTTCACAACAAACTGTTTATGTATAAGCAGATCCTTCGCCCTATTTGGACCTATGGGATACAGATCTGGGGCTGTGCCAAGAAATCAAATATTAAGAAAATCCAAATTTTTCAGAATAAAATACTGAGAAGTATAGTTGGAGCCCCTTGGGACATGCGAAACGATGATATTCATCGAGATTTGAGGATGGAGACAGTCTATGAAATTATTGCAAAATACGCAAGGAAGCATGAACATCGCCTCCACAAACACGTGAACCCGGAGATGCTCCACGTTTTGGACAACGAAGGTGAAATCCGACGTCTCAAGCGAAACAAACCACTGGATTTAGTTGTGCTGCGTGAATAGAAGTGCAATCGAACTCAGTGCTAATTAATTGAGCTATATAATAAAGGGCTAGATTTTTCTGTAAACCTTGGAGTGTACCTTTATTGATATGTAAAATTGCTAGATGAAATGTATTTGATTTTTCAGTCGCAATTAATAAATCACGAAAAAAAATTGTGTTATTCACCTATTTCTTTTTAACCTGCGTAGCAGGGCCATTAAACTAGTAGACTATAAATTCAAGCCCTGCTCGTACGACCTACACTGACAACTTCCTTGCTAATTTTTTTATTCGACCTTTTCGTTCTTGCTTTGAAATAAATCTCAAATTTATTTTTGGCAGTCGGTGAATGAAGGGGGTAATAGTTATAAATCGTCTTCACAATATTACCGCCGATTTTTGTTCAAATAATAACTTGGTCTAGTTGTGGAACACATTGTGGTTTCAAATTTCATTACAAAAGGAAGTGATTCTCAATTTTTAATGTCCGTTCGCGGTACGGGACATCAAAGGCCTTAGAATTAGTGCCGAAAATCCCCTTCTTGTGCACATGGTCTCCAGGCGGGGTCTAGTTGGTCCTAACTTCTAGCCAGCCAGGTATCCTGTTCAAAAACGAGGGTTTTGGTTTTTACTGACATGTGCAAATAGGGCGTGATTTTGTGATAATTTTGGACGGAAAATCGGCTGGGTAGGCTTCAGGTCTTTAGGAATTCACCCATATGAAAAAAGTCCACTTTTTCAACTTCAAAGTGACCCCGAAAATTCCACAATGACAATGATTTTTTTATAGGGATTGTAAACTATCTCTAAACGAATAGTCAATAAGTTTGATCGTATAAAACCCGAACTAAGCTCCGTCTCTATGAAGCATACATTGAAAACATGGTTTCAAGAAAAAGGTTCAATATTTCCACAGTTTTACACGTTAAACCTATTTTGACGGTTAGATCTCATCATCACTCAGATTACGTTTTTCTAACTAACTCTGCGTTTTTTTCTTGACATGGGTTTCCTCAGTTCTGTCGCGAATGATTAGGTGCGTAGGCATGCATAACTTATCTACGAATATGTTTAAGTGAGAGGTTCTTAAATTGGAGCGTCGAATGTACAGAAATACTTTCCCGCGCTAGATATCTTGACGAACACAACAATAACCGTCTGCCAGGTTGGGAAACACGGGATACGAGGACAAGAAGTATCGTGGTTCGGGCTTTCTCAAAATATTACCTACATATTTTGCAACTACCAGAAGCTGTTGATGAAGGCACGGAATAAGGTAGTGCAAAAGTAAAGAGTTTGAGTAATTCAAACTATACGGATCTCAATAATAATTGATGTTTCAGAAACCCAACGCCGAGCTGTCTATAAAAGGAGAACTCAGAGGTTTATCCCCTGGACTGCACGGCCTCCACGTCCACGAGTTCGGAGACACCACCAACGGTAAGTTATCAAAAATCAATCAAAATCGTTGATAGGTAGAATCCTATCAGGCGTTACCATCTCTACTATCATCATCATGAATAACAAACGTAGACTGTGCTATTATTTCGAAAGTTTTCGATAATCAAATGTTTTCACTGATATGATTTCACCCTCCAGGATTGACTGAGAGTTTTTCAAAGAATTCAGTGAATGAATTTCAATCCTAATTAGATCCTTCTTTTTTTACTTTTATTTACTTTTTGTGTATTACAATATTAAGTGTTTATCAAACTATAAAAAGACGAAAATATCAGAGGAAGTAGGTAGGTATATCCGCTTTTCAAGGGGTGGTGACGCTGGGCGGCTGGAATCCCCCCCCCCCCCCGACCCTGCAGTGAAGGGGACCCCGCTGGGGCGGAGCTTCTCCCAATGCAACCGCTCCTATTTTTTTACCTGCATAGCAGGGCCTTCAAACTATTCCTATTAATATAAATAACAATAACATGGAACATGAGGAACTCAGTCTGCCCTTTGGCAGGAATAAATAATTCTTCATAGATGGATATAATTTTCAGGTACAGATAGGTAAAAGTTAATAACAATTAGGTATTACAAGTAGAGTGACAAGGTAACTACACAGTAACTAACTATTGGGTTACTATGCTCTGATATTCGTAGGGCGAGCTGCCTTTATGACATTTGGAGAATGGTTTTAACCATGGGTATTTCCAGGTCGCTGTGGAGACAGTCATGACGGAAGAACCACGGCAGGCTCTGAGAATCGTGATAGCTCGGTTCTGTACGGTCTGAATAGCCGTACTGCCACAAGGGTTTCACAAGTGTAAGGTATAGCATACGCCTCAAATCCAAGGAGAGATGAGGTGAGCCGAGGAGATATTTGATTTGGCCTATTCTTCTCCTAACTCTGACAACAGTTTCGCTGATGTGTGAAGCCCACGTGAGTTTGGTGTCTAGAGTCAACCCAAGGTATCTGTAAGATACAGAGTCCTGAAGTGCCATTGTCCGACCTTGGAGTTCGAAAGTAGGGATATTGAAGTTGCGTTTCAGGGTAAAGCACATCAATACGGATTTATCCGGGTAGAGCTTTATTCTCCATTTGCTGGTCCAGCTACAGTATCGGATCGAATCAAATATTTCAATAGAACTGAAAGGTAGGTACGGAGAAATTTTCTTTATCTTATCAATTCATCAGAGAGTGTCACAATAGATCCTAGTGGTCTCAGTGACCAGGGGTTCCTCCCATCCCTTAAAAAAAAATTCATCAGTTGAGCTGTACAGTTTGGCCACCGAATTGAGAAACAACAACAATGCAATAATCACGTGAAGGGAAAGGGGCGAAGAAGCAGATCAGACGAGGAAGAAGGGGTAAAAAGGAAAAAAGAAGAAAATTTTCCATAGCCGAGTTGGAGTTTCTGTTTGTTTTGAAGTCAAGTGTGTGCTTTCCAACGGATTTACCCATAATCTAAGAATATTTTTAAATTTCGGTAGGATATCTCCTATCAAAAGTAAGTTGTGAAATCTTTTCCACCAGAACGACTCGAGTGTAGCTACTTGTAAGGAGTGTTTTCGATACAGGATCCTTTGCTACCATTCCACCATCAGTTGTATCAAATATGCAAAAATAGTTAACTGTTGACTACATTTCATTTTCAAAGACAACCGGCCATTCGACATTGTGAAAGAGGAAGGATGCAAAAGGTCAATGTAAGAACTTGCTCCATCTAAACTACCTTCAGCGAAATTCTTGAAAAACAGCTGTTTTTTAGTTAGTATTGAATGATCCTTTATTAATGATATCGATGTTTCTCTTCCGATTTGATCGGAATATCGAGATGCTCGTTGGATATCGTATAGATACCAAATATCGAAACGAAACCAATAACGGAACGTCACTACCTGAGACAGGTCAGCCTGATCGTCGGCAAAATGGGCAATCATAATCATAATTTCGTGGCATGTCATTTGCAAATAGGGTGTACAGGACAGGTCCAAGGACATTAATCAATTAGATCCTAAATCCAATTTCCACCAACTTTAGTTGTAGTAGTTTTGCAGAAAAGCTCCAAACAACACACGATGTACGGGCGACTGATGGTTTTTTAAAATTAATTTTACAGACTCTAAAAATCTTGAAACTTGAAACAACTAACTTTGGAAGGGAGTATCCTTATTTTTCCTTGGTCAACAACAAAGGTTCATTATTGATAACAATAAACCAACAATTTTTACCTCCTCGAATTCTTATCCCAAGCTTGCGAAATTTCCAGATGACGTTGTACGCTCTTCAGTGCCGTAATTTGAGAAGGGCGGACCCCCCCCCCCCCCTCTCATAATCACAATGATGTACAGATTCGTCGGACGCTAGGGGAATAATGTATTTCACGTTACTAACATAATCATCAGTAACCTTCAATTGGTGGACGCGATCTGCAAAGCACTCCTGTAATGCTGGTTTCGTTTCCAGACAACAAGAAAGCAAATTTTTGGTTTATTATTTTCATAGATGAATCTTTCAATAGACCACAAAATAAGTTCTCGATTTTCAATCCTCCCTCTGGTTCGTTCCAAACGGTTTGTCCTGTCTTTTGACGGATTGTTCCTCTTATAATTAGCACATTCTATATGGTCTATCCTATAATACTACTCTAATTCTTGGCTTTCCACCGCGAAGTGTGCACGCGCTTTAAGGGTCCATGATGAATGCACCTTTGAATCCTAGTCACCAGGTGTTTTGCCATTTCCTTTTCTTTGACGAACACTGTTGAAACATGGAATCTTCGCTGATTGGGGAATCTTCCAGTGTCATCCTGTTTTTTCCTCATGGGCTCTTTCTGAGAAACATCCTCTCTATTCTTTGTTTGGGCCCAAGTCAGCAATTCCTGTACTCAGGCTTTGAAGTTTGATCACCACCATAACTGATGCGTCTAATCAGCTTCCACATGGATCAATGGTGTGAATAACGGAAAGTGACGGAATGGTGAATTTTACATCTGCACTGTGCAGAGTCTGCACTGCAGACTGATGTATTGATTTAGGAGCAATGAAACTTATTGGGGACCATCTGCACCCTAACCCGAACAATAGTTGACATTTTTATCAAAATATTATGAAAACCGTAGGAATTATTTTTATTAGAAGGATTTTACATTTGCTAAAAGATACTACCACGTTGAAATTGTTAGATAGATAGTTTATTTACCTCATTTTACATGTTAAATTCTTCAATTGAATAATAACTGACGACCGAGCTGGATAGTGTAACACTGGCCCAGCCCAGAGTTGGGTTTTTTTTTTTAAGTAAAAAAAGTTGTTAAAAAACTCAACTTGTAGGTATGTAATATAATTATTATGTAAAAACATTGTTTCAGATAATTTAGTAGTAGTCATTTTCCACAAAAATTAAAAGATTTTCAACATCAAACCGATTTCGACGGTTAAATCATCATCAGTTACAGAAGAACAACTGTTATTGTTCTGCCGGGTCATACACACAAAGATCAAGAAAACGGTTGTATCCAGCTCAATGTTCGGAGCTATTTTCGTTTCCAGGGGATAGAAGAATACAAGGTGGAGTGGGGGCAAACAACCGCAGGAAAACAGCAAATGAAACTTGAAAGTTCGCCTGGTCATGAGGGACGCGACGCGAGTGTTGAAAGGTTGAGCTTGTTGAAACGATATGGTATTGCACCAAATTCTGTTAAAACGCGAAATCTATACCTGAAATCCACTAATATTTACCCAATTTCGACATTGTAGTATTAAAGCCGTTTGTAGCGAAATTTTACAATTCAATTCAGCTTTGTTATTCGAAAATTGTATTTTGATTCCCTTAGTTGGAGTCGTCTAACCGCTGCGGCCAGATTCCTACAACAACATTTAGTTGAACTTGTAAATGGCATCTAAACTAGGGTCGCCTTTTGTGAGCACAGCCGAACGAGGGATGTTAGCAATCAATTATCATTCCAAATTTCGTGTCTCTGTTTTCACTTGTTAGCAATTCCTAATTATACCACCCATGTTTACGCATCCTTTGGAGTTCCCACAGCCTCTTAGTGCTCGCATCTGCAGTAGAAATACAGTGGAGTGGGGTTGTCGGTTTTTTGGGGAAGTGGAGTTTTTTGGAGTACATAGGTGTGGTAGAAATTGAACATTTTTCAGTGGAATCTCTTTTAGAAGCATGAAATACTAGTTGTAATCCAGTATAAGCGAGTTGTTATCCTCCACGGAAACCGGGAGGGAGTTTGAAAATAATCATCGTTTGAATGCATGATATCATACAAGGCGGTAATGTCGAACATGGAGATTTGTGCCGTCTAAATTGCTGATTTTACTTCATAACTAGAATATCCTCAGGTAACTAGAATCCTTCATCTTATAATCAATTGCTGTCTTTACTGTCGACAGCCATTCCAACAGTCGAGACACTTTGAACGTTCGCTATGGCAATCTACGACTATTCTGAAAGGATGTCAGAAATCCGTAGATAGGGTTGCCAATGTGGCTTAAGACGTCATGAGCTGCTGGGGCCAATTAAAACCTCGTTTCGTTAAGCTTCTGACGGATATAATCTTTTTCGACGAAATTACGATGTCAATAGTCATAATGCGACTTTAGCTCACTACAAAAACACATTGGTAATGCATGCATTGCAAAGGTTTTTCTGCAGGGTGTCCTACGAATTGTCCCCCCCCCCCCTCTCCTAAAATACTCCAAATGGGAGTAAACAAAAACGTTTTTTAAACTGCATATTTTTCGTTTGAGAGAGAGGCTCAGAGGTTCAAACTCGAAAATAGTGGGGTATATAAGCGATTTTTGTGCCGTCCCTTGCTTGTGCAATAAACTTCAGAGCTCAGAATTTTTCAATTAGGTGTTGAGTAGGTGGAATGGGGGGGGGGGGGGGGGGATCCATTCTAGCTCTCCTCGTAATACTAGAATTCTCAACCGATTTTCGTTCAGAATTAGATTTTGCTTTTTTTGTTCGATTAATAATTCGGTCTAGTTTGAAAAAATATCCAAGTGTTTGTAATTATATGTATAACTTGGATTCGAAATCGAATTTGAGGTTTAATTGGTACAGAAGACTTGGCATTGTTTTCTGCCCCAAAAAGCTGAAATATTAAAGTCACAATATCTGGAAAATTTGAAATAATATTTATGCTTTTATTTTCATTAATGATAGACATTCCTTCAATGATTCGAATGAGCTGACTCGGCCTGAAAGGCTGAGCTGAAATTTTTGGTCGTGGGACAAACCGAAATTGAATGAATGAATGAAAACATACTGTATTTTGCACCCTTTCGATGCGTTACAGGGGTGTCATTCGACGTTCAATAACTCATTATCTATAATTCAAAAGTATAAACAAAGCCATGTGGTGATAATAATTCAATTCTTTACAAACATAAATATAACGACAGTTAGAACGTACAATCTGAGAACGTAATATTGTCCGCTATTCAAATTTCCTGGTCTTTAAACAAATATTATATTACATCTGCTGCAGTTTGGAAACTTTTATTTTTTACATTAAGGAAAAAGAAATACATATCCCTGAATTCTGATACATTTTTATCCCTTAATAATTACAGTAACACGAGAAAAAAAAAACGAGAATAATAACTATGCACAATATTAGTCTTTTACCTAATTACATTATTAGCTTTGATCTACTCAGTTTGCTGACCTTTCGACAACCAATCCCTCTTCCTCTGATGAAATATCAAATTTTAGGTCAACCACTTATATCGTCTTGAAACGACAAATCCCTGACAACTCAGCTCGAAAAAATATCTCCATGATTAAAGAAAAAACAAAACAAATCAAGACATGAGCTACTCATTCCGTTAGAATGATCTAATCTTCAGGGCGTTTTGGTATAATAATACAATAATCATTTATTTTTAACATTCATTTCATTAATCATTGTCGCAGTTTAACAGTTTGGCGTGAAAGTTAGTCTCAGTCGTATCCTGAAGATGTATTCGGAGAAATCTATTCCTAACCGACTGATATTGAGGGCACACTATCAAAAAATGGTACATAGATTCGTATTCCTGCAGACCGCATACTGAGCACAACTCCATCTGACTCCATGAGTATCTTCTACCCCTTACATAAAACCTCAACATGTCGTTCTTTGCCATTTGTAACTGGCAAAAAACTCTCGTTTTTATTATTGAAGGCAGCGAAAGTGGGGGACAAGTCAGCTCTCCAATCGAAGAATAAAAACAATTGCATGAGGAACCATCCATTCTAAGCAGATCGGCATTTCTATACTTTGTTTTGTGGGGATCTATTATTTTGGGAATATTCCTTGCTACTAATTTTGTGTCCTTCGACTCCCATATCCAGTTGTAACCCAAGGCACGTAAAGAACCCCTGACCTGGCTGACCCAATTGTATTTTTCGTTTGCCGGTAAAACATCCAGCAATGATTCAAGCTTGAGGTAGCAAAGCTTAGGGAAACGAGTCGAATCCATTTTGAGGATTTTGAGCCACCATTCCAACATTCTTCCCAAAATCTGCGAGCTTATATGATTTACATCTGCTTCGTTTCTGACCATATAGTTTGGGGTTCCCAGTGGCAGATTTAATAAAAATTTGAAGAACTTGCACGGTGCTCTCTCCAGGCAAACCATGTACCTGAACGCCCAGACCTCCGCTCCATACAACATAACCAATGAAACCATCAAATCGTAGGTCCTTCTAATAGCCTCCTAAGAGGAACACTTAGCTCTCGACAATACTCCCCTTAAGCTTGCACCCGCACATCCGGCTTTTTTTTCGCCGAAGTGGCTTCCTCCTGAAAGACAGCTTTGCTTGTGAAAGTCACTCCCAGATATGTGTATTCATTTAAAGTCAGAAGCGTCTTTCCTTCATAGTGAAAAACATCATTTTCCTTCAGCTTACCTCCTGCCCGGAAGACGACTACATTAGTTTTCGAGCAGTTAACTGTCAGTTTATTATCGCAATATTCTTGGAGTATATTAAGTTTCCGTTGCAGATCAATTTTACTATGTCCCAGTAACACGAGGTCATCTGCGTAGAGCAGGATGGAGGTCTCGATCTCATGAGTAATGCTCACCCCCCTTGTACCTCTCGCAACCAAGTAGTCCGCCAGATCGTTTAGGAATAGCGAGAGAGAGTCTCCCTGAGACTGAAATTGAATACAATTTTTCTCGATTTAAACAAAAATAAACCGCGACATTTAGAAAACTTCAGATTTTCCCGAGGGTCAGGACATTTAGGGTTTGTATTTAATCTCCGGCATGTTACGGTAGGCTATTTTTTTTATCCAAATTCTCATTCATATTGCGCAGTTTTGGAACTTCTTTCAGAAAAAAGACTTCTTCAATAGGGAGTCTCTATCCATGGGAGTGAGAGACAACCCGAACACGAAAAAAAAACTGAATACGAATCGATTTCCGACAATTCATTTCCAGGGTGGATGGAGGGGGGCAGTATTGATGAATTATAACATTTTCACTACCTGCATCTCATTTCATTTGAACTTGTTGTTCTACCCCAATTTGTTTAGTTCTGCAACATTACTCAAATTTTAAGTTTCCTGATGCGAGGGGGTATTAGAAAACTCGTTCAAGTTTTAGTATTACGCCATATACAGACGATTTTCTTGCTTCTGTCCTCGTTAGTTAATAATGTCAGTTAATTGTGAAACAACTGTCAAATTCAATAGAGGAAGGGGATAAATAATAAGGGGTTTATTGCTCCCCTATTTTAATCTGATTTTTTTTTTCATCCTAATTATTGTTTAACAAGCCCTGAATAATTAATAAAATAAACATTGGGAATTGTTCATTTTCAGTCACGGCGTGGGTTAGAGGGGGTAATTGCCAGTCTAATCAATCGCGGCATAAACCTATCTAAATCCCACCCGATTTTTGTGTTATTATTATTATTTATTTATTTTTTTTTTCGTTTGGTTCAGAATTTGGTCTAGTTTTTAAAAATAACGATACATGTTTAAAATTATGTTTGAAAGTGTGATAATATAAAAAACTGAAAACACAGGCACTTTCCTATAATTGCACTACTTTCTTATATGTTATTGTATAAGAGTTTTCAAATGTTAGCAATTTATGTCTGTGTCGAAAGGCCTCCACTGAATAGGATGAATATCAGCCAATTAATTAATTATAAAAGATCAGAATCGATAAATTATTCAAGATAATTAATCGAAATCCCCTATAATGTAAAGAGGGGCGATAAAATCAGCTTACATAATTGTAGTGGAATTATTTTCAACAAATCAAGATCATCAAACATTTTGAGACAAACACACAAGGACTGAACTAATACATATGGCAGTCGTTAGGGAAGAATATAAATATCCACTGGATCGAATTACTACACCCCCCCCCCCCCCCCCACCTCAAAAATTTGTCTCCAAGAAATTACGGATACAGCTTTCGTGTTTTGGTGGTGGCAACCCTTTGGTAAACACGTCTACAGGCATACGTTCAGTTTCCAGGTATGACACTGAAATTGATTTTTGTTCCAGTGCTTCGCGAACAAAACGGTATCTGATATCCACGTGCTTGGTTCGTGAGTGATACACAGGATTCTTGGCGAGTGACATTGCTCCCTCGTTGTCTCAATGAATTTTGATGGGCTTCTGCTTTCCAAGGAATTCTTCAAGAAACCTTTTCAAGTAGATCCCTTCTTTTGTGGCTACCGAGAGCGCCACGTACTCTGCCTAGGTGCTGGATATACTGGATAGTATAAGACTAAGCGCTGTTTGTGTGACTCCCAGCTAACACAAGCATTCGCAAACTTGAACGCATATCCAGTGTACGATTTGTGGTCATCAACACAGGCGCCCCAGTCTGCGTCAGCGAATCTCACTAACGCTTTCCCAGTCCCGTTGAACGTCAATCCGTGGTCGGGCGTTCTCTTAAGGTGGCGCAAGATCCTCTTAGCCGCTTTCCAGTGCTCGGGTCCGTAACAAGTGTCAAATTGGCTCAACACGCTAACCGAATGCGATATGTCAGGTCGAGTTGTTATCGCCAAGTACATGAGAGATCCTATTAATCTCTGATATGGAGTTTTCTCCCATCATTTCCTTCTCCTCTGGTGTTCTTGTTTCCATGTTTTTGGATAATTTGGATCCTGGGAAGATATTGGTTTGCACTCTCATGCCAAATTTTTCCAATTTGTCACCCAAGTATTTCTTCTGACTCATCGTTATTTTGTCCTTTCCTTGTCGAAATTCTATGCCGAGACAATAACTGAGTTTTCCCAGATCCTTCATATCAAAAGCTGATGACAGCTCTTTCTTGAGATCTGCCATCATCGTCTTGCAATTTGATCCAAGGATCACATCATCGACATATAGTGCAAGAATGCAGATTTTTACGCCAATATTCATCGAAAATATGCAAGGATCGGCTTTTGAAGGTCTCACTCCAATTTCCTTCAATTTTTGGTCCGATTTTCTGTATCATTGCCTTCCTGATTGTTTAAGGCCGTATAGAGCTTTCTTTATTCGGCATACTTTTCCTTCTGTTCAAGATTTTCTTTGATCTAAAATGAATTCAATTTCTTTCGGAATTTCCATATAAATTTCCTCCTCGATGTCCCCGTTGAGATACGCGCAAGTAAAAACGAGTTGTTGGAGTTCCAGGTTCAGTTCAGCAGCCAGTGCGACTAACATTCTTATGGAACTGATTCTTGCGATTGACGTGTACGTTTCGTGATAGTGAATGCTAGGGACTTGGGTGAAACCCATAGCCACCAATCGCGCTTTTCGGCGTTCAACTTGTCCGTCAGCTCCCAATTTGGTTTTGAATACCCATTTGGATCCAACCACAGTTTTGCCTTTTGGACAATCAACAAGTATCCATGTTTTATTTCTTGTAAGAGCATTGTACTCGTCCAACGTGGCAGCTTTCCATTCAGCAGCTTCAGGAGATTTCAGGGCTTCCCCTGGATCCGATAGGGATGCTATTCGAACGAATTCGCTCTCTTCTGAGTCAGATCCTCCATTCCCCCCCCCCCCCCCTCGCTGGTTGCCGGTACTAAATGGTGCTCCTTTCTCGGTCAACCAGAATGACCTGTTCGGACTATTCTCGGTCGTCCCCGTCCTCTCTTCATCTCTAATGAATTATCTGTTTTTGTTCCACTATTGGAAATGATAACGTTCTCTGGATCATTTTCTTCATATTCTGATTCCGACAAACGTAAGTCTAGCTCTTGATCCTCACATTCTTCGTAATCTTGATCGTTTTCTTTATCATGAAAGCCTTCATGTTGATCTTTATACTCTTCGTGTTCTTCATTTCTTCTTTTGTCTAATGGAGCAACTTCGGTATTTTCCATGACTTCTCGTTGATCATTGTTTTTGAAAAAATCGACTTCAATCTCCCATTTTCGTTTGGGTTCTTCACCATTTCTCATGTTCAATCTTTCTTTTCATAGGTAAATTGGTTCTCTACTTCTGAAAACTGTTCTTTTCTCCGTATTCCAAACCCTGTACGCTTTCGTTTCGGTTGAATATCCAATTAATATTCCAACTTTCGATCTCGCGTCAAATTTACTCTTGTTGGGTGTTCGTCCAACCAGTGAACTTATTGTCCGAACTTACAGAAATGAATCAGTGTTGGAATTTTTCCAGTCAACATTGTGTATGGAATTTCTCCATTCAAACTGCGGGAAACACATTGGTTACGGATATAATTCGCCGTTGATACTGCTTCGCCTCAAAAGCGCATTGGAAGCTTTGACTGAAGTAGCATACAGCCCGCCATTTCAACCAGTGTACGGTTTTTCCACCCAGCTATCCCCGATTGTTGTGGACAGTACGGAATTGCAAATTCATGTCGGACTCCATCTTTTAAATCCATCCTTTCCATCTTCAATTTTTCTTTGAGCAGTTTTCCAGTTGTCAGTCCCCAGCGTCTTTATCTTCTGGCCAGTTTGCTTTTCAACTAGATTTTTATATTCAACGAATGCATTGAAATAATCTGATTTGTTCTTCAGAAAGTGAACTTAAGGATTCAACTCGAATGGGTGGTCCACTTAGGTCGGAATGCACAATTTCTATAGATGATAGTTTAAACGGATTTCTCACTTGCTTGCCCCTCAAGCAAATTTCACATAAAGGTAGTTTGTTCTTAGCACTAACCTTTATTCCGTGCACCTTTCCTTGATTTATGATTTTCTTCAAATCAATTTCATTCACCTGCCCTAATCGCTCATGAAATTCCTTCATCGAAATTTTATCGTTCGTTGTGACTGCTGAAGCAATTTTGGGCAAACCAGATACGAAGTAAAGGTTATTCCTCCTTTTTGCAGTCATCAATAATTTTTCTATCTCCAGCTCCTTCAACTTGTCTAAGGTTTCAAAGAATTCAGCAACATGGTCCCTCATCCTCATCCTTCATTTTCTATAATATCAATTTTTTCAAGAGCATGGCTTTTCTAGCGGGTCCTTGTGACGCAAAAATCTTATGCAACTTGTCCCATACTTCCTTCGAAGTGTTGCAATCTTTAATTTGTCGCAATTCGGATGGACTCATAGGCAAAATTATGTCAGACATCTCTTTACCGTCTGCAGTGTCCCATGCAGAATTTTCAACTTTGGTTTTCAAAATTGTTCCATTGACATAACCCCAAAAATCGTTTTTTGTGAGGCTGGCCTTCTTTTGGATCTTCCAAGAGTCAAAGTTATCCTTTGTCAGTGGTTCGATTCTTGCCGTCGACGTCATCTTCTGACTTCTTACTGACTTTTTCTTATCACCAGCGCGCACAGACCTATTGCCTGTAGGATATGTAGTTATCTACGGCAGAGTTGGAAAAAGCTTAGAAGCTGATGATATATTTTAGTAATATTTTGTACAAAATTTGTTTCACAAATTTTCACAGACAAACACACAAGGACTGAACTAACACATATGGCGGTCATTAGGGAAGAATATAAATATCCCCTGGATCGGATTTCTACATTCTCCGACTCACGGGTGTTATTTATGTAAAGAAATTTATGTAATATATGTATGTTATAACAACTGCCAAGAGGATAGGAACAAAAACTTATTTTTTCCTCCAAAAGAAACTATGAACTATGATGAACATTTTTTACCATAGAGAATTGGTCAGATTTCAACAAATTTAATTAAAAAATGACAAGCTAAAAATCGTGAAATTCATATTTTTTTAGCAGGATAAAAGATGTTTATCAACCATGTGAATTGAAAAAGCATGAAAATTTAAGCTCCAACTTATGACGAAAATCGACTTGGATCCGTTGAATATGTTCAAAAATTGATAAAAATGCAAGCCATTCTAAAAAACCATAATCTTTGGTCGATAGAAAAATATTAATCACGAACATTTTTTTTTTTTCGTGATGAAATTCTATCGAAATTAACAATTAATTAATTTTAATCCAATTCGGTAACTAATTTTTGAATATCCTCCCAAACGATCGTGTTGAACGACTAGAACTTTCTTATAATCCTATCCCTTTGTATACAATCAATAATTGTCATTCGTACTATGAATAATATTATTTATTATTAATGGTAAACAACCAAATCGTTCAAATTCCAAATAGATGGAAGTGTAACTTTTCTCTTAAATCTTTGTATTTTTTAATATTATGTATCCTTATTTGATGTATCAAGGGTGCACGTCTGCAGGCCCACATTTCAATCCCGATAACAAGTCACACGGAAGCCCTGACGACGAAAACCGACATGCCGGCGATCTTGGAAACGTTTGCGCCAACGCCAATGGAATTGCACAATTCGAAATAAAAGACAAGATGCTCTCCCTTTGCGGACCAATGTCCATCATAGGCAGGACACTGGTGGTAAGTGAACTGGGTTAGGGCGATTACAAGCACCATGTCAACACAAAATAATGCAATAATAGGATCACGCGTAAGTGTTCACGCGGAACCTGGTGATGTGCGCAATCCCAACTAGTGATCCTTGTAATTGTGTATGTCAACATGTTAGTTCTCTATATTTGTTGAAAAGTACCTAGATTGTTGTTATTTTGTAGGAAATTCCTTCGTTCAGGTACTAACCAAATTCTTCAAATCTTCTCATCAACATGATGAATGTATTTTTGTATGTTTCGCAGTTCAGTAATGGTCTACGTAACTATCCAAAGACAAAAATTAATCGCTGTGGATTATAATATAATATTATTATTACTATACCAAAATAGATTTTTGAATTAATTTTCAAGGTTCATCAAGACCCCGACGATTTGGGGGTAGGAGGTCACGAAACCAGCAAAACTACAGGCAACAGCGGACCAAGAATCGGTTGTGGGATAATCGGAATTGCAGAGGCGAAGTAAATTTAGATTATCAATAAGGTGAGGTGTAGGCAACCACTTCTATTTTTATACCGCACAGTTTTCCGAGTTTTTAGAGCGTCCCTTTGAACTTGTGTACCACAAGTGATATAGTAAACATGAGAAAAAACAGATAATGTTCAATTCTATTACCGAATCTTTGAATAAGGGGGAGGGGGGGAGGCGACAGTAGTAGTATTTTCTGTGTAAATGAACAATTCTTCGTTGCCGAGCAGCCTCCAACACTTGACCAATTTTCATGATTCTTTCTTTGTTCGATTCCAATTTTGATCTAGTTGTGCAACAACAAAAAACCCGGAAATTTTGCTTTTACTGACTGGAGAAGGACACTGAGC
Source organism: Creontiades dilutus (assembly GCA_031894815.1). Taxonomy (NCBI): domain Eukaryota; kingdom Metazoa; phylum Arthropoda; class Insecta; order Hemiptera; family Miridae; genus Creontiades; species Creontiades dilutus. Next base: position 251,172 of record JAVIWC010002490.1, on the reverse strand, counting down.
TGTCATTTCGAAAGGGATAAAATGATGGGTTAGTAAGACCTATAAATCGTTTTTTCTTAACTGTTTTCAGCTGATTTCTTTTGATATTGTAAATAACTTCTTTTCGGTCCTTTTCTGGTTGCGACAAAACTTGGCAATTTCTCTCCCAAATTTCTCTTCCACTTTTTTGTTTGATTAGGAATATCAGTCTAGTTTTGAAAAATACGTTTCTTTCTTAAACTTGTTTCTTCAATCTATGCTAGTGAGAAGAGGACACCGGTGGGAAGGTATGCAAGATTCAGTTGTGATAATGTTTCCATCTAGACCAATTTGACGTACTTGGTTTAGGGAGCGAAAAGTATCATATAATCGGATTTGACATAGGTACTGGTAAGGAATAACGCTGCAATTTTTTTCCCCTCTGGTTTATTATTTAATTTCATTCATTTGGCTTGCATTCATAATTTGAATTTCTACTAAGCTGTGGAGTGTGCGTGTTTCACAGGTGATAGAGTGATTATTGAATTTCAGGAGGCACACAAATATGATCAACTGATCAATCCAAATAGGTATCTTAATTGAGAACCGATTTACGTGCTCTATGCATCACATCTCCTGAAGTTCAATAGTCGCTGCACCACCTGTGAAACACTCGAAAGCTTAGTAGAAATTCAAATTATGAATGAATGAAATTGAATATAAACCCCAGTGAAAGAATTTGCAGCGTTTCATGCATATCAGAATGCATCAACCCGTGTATCGGCGGCTATAACCCTTTTAGTATCCACATTCATTAGATCACTAGGTTACTGCGATCAAAACAAAAACAAAAAAACGCTGTTATTGCTTCCGAGTCTACTAAAGTAGCGGAAGCATTGTTTTCACTTTCGGAATTTGAAAATTTTTTTGTCTCCAAAATCAAAAATTCCACTCGCATTTTGCGTTTTAGACCTTTCTGAACGATTTTGGTTCCGTGTCTGTCTGTGTGTCTGTGTGGCTGTCTGTCTGTCAGCAAATCCTTGTTACGGGCAAAACTAAACGAAGTTATTGTCCGATTTTGATGAAATTTTCAGGGATTGTGCGGGTTGGGGTGTAGATGGTCCCCAATAGGTTTCATGACCCCCGGATCAATAGTAGCCTCTGCGCATGCGCAAACGTGTAATCCTTGTTACGCGCAGAACTCCGGGAGTTCTTGACTAATTTCGATAAAATTTTCAGGGATTGTTTGGTTTGATGTGTAGATGGTCCCCTATGAGTTTCATGACCCCCGGATCAATAGTAGCCTCTGCGCATGCGCGAACGTTAAATCCTTGTTACAGGTATAACTCCGGAAGTTCTTGACCGATTTCGATGAAATTTTGAGGGTTTGTTCGGGTTGGGGTGTAGATGGTCCCCTATAGGTTTCATGACCCCCGGATCAATAGTAGCCTCTGCGCATGCGCGAACGTGAAATCTTTGTTACGCGCATAATTCTGGGAGTTCTCGACCAATTTCGATGACATTTTCAGGGATTGTTCGGTTTGATGTGCAGATGGTCCAATATGAGTTTCATGACCCCCGGATCAATAGCAGCCTCTGCGCATGCGCAAACGAAATCCTTGTTACGCGCATAACTCCGGGAGTTCCAATTTTGATGAAATTCTCAGGGATTGTTCGGTTTGTTGTGTAGATGGTCAGCTATGAGTTTCATGACCCCCGGATCAATAGTAGCCTCTGCGCATGCGCAAACGTGAAATACTTGCCACAAGCATAACACCGGGAGTTTTTGACCGATTTCGATGAAATTTTCAGGGATTGTTCGGACTTATTAGGTATATTTTATAGTTTGTTCAATAGTTGAACATGCCTACCTTTATTTTCTCAAGTTATGCTCCCACATAACAATAAATTTACCCTAATTCAACATTTACTTCGCCTAATTGAACGAAGTTCTTTAGTCAATAATAATTTTCAATGATCTATACAGTCATGTTATGGATACGAGGAAGCTATGTGCCACACCCACTTGGCAGAGGTTTTTTTGTTTTGATCGCAGTAACCTAGTGATGTAGTGAATGTGGATGTGAATGTGAATGTTGGAATTGTGAATGGTTCGGGCTACAGACCTGGGGAGGGGCTCATTCGATTCCGCATGGAGAGTTCTTCAAAAAACGCTGCAAATTCTTTCACTGGGGTTTATTATTCAATCGGCTTGCGTTCATGATTTGAATTTCTACTAAGCTTTGGAGTGTGCGTGTTTCTTAGGATAGGGCGATTATTGAATTTCAGGAGATGGAGCACGTGAATCTGTTCTCGACCAAAATACCTTTTTGGATTGATCAGTTTATCATATTTGTGTGCCTCCTGAAATTCAATAATCACCCGATCCTGTGAAACACGAAGACTCCAAAGCTTAGTAGAAATTCAAATCATGAATGCAAGCCAATTGAATAATAAACCCCAGTGAAAGAATACTTATTTACCCAAGTAATAATATTGAATAATAAACCCCAGTAATAATATTGAATAATATTTACCTATATATTATCAGAATGCTTCAACCCGTGTATCGGCTACTAACTACACTACAAGTATTCACATCGGCTATCACTCCAGTATCCACATTCACTACAACTCGACGCTATCGGCCGGACATCACTAGGTTACAAACAAACAATAATGAACGTAAAAACGCAAATGTTGGCACCATCAACATTCAACTACATACTATGTTTCAGATTCAGCTTCAAGACGTCCAACAACTCTCTCACCACTCTCACAAATTTTGATGTTATTAAGTTTAAAAATGAAGAATAAATGTAAAATAACAACAATTCTACTTTATTAAGATTAGTTCTACTTTATTAGTCTCCCATTTTGCTACATTAATTTCAATGGGAGTCTGTGAATCTCCTTGAATTTTGTTGGATTACGTTTCAAGATTGTGAATTCCGAATTTAAAAAAAAAAAATAAATAAATAAATAAATAAAATAAATACAATAAATAAATAAATAGGCTCAATAATTACATTAACAGTTATAATTTTCAAAATAGGTAACTCCCTAACATAAATGGAGCTGTTATTAGTCATTGTGTACGGAACATCTCAGCGTTTCCATAACTTGTAATTGTATTTAAATGTCTGGATTTGAGCATATGAATCCGGCATGTTAAATATAATGGAAAGAAATCCAACGATCGCTTAGCTGATCATTGTCCATACCTTGTGGCTGACTCCTGGATGTCCTGTTAAGATATATTTTTCAAGTGAGTGTCCAAGTAACTAAGCTTATTTTGTCTAAATTTCGGTCAAAAAAGTAATTTTTCATCATTTTTTGCGTCTTACGTCACCGCTTATGCGTGCGCAATCGACACTAATTTTGTTTGTAGCGCTCAGACCGAAATGAGCACCGAAAATTTTGGAGTGGAACGAAATGGGGAAACTAATTCGAAAATTCGTGGCAGAGGCTGTGACTAATTTCATTTTTTCATAGAATAAATTCTTACGTATTCGGTCATAGTCGTAAGAAGTCAGACGATAACTAAAATACTTCGCTCCTTTCCCAATAAGTTTTCGCGGACGTTCGTGAACCGAGTCCTGCACTTTTTGTAACAAAGTGTTACTAACAAGCTTTCGAGTGGCTACAGCTGGTCGTCTTCTCTCATGGTTCCAATTCTATGAATTTACCTTTACGCACACCCCGTTCAAAATTTACATCGCTCCACTACAGCAGTTCACAGTATTTATTGCCACTGCTCGATTTTTTGGCGAACCGTAATGTAAAGCCGTCCTTTACAATCGAGGGTTATAAGCGCTGGCTTACCGAATACTCCATATCGCAAGTAAGAAAAGACTGAAACCGAGGGCCACTGCAGCAGCTCGCAACTAACACGTCATTATCTCATGGACCACTGCACTTCGGAAAAGTCGGAGCTCATTTCGGCCATCGCCGATCCTCGCTTCTAAAAAGTGTGGGCTCATTTCGGTCGCTCCAGAAACTCTTCCTTAAAACTTAGGGCTCATTTCGTTTACTCCGGTTTGCAGATCCCAAATTTTTAATGCTGATTTTAAATCTACATGGAGTTTTGAGCCCATACTTTTTTGGATGCGAGCAAGCTGTCTAGTAACCTAGGGATTGCGCAAAAATAGGAAGGATGATACATCAACTGTGGCACATTATCAGCGCAATTTTTCTATGCGAATCCAGTGATATCAGTTTGCTGAATTGGCCTCATTTTACAGCATTTACGGCCAAAAACTAGAGGGCAGAAAACGGCCGGAAAACTTGAAATCGTCAAATAAAAGGAAATTTTTTATGAAACATCAAGGCATCATAAGTTGGTATATTTTTATTGGAAACGTTTCATTCCTCTATGGGAACTTCTTCAGTCCTGTTGTAATGTAAGTATACCAGCCATCTTATATTAAAAAAACTCTAATATCCTTTCTTTTTTCTTCCAAGAATTAAGAGTGAAGTAGTTTTTCACATAATTTTTCACATAATAGCATCAATCGAATTTCAACTGTTCTTCATGAAAAGTTTACTATAAATATCCTCTCTTCTGGATTTCCAATGGTAATCTTATATTACCTGTTTGGCAGATTAAGGAAAAAATTACAACAATCACATATATATGTTGTTGGATGGTGATGATATTGATGGCTGGTATACTTACATTACAACAGGACTGAAGAAGTTCCCATAGAGGAATGAAACGTTTCCAATAAAAATATACCAACTTACGCTCCGCCTTGATGTTTCATAAGAAAGTGGTCACGCCACACTCCACAACCATGAAAAGGAAATTTCAAATGAGAAATGTTTAATACTGTAGTTAATCACAATCAAAACAATATGTTATAAACATAATTATATTATATTATAATCACAACGCGTCTTCATATAATCAGACGGCATTTCAAATAATTAGTAACCAAATAATAGGTTGATGAGATAAGTGGTAACCCGAATACGAAAACTATGCTGTTGCTAGAGAGTTATACTGTTTCCAAAAATTGCTAGTAGAGTGCATTGGCATCGATCATTCATTGCTCATTCCCGTACAAGGTATCTGACACGTCTGTGTGAAAAAAAGCAAATCGTGTATGTATAGGGACCACGGTTACTTGTGGAGGATTGTATAATTCAACGAATCAACAGAGAATCAAGTATGAATTTCTCGATATGTACAGTTTAAATAACTTCCTATACCTATAAACAGTTTAAATAAACACCTATCACACAAGAGTGCCTCAGTATACACAAGCTGAGAGTTGGTGTGTAAACCCAGGTCACCTGAGGGAGTAGACGACCTGCAAGTCACTCAGTCCAAAGACAAGGTCAGTAGGAGAAGTTCACCAGTTCACTCTGTGATTGAATGCGACTTGCAGTTCGTTGGCTCCATTCTGAGGCAGTCAACACCACTATCGTTATCTCGTGACATGACCATCAACCTCTATTATCTTCGTCATCCGTCAGAATTCGGTAAATGACAGTCATCTACTGTTCTTTTTTCCTACTCCCTTCATTTTTCGATTCCTCACGCAGACTTTCATATAAATACCTACTTATTAAATATAATCGACTCTGTGATGAGTATAGTTCAGTGATGGGTATAGTTCAGTATTGAGCAAATTTGAATGGTATTGACTCTGCGACGAGGAGAGTCCTTCGTTGACGAGAAGAAAACCCGAGCTAATGGCGTATGGATGAACTGCAGGTCACTTTGTGAAGAACGGTTTGCCAGACCCGCAGGTTTCCGAGTAGGTAGTTCGAACGTCGGCCACAGGAGCCATGCAGTCAAGAACGTCTGCGACCTGCAGGTCTCGACCTTCTCTTGTGAACTACCGTCGGACTACCGTCCGAGTAGTTCAAACGTCGGCTGCGGGGAGTCAAACGTCTTGTGATGAACTGCAGGTCTTCCCTCTGCAGGTCATTTGGGACAAGTTCTTTTGAAAGAGAAGTTCTTTGAGACAAGGTCACTCACTCACTACCCACCTCTACCTGAGAGAGAAATATCGTAAAACTGTACAATATGCTGTGTAACAACAAACAACAATTTTGAAACCCTGAATGGAAATGAAACAAGATTTAACGGAAATAATTATTGACGGCAATTCTTGCGGAATCGCTCAGGCTCGAGAGCCTGGCTAGAGTTGCAGGCAGCTATCAGAAGTTCCCCCACATACACATTCGAAGGTAAACATTGAATCAGTCCGTCGACTCCGCGAGCTCTCAAACTCGATTGTTGAGTACTACAGTTTCGGATGTGACACTTGACAAGTTTTCGTGGGAAACGGCAGGTAAATATCGATCCACCGCCGTTATAATGGGTTTGCCCGATAGGGTAATCCCTCTCGTCGCCTCTCGGGCACATCAGGGTCGTAACGGCGACTTGCACAATATCGGCGCTCTCTGAACGCAGCTTTATGCAAACCGGGTTCCGTTTACGACTTCAAACGGACCAGCAGCCCATCAAAAACAAAGGTCGTCAACGCTGATATACCTACAGAAAATCTGCCTGTTTTCCGAGCTATCGTATGATTTCGCCGATCCTGCACAGTGCGCTATATTTCCATTGCAAAACGACCTTTTCCGCATGACGATTTTGAAGAAACAAAAGAACAACTGGGCTCAAATAGATTCCATATCAGATTCAAATCGCAACCAGGACATAAGCGAGGAAAATGCCAATCTATTGCCCACACTTGCCGATGTTGATAGTATACTACCTATTTCATCAAGCTATTCCCTGAGATACACCATGAGGCGAGAACCATCCCGACAGCCGGGGACTTCTTTTCTATGAAACACCGAGTTCTCCGTCTCCCATGTAAATAACAAGTCACTCATACTCCCCCATTTCATATGTTGTTTCCAATCAATTTCCTTTGAAAGGTTGAGTTTTTGGCAATATAATAGCGCTTGGGTCGATTACACCCCCCGTGTTGACCGGCCTCCTTTTTTGTTTTCCAAGCTCATGATTTTGATAGCTTCTAGCAATGTACTGACCTGTCCTCAAAATATATATTCATATTTTGAGTTTAAGTTGCTAGATGGTTTGTATATTAAATCAGTTGTAACAATAAATAAATTTAAAAAAAAAATATATATATTTTGAGTGCTCGTAGTTGATCTGTACTAGACCCAATTTTATATCTGATACGATGTAAATAAAACTGATGATGAAAGTACAACTTTTTCTTTTTTTCCTCTCTATTTCGGAGGAGCGGAGGTTGATTTAAATTTGGAGAAGGTGGAGGTCTTTTAAATTTATTTTTATTATATTCGTGATACAGGTGTAATTGTTTTCGGAAGAAACATACGAATTTCAATTTCGTGTCTATTAACCATGTATAATTTTTAACAGCTTAACAAGAACAAAGCCTTTCAAATCGATGAGGCTCATTCGAGCCCTAATTTACATCTCTCGCCATTTTTTTCTATGTGGTTGGGAATCTTATCTCGTTCCACAGCGTGATATTTCCTTGGAGAATGGTTTCTTTATGCTTTGAGGAGATTATTTGACACAAAGGGATTATCATAATCTGGAATGTTTTCTTTTTCCCAATTTTGACCTTATGTTTTTATTATAATGTCAAAAAAAAATTGGGAAAAACAACACAGCCATGTGATCTATTCAGTCACGTGATCGATTACAGTCAACTAATCTGTTGCTAGAGAGTTGAACTGAACGAACGGTTTTTTCGTTACCTAAGATACTCTTGTAGGCTATCTGGGTAATTGAAGACATAAATCACACAGAAATGGTCTATTTTGAATTATTTAAAATGTTAGGGGATCAAATTAAAAAAGTTTCATTCCGGGTTTAAATTAAACGATAAGTGACTTCAACAGAGTTTTGCCACATCCTAAAACATTGAATTAAATCTTGTCAAGACCATTTAATGTTGTCTTCTGGCCCTTCAAATGACGATTTCGGTTTCGTAATTTGTAAACTTGATATCTACATAGTTGCACACATTTCATCTCTATGAAGGAGTGTTGAAGCTATTGCAAAATATTTCAGTTTGCAGAAGCGCTAGTCAATCATGGACGTCTTGTTAATATAGAACGTGTGGTATGGTTGTAATTATTGAAAACCGCTGCAGAGTATTGCCCACAAGTTTATAATTTCCTTATCAGAAGAACGAGAAAAAAATCTATATCACTGTCCAAACATATTAGAAGTAGGCAGTGGTAGTATATATATTACAATTGCATTCTAGATGTCATAGAAAAAACCCCATTAATATTTAATAACGGGAACATCCTCTAGTATCACTATTTCTCCATACCTTTCGGTCCCATAAACTCAGTCATCCGTGTACCTTAACCTTTACTCATGCCTTAGTATGAAATGAAGGGTGATATCAAAATTCCTGCAATGTACTATTTACGGACCCAACGTAGATATCCGCGGATAGAAAAATAGATTGAATAAAACACAAACCTACATTTCACTTGTCCACAATTAAACGTAGGCACGTACATAGATCGACAGAAACAAACTTTGAGTTCTATATAATATACTAGCGGTAAACCATTGCTTTACACAAAATAATTGGTTCCTGTCCAAGCCTTATCTAGCTCTCACGATTTCAAGTCGCTTAAAAGATACCTGTTAGCAACCATGACAACAAAAGTTCCTGGAACCAAACAAATCGGTTGCTCAAGATAGCGCCATCTATAAAGTAGATGGATGTTTTGAAGGTTCTGACTTTGCCTAAGTAGTGCGCCAGAAATTGCTTATCATTTTACGATGGATTCCGCCGAAACCGGTCCTCTTGTTTGTCAGTCTATGGGGAGCATACACAGTTGATTGATGACTATTTGTCATACACAGATAATAGATGAAAAAAAAAAAAGTTTTATAAGAATTTCACCATCATTTTATTGATAAAAAAGAAATGTGCTAAACATCGAATATTAATTCTAAGGTGGCTACGAATCAAATTTCATCCTCATAGGATTAATACGGTAGAAATTAGTTTTTGGAGCCACCCACGATCAAAGGCCTAACCATCTTCAAGTACCTTCAGATAGAATAGTTAGGTGAACTTTTTTTTGGGTCCCGAACATTTATGAATGAGTAACTATATTCCGTTCACTGCCTTGCACGAAGTATAAAATTCCTGTCCGAGGTCTAGTAGCCACTACCTATTTTCCGCCGCAAATAAACTTGCAGTTAGCCATCACAATAACAAAAGTTCGGGAATCTAACAAATTGGCTGCGCAGAATAGCGCCACTTATGAAATAGATGGGTGTTTTTGACCTAGCCTATTAGTCTAGTCCCCTTACACGACTTTTGGTGCTCCAAAAATTCCGACATTTTAGGAGTTGTTTTGGTTTTTTCTTCTCCCTATGACTTGGAAACGGTGCATTTTTCGGCTGCAATGGTGTCCTTAGACAATTGAGAAGCATTAAATACTGTTTCAAATCAGCCCTTAACTTTTAGATTCAGCTTATTTGCGAGGTAAGAATCGACGATCGAAAATAATGAATAATGATTACGGAAACTTAACGGTTTTGTCGAAGTTTCGAAGTGAAAAATGGGCGCAAAAATTCGGATTTTGGGAACAAATTTGTGTGAGGTATCGTTTTCGATGTATGTTGTAAATTTGGACGCTTGATTGATTCGGATGTGTCCTGGATTGGACTTTCCAATTCCAAGAGGGAAGTACCTATGGTCAAATTTACTTTTCTCAGCCTGGGGTCATTCCCACGGCAGGGGGTTATGACAAGATTCTCACTTCTGATACTTCGAAAAACAAAGTAATCGTTATTCCTATCTGATATCGCAAAAAAGTATTCGCTAATTACGATTACTTTAAAAGTATTCGTTAACCTTTTCTCCAACGAAAAACGATTACTTCAAAAGTAATCGTCATTCACGAATACTTTTCACGATTACATTTGTAATCGCAAAGTATTCGTTAATCGATTAACGCCCATCTCTGCTGTTAACAAGAACTAAGAACATTCAGAAAATTTAACGCGAAATCACACTATATAAAGACGAGCTTATCAGAGTATATCGACGTTTCAGGGGGTGGTAACGCTGGGTGGGTGGAATTCTCGCCCCCGTCTCCCAGGGCAACCGACCTGCTGCCCCCTCCCCCCGACCCCGCCAGTGAAGGAAGGAGGGCCCCAGCGGGGGAAAGCGTCTCTCAGGGCAAGCGACGTGGTCCTCTCCTCGGGGATTTGGGATATACGATTTTTTGACTTTGCATATTGTTATTATACTCCCTCATTGTGTTATTCACCTATTTCTTTTTAACCTGCGTAGCAGGGCCATTAAACTAGTATAAATATAAAATTGCAAGAGAAAAATACGCAAATTACCGGTAAATGACAAAAATTGTCAATAAAAGTAGCAGTACTTGATTCATTTCCTCTTCAGGCGTTTAGAAAGCCCAGGTTCTGCTGCGTCGGCGACAAGAGGTGAGAAAAACTCCCCACCCTCATAAATAAATTTCTTAAGCATTTCATCACCATCATTGGAGTCCTCATCCTCGTTTCCTCCAATAGAAAATGGGATAGAGTGTTCACCCAGCCAGTCGGTACGTGATGGGGAAGGTATTACTAAGTAATACTAAGTCTTAGTATCACATCAAAAGCACGCAGTTGGGCATTAGATAGCTAATATTACGAGAAGGATTTTTGACGAGAATTCAGTCCCAACTAGACCAAATGTGATTTTTGGTGGAAGTTTCATGAACTTTGAGTTCAGTTGTTTCGGATAACAGCTGCGGAAGGCGGACAGCTACAGTGGACTGACGGATTTTAGGGAGGCTAAAACTGTGTTTTTCTTGGTTGCTCACATAAATTCGTTATTGAAATGATAAACTGATAGCGACATATCACACTATATAAAGACGAGCTTATCAGAGTATATCGACGTTTCAGGGGGTGGTAACGCTGGGCGGGTGGAATTCTCGGACCCGTCTCCCAGGGCAACCAACCTGCTCCCCTCGACCCCGCCAGTGAAGGGGAGAGGGCCCCAGCGGGAGGAAGCGTCTCCCAGGGCAAGTGACGGGGGCCTCTCCTCGGGGATTTGGGATATACGATTATTTCACTTTGCATATTGTTTTTGTACTCCCTCATTGTGTTATTCACCTGTTTCTTTTTAAACTGCGTATCAGGGCCATTAAACTAGTTTTGTAATAAATGGAAATCCACATTTGCTTGCTCATAAATAAAGAACAATGGATCCATTGCTTTTTGGAGTAGCACAAATTCACTCATACGTGTGGTATTTCAAGCGAGGAAGCAGATCCAAAAATGTTCAAAAGCGACTCTAAGCATTTTTGCAGTCTGCCAGTACTCCGATCCATAGCGAAGGGATAAGAAGGTGGAGGCAGATCTCTTCTGTAAGGGAGAAACTGGGTGGTTCAATGAACCGACTGTATTGTCGGGATCCCCTTCAGAGCTCGGACAATGGTCTGGGTGGTGGTATCCTTTCCCCAGATCTGATGGCCCATCCACAGCCATTAAGCCCAATCCTCTCCCCCTCACCACACCACCCTCAGCCATTTTCCTTCTCACTGTCACACACATACGCAAACCTCTCGATGCTTTAATCTGGAAAACTATCCCCAATACGTTGGCTTGAAATCCTTCCCAAATAAATGTTTTGAAATGGGGATAATTGAAGTTAGGAATAATTGAATGTCTAAACCGTTTGCCAAGTGATTGCAGCTTGGGAGTACCTGGCTACATGGGCACCTAGACACTTTTTCGAATACTTCTGGAGAATTCGAGTAATTCTGGTGAAGAAATTTAATTTATCAAATAATTGCTATTACGGTAGTTATCTTTTAACTTCAAGAATGGAATCGAGAAATACACTTGCATTTCTTCGTAGCTGTACTACTGACACAGATACTTCTACAAATAGTGCAACTGCATCCGGAATGATCTGATATCCTTAACATTTCATATCTTATTGTTGCTCCTACCAAACCAGTAAATTATAATAGTTCCTTTTTTCCCCTTGGATTATTTGTACTATCTCCTACATTGCTTCGTAACAATGCTTCTTCTTCCCCAGGGATTGTACCTTTTACATCTCTCAAGACTTTTGAAAAAAACCAAACCCACTTCATGTAGTAATAATTACTATTACCTAATACAGTAATAATTACTACTACCAAATTATTCGGTGTTAGATTTTAAATTTAATTTCCATATTATCGAAATTTTTCATGTACATTCATTTCATATTAGGTAATTCATAGATTGTTGGCTTACGTTTGAACACAAGTAAATTTCAAAAATCCGATTTAAAAAAAAAAAACGCAAATTATTTTTGTAAAGCCCTTCCATGTAAATCCATGCACATTAGAAGTAGTCTGTGGTACATTATTCGTGTATAAACAGGGCTCCTCTAGTCACAAGCTGGGCTGCTGATGGAAAGGCTCACTATTTGTATGGAGGAGGAAAATATTTTGTACGAATTCCAAGCGGGTTTCAGAAAAAATTATCCAACCGTGGATAATATATTTACTAGTTTAGTGCATCTTGATTACGAATAAAACACGTTAAGTATAGGTACGCTTTTTCCATAGATTTTTCGACAATCTTTGACCGCATTGATAGGTACTACTTGTGGTATAAGTTGTACAGGGAAGGTGGCTCGACAAAATTTATCTACGTATCAAAATGGAGTGAGAGGAGTGTGATGGAGTGAGTAGATCGAGAGGTTCGTATCTTGTCGTACGCTGACGATGTGATCCTTTTGTCGTCGAATGTGATAGGATTGCAAAACAATGGCGAATAAACTTGAAGAATACTGATGTAGATGGAGCTTAACCAAGCTAAAAATCAAAATAATGGTGTTCAGGCATGGTGATAAACCTAGCGCTAAAGAAAAATGGCAGTACGGGGGGAAAAGCATCGAAGTTTCAAACAGGTTCAGGTATTTAGGGGTGCTATCGATTCTTATAGTCCCGATTGAAGATAGCATTTGAACAATGTCTACAGCTATGCGTACCGAGTTTGAACAAAAAGCTCTTAGTTCCCTGAACCACCGTCAGTATTTGGCCCGGAGGTATGCATGTGGTGTGGTTCCCTTCGAACAAGTGGAGAATTTTCAATGTCGGAGATGGTTTTTTAAAGTAAGACACGTTTTTTGGCTCTGAAATTCCACCTTAGGACGCAGAAAACCAAAAGAGTGAAATAAGTAGTACGGGACGAGTATAAAATGCGTTTCATTTCATAGGAAGGTGTAGGAATCTATGTGAAGTGAGAAGAAGGTATTTAGGCAGGTCCGAGTTTTGTTGAAAGAGTATCTACAGTTGATAAAAGTTGTTACAATTTTTGTTGAAATTTGGTTTAGTTTTTTGTTTTTCAATAATAGAAATTTGTTTATTGACCAAAAGTAATTTACAAAGTATTGATGTACATAAAAATTTTACAATTGACCCGAAATATGAAATACATTAGCCCAACGGTTAATATGACGTTTACAACACTAAATGATAGATTAGTAACAAATGCAAGAATATAATAGTAACAAAATAGATAGAATAATAATATCAAAAATGATTGTAGAGGTGACTTGGCTTTTAATGCCTAACCAAGGTGAAGATCAGTGACAAACTTCCGCTTCAATGTTTTATTAGGTATTGTAAACGGTTCTCTTTTGACCAAGGGGTTGTTGTGGAGTCGCATCGATGTTGCTAACAATGCCGATTGCCGCTGTTTTACCTCACTGACAAGCTCCATGCGCAGATCATTATGTAATGTTTCGTTATTGACGTATCAAGGTGCGTCACTTATGATTGTCAGTACCCGGTTTTCAAATATTTGAACGAAATTTAAATTACTTTTCGCAGCCGAGCCCCTGATTTGCCAACAGTAGATCCAGACAGGTCTGATTAAATGAAGGTAAATCAGCTTTTTAATGCTCAGGCCAATCTGTTTGTTCCTGAGCAACGGATACAGTTCTCTGAGCCTTGACCGTAATTTTTCTTTCACGTACTTGATGTGCTCCAAAATCGTCTTTTTTTTTTTTATCAAGTATCAATCCTAAATAAGTACTTGACTTTATCAAGTTCCGGTATATACTCATCACCGAGCTGGTACCTCCTCACCACCAATTTACACTTCAGAGAAAAAGTGACAAACGACGATTTCAACGGATTTATCTTTGTGTTGGTCTCATTCATCCACGTTGAAACCTTGTTCAGCGCGCGCTGAGGAGCCGCGCAGAGAGTGTGGCGACCTCCCATCAGCATGATAGCGGTGTCATCAGCAAATTGTGCCACCATACAGTTTTCGCTTACTGGAAAATTTTTGGAGTAGGTACAGGAGGTAGAGGTATGGTCCCAACACACTTTCCTGCGGCACTCCAGGCCGAGATAGGCCTGGCTGAAGAAAACGCATTGCCAATAGCTACCTTGAAAGTTCGTCGGGCTGAATAGTCATGAATAAGTAGCACTAAGTTGCCGGGTAGGTGCGGTTTTAATAAGTCAATAAGCTTTTCACGTTGCAGCTTATCAAATGCCTTCTCAGTATCAAGATTGACAGGGCCGTAGCCAGGATTTCGTTTCGGGGTGGGGGGGGGGCTCAAATCAGTAATTGTTATTTGATTTTCATTTCATTTTCAAAGGGTATTAAAAGTTCACCAGTAAACTTACCAGTAAAAAAGATTTTTTAAAAGAACAAATTTATTGAATAAAAAACGTTTTAATAAAATAAACAATTTGCAACAAAAATAATTTGTAATGTGCTATGACTTCGTTTTCTCATGATTTAACAGTTTATTACGAATATTATCCGTTACTTAATAACACTAAAGAAATAAACAAACAGTAGGTAAAATAACAGTAAACTGTCGGCTGTTCTAGCTGTATTTAAAAAGAGGCACCTCGGCGGGTGGCTTCGCCCCCCGCACCCCCGGATGTGTTCCGCTTAAAGCCTAACGTCTATAATGTGATGTGCCTTGAAAGGTATTTTCTCTCTCTCATCTCTCTCTCACTGTATTATATAAGATACCTTTTTGTAACTCTCACTGTATTGAATTATTAAAGATCTGACCCCGGCAACTGGCCTGGAACTTTTCCAACCTATCCTGAATCTTTCCAGAGAACTGGTTGTAACTGAAAATCATAGGTAACCAAGCCAAAAATTCACTCCAATAAGAAGTTTTGTCAACAAAACGAACTCGTAACCAATGGTTTTCCGGGATGTAAGGAGGGGAAAATTGACAGCGTGGGATGTGGTCTGGTGTCAAATAAATTCACAGCTTTCCGAAAAGTGGTGAACAATTGTTGTGCGATGAAAAATGGCGAAAATAAATTTCCTTAGCAACGATGGGTTGTAAGCGAAAATCATTATAAAAATGCGAGCTACTTTAGTCTCACTTTTTCCTGTCGCTTTTCGGCGGGGGGTCCCATCGCAAAAACCTTTTCAAGGTTGAAATGTTAAATTAATTATTTTTAATTAAGTACAATTAAATTAAAAAAGTATTTAATACAATTTTGGCAGGGAAGAAAGGATTACATTTTAGCCCGGTCCAAATGCGATGGTGGCGCCGCGCAGATATCTGTAGTGTAATTCCAAGGTTATTCCAAAGCTTCTATTCTATTTCTTATAAAATTCTAATATCTGTATCTATAAAGTTAAAATAGAACGCTGCAAATTCTTTCACTGGGGTTTATTATTCAATCGGCTTGCGTTCATGATTTGAATTTCTACTAAGCTTTGGAGTGTGCGTGTTTCACAGGATAGGGCGATTACTGAATTTCAGGAGATATGCATGGAGCACGTAAATCTGATTTCGACCAAAATACCTATTTGGATTGATCAGTTGATCATATTTGTGTGCCTCCTGAAATTCAATAAACGCCCTATCCTGTGAAACACGCACACTCCAAAGCTTAGTAGAAATTCAAATAATGAACGCAAGCCGATTGAATAATAAACCCCAGTGAAAGAATTTACAGCGTTTTTTTATTGAACCTCAATACCCCCCAATAAAAACATCTACAATTTATCAAGTCCTTTGGCACTCGTATTGCGTTAAAACTTCCCCAAATCCAAATTTAAACGATGTAGCCAAAGGAAGACAGATGTAGAGGGGGCACACAAATATCATCAACTGATCAATCCAAATAGGTGTTTTGGATGAGAACTGATTTACGTGGTCTATGCATATCTCCTGAAATTCAATAATCGCTCGATCACCTGTAAAACACGCACACTCCGAAGCTTAGTGAGATTCAAATCATGAACGCAAGCCAATTGAATAATAAACCCCAGTGAAAGAGTACTTATTTACCCCAGTAATAATATTGAATAATAAACCCCAGTAATAATATTGAATAATATTTACCTGTATATTATCAGATTGCTTCAACCCGTGTATCGGCTACTAACTACACTACAAGTATTCACATCGGCTATCACTCCAGTTTCCACATTCACTACAACTCGACGCTATCGGCCGGACATCATTACGTTACAAACAAACAATAATAAACGAAAAAACGCAAATGTTGGCACCATAAATCGGGCCATACATCGGGAATGGTTTGACCTACGGACGTGGGGAAGGGCTCATTCGATTCCTAATGGTATGTTCTTCTAATAGGAAAATATTTAGGCCGATTCGACTAGTTTTGAGGTTTTCAGGGATTTTACAAAACTGTTACAGCCCTTAAAGGGCACTTTAAATTGAGTTAAGGAGCTGGCTCAAGAATTGAGGCGTCGTCGGACTAAAATGGATTTTTCCTGAAAATTTCAGATTTTTTGCTCCAGCCGTTTCAGAGATATCGTGCGTACGGCGTACGGGAAAATTTTTTATTGCAGATTCGGATTCTACACCCTTTGAAACCATGAAATTTTCAGGGGGGTTAGAATTCTTTTTTTCCAGAGCGATTACAATGGTTTATTATTGAATAATAAACCAAAATTCTATTTTATTTATTTATCGATAAATAAATCAATATTTGTATTTATTTACGTGCAAAAGCCCTTCTATCATTGAGGCGCAAACACCTTCGTAAACTAGTGGGTCTTCTGACTGGCCACTGCCCCCTAAGGTACCACCTAAACAAAATGGGTAAGGCCAGGACAATAGAATGCCGGCTCTGCTGCGAAGAGGCGGAAACAGCAGAGCACATCCTCTGTGATTGTCCTGCTGTTGCATCAACTAGATTCCGGCATTTCTGGAAGGGTGCCCTAAAACCCTCTGATATTGCCTTGGAAACGCCTGAAAACCTCTTACACTTTGTGAACGAAGAGGTTATTAATAAGGTTTTGAATTAAAAATGGGGACAGCGTCACAATAGATCCTAGCGGTCTCAGTGACCAGGGGCTCCTCCCATCCCTTATTAGGAAAAAAAAAAAATTTCTTTTACTATTCGGTGAAGTTGTTGGACAGCCGAGTGTTTGTCTCTAAACCCCATCTGATGGTCAGGGACAATAAAATCCAGAAATGGTCTCAGCTTAGTCAGCAAAAGACGATCGAATACCTTGGGGATAATTTAGAGCAAACTTATAAGTCTATAGCCGCTTACGCTTTCAGCACTGGAAGAAGGCTTTGGAACTAGGATTATATGGCCATTTTCCATAGTTGAGGGTAGTATTTAACACGCAGCATGGCATTGTATGTACTGACCTGAGGAGTCTTCCTCGGCAATCCCACCAGTAATCGTGAATTGATTTCGCCATGTCCAGTACCTTTTTTACATTTCAGGCTTTTAATTTGGTGTTTAACCATTATTCTTGATAGGTGGAATATTTTGGCTTGTAGTATGCAAATGCGGTTCATTTTACAGGAAGGTGTAGGGATCTATGTGATGTGAGAAGAAGGTACTTAGGCAGGTCCGAGTTTTGTTGAAAGAGTATCTAGAGTTGATAAAAGTTGTTAACATTAATTTGTTGAAATTTGGATTAGTGGAATGGAATTTAAGATTCAAAACCATATTGGTGTATGTTTTTAATTTATAGACTTCAAAAATAGTTTTTTATATTAATGTCCTACGGGTAGATGGTATATTTACTAGTGATTGGTATATTAAAGTTGAAGGGAGTTGGGACGGAGAGTCTACCGCGAACGGACGTGTTTTGATTCGCTTTCAACTGTCTGAGTTGAAAGGTTTGCAACGGAGTTGAAGCGTAGGTTTTTTATCCAGTCGCTCTGTGTATGGATGCTGTTTGTCGAATCGGAGCTTTCTTGTCTCCCCTGTCGGTTCCTCCTTGTTTCAGCGGTTTTTTGAAACCGATGTTTGGAAGAATCCTCGTGGGCAAGGTGACAGAGAGCCGGTATTCCCCATTCGGAGCAGTTCAGGGTCACGCAATCAGAGTGAGTCCCTTATCCTACTATTGTTATTGTAGTTGTGGAAGTTTGTTATCTAGGTAGCTCTCAATTGAAGATATATACCGAGTCGCCTTCCTTTCGCTATCAGTTCCACCCCCAGCGCTCGGAAAGAAAGGTTTCAGAGAGCGCTGCAGGTGTGATGCCAACACTTTTGTGTATTCCTAATGCTGCAGAATACGATACATTTTTGCAAAGGAATAGACAGGATAGTTCAATCACCACACCTAATTCTACACCTTCCAAGAGACCTATGAGTTCGCCAGAAACAAATTTTAGTGTCGGCTGAGTTAAGAGATCGAACTCAGCCCCTTCGGAGACGGCTAACAAGGTGTTGTTATGTTATGCGTTTTACACGTCTCCATGATGAAAAGGCAACAAGGTTGTAAAAATGTGAATTATATTCAGTTTGAGTCATGAAATGATGACGATCAGTTTTTAGTCATCAGTGTAGCTTAAATAATATATTTACATTAAACTCCAATAGTCTCATTACAAACTTTTTAAGGCAGCTATCTGCTCAACTACTCGAACAGGTGTCTAGGAGAAATAATCAAGTGTTACGAGGGTTTAACTTTAGGAAAGGTTTATTTTTTCAGGTTGTAAAGAGGTTTTTCCTGGAGGTTCTCCAGGTTCCAGACTCAGTCCGTGCATTGGGTAACCCAACACCGAATGGCAGTACACTCCTCGTTTCCCTCGTAATTGAACGCGACAAATCGGGTCATGTGTGTAATGGGAACGGATTACAGTATCTCACAGGATTACTCGCTCCCAATAAGACGTTAGAGATCCAAACTATTGAGAGTGGGAGCGGAGATAAGCAACTTTAAGCCTGAAAAAATATGCCAAGTCCGAGGTGACAAGTCTTTCGGCCGTTTCAGAAGAATAATATTCTAAATAATAAACCATATTATGGTTTATTTACCCAAGCAAAACCAAGCAAATCAATCAAAAATTGAACTTATGTTCTCAGTTTATTTTTTAGCCTCGCACTTCCCGGAAGAAGGTTCAATAAACCAAGCTGGTAATTGTTTGTTGTATTCAAAATTAGTTCTTTATTGTAGATTTTTTACTGATAAATGTATTTCTTCTTCTTCTAATAATGTTTGTAAAATAATTATTTATATTAAGTTTGTTGGCAATAATTGCTAAAGTTGGTCTTTTGGTTAAAGTTTATATTTTGTTTTCCAGTTCTTTTTCGTTTTGATGTCAACTACCACCTTATTGTTACCTGTATTTTCCACACAAGGCATATTAAATACCCATTGCAAAATTGAATATGTGTAACAAACATTTTTTGTAATGACTATAAATAAAGTGTGTTTTCATTCATTCATTCATTCATTGACGTACCCATGTAGAAGACTTGGTAATAGAAGCGGAGTAAAATAGAACGTTACCTTTATTTTCACGAAAATAATTTCTAATTTTCATCACCAACTTAAAGTTTAGGTTTTCAAAATGGTGAGAGAACGGATGATCGTACAGCAACCCGAGTGGACGCATTCGATTCTCCGAACTAATTTCAATCTCTGTCGAATGAAAAATGCTGCAAAGCATTACACAGAGTTTTATCATTTTTGTGTTGATGTAACGATGAATCAATCATTTACGGAGGGTGGCTACGTAATACAGAAATAATAAAGCTGTTTTTTTAATCTTAAATTTGATCTTTGAAATCAAATTCAACAACTTTAGGAGGCTTAAATAACTTTTTTATCTTGTTCAAAAAATAATAAACTAAAACGTTGAAAAAAAAAAAAAAAAAATAATAATAATAATAATAATTTGCGGACGCTTGTATGCACACTTCCATTACGTTTCCCGTTTTCCCCTATAACTTTATAATTGTTGGTCCGCAACTATTGTTCCTGATAGAACGAAACATATTAATGAATCCTGTTCATTATTCACCAATGACCCATGCTGAATAACCATTACCTTTAACCTGTAACCATTTACAGTTATGGAGCTTCTGTTGTTGAGTTCCGTGAAAAACGTTGAGCAACTGTAAATGTTTATCGACCATTTCGCTAACTAAACCTGGATACGATGTACCAAGGAGACTCAGCAATATCTCACGCGGTATTAGATAGAAGCTGCGGGGCAAAACAAGATCTCTCCTATAGAATTCGGACGAAGGATAATGGGCGAGAAAAACCCTTTTGGCGAACGGCCAAAGGGAGTCCAAATAGCTTGGACGGCTTTCACACCAAAAAGCTTGTGATGGATAGTAGATGACAAAAGGCCACAACCACCCGAACGGTACGGGGAAACAGTTACTCCGCTCATCAAAATCTGAGCTAAGTGGAGTTTTCCCGTATTGGTTTATTATTTTTAGTAATAAAAATTTGTAATCGACCAAGAAAAAATAATTTGTAAACCACACAATTTGTAGTTTTACGTTTAAAAATGTGTAGAATCCAAATATTGAATAAAAAATAAAAACCGCTGTCCTCCGTCCAGAACTTTTCTCTGGAGTCAAGTTAGGGCTCAATCCTTGACAAGGATCTCAGTCAATCCAATGGGTCGAATCTATGGACTGAAACCTCGATAATTAGAACATGAAACACTTCTGAAATGACACCATAGTTTTTACGTTCGCTATTCATGAGGGTGCCTTCTAAGGATCGATTGAGCTCTTTGAGACCGCTTTACATTCATCCGTACGCTCTCCTTAAGGGCTAAAAGTTTGACACTACGCGGAACGGAAACATGAATGAGAACGTGGTGTCCGTCGACATAGTGAAAATCGCCTAGTATCATGTGAGGATCGCATCAGGTGATACGATTTTGCTTCATGTGTTCCTTTTGAAATCGAATTTTTCAAGTCTTGTGTAATAGAATTATGGACAAGTGATGCTTAGGTATGTAGGTGCTTTATTTTACCTCTCTAAATTACAGTTGTTTTACTCGTGAATTGCTACATGGAGTCGTATATAGTACATCGCACAATCGTGAGTGTTGGCATTCCACTGGTGAATGTAAGCTCGTATGTCCCAAAAACCGAAATGGGTGTTTTCTGTCCGATTCAAACAACAAACCTGAAATTGGAAAGGTATCTTCTGTGGGACATCTGAAATCTGAAGAGGGTGCTCCTGAAAAGCTGAGTGAGTCCCACCGCTTTTTTAATACACCCTCGATTTACCTGAAATCATCGTCCTACCATTCAAATTTCCGCTTTCTTAGTTTATTAAGACTGAAACTAGCATTTAGGCTCACTCCGCCTAGGTTCTAGGTTGATTAGGGTTTAACCATTTTAACCTAAATGCTGGTTTCAGTCTTAATCAACTAAGAAAGCAGAAATTTGAATGGTAGGATGATGACTTCAGGTATATGGAGGGTGTATTAACCCTTTGTAGCCCATTTACTAATTTTGGTTTATTATTCGATGATAAACCATAGTAATAGCTCCGGAAAAAAATTCTAACCCCCCCCCCCCCCCCGAAAATTTCATGGTTTACGTTTCAAAGGGTGTAGAATCCGAATCTTCAATAAAAAATTTTCCGTCCGTCCGCCGTAAGCCGTACGCACGATATCTCCGAAACGGCTGGAGCAAAAAATCAGACATTTTCAGGAAATATCCATCTTGGTCCGACGACGCCCCAATTCTTGAGCCAGCTCAATCACTCAATTTAAAGGGCCCTTTAAGGGCTGTAAAAGTTTTGTAAGATCCCTGAAAACCTCAAAACTAGTCGAATCGGCCTAAATATTTTCCTATTTGAAGAACATACCATTAGGATTCGAATGAGCCCTTCCCCACGCTCGTAGGTCAAACCATTCCCGATGTATGGCCCGATTTATGGTGCCAACATTTGCGTTTATTCGTTTATTATTGTTTGTTTGTAACCTAGTGATGTCTGGCCGATAGCGTCGAGTTGTAGTGAATGTGGGTACTCCAGTACCGTACTGGAGTGATAGCCGATGTGAATACTTGTAGTGTAGTTAGTAGCCGATACACGGGTTGAAGCATTCTGATATAGGTAAATTGGCATAAATAGGTATTGTGGCATTGTGATATGTTGAATAAATAAATGCATTAAATATTTAAAAAAGAAATATTATTCAATATTATTAATGGGGTTTATTATTCAAGATTATTACTGGGGTAAATGAGTATTCTTTCACTGGGGTTTATTATTCAATTGGCTTGCGTTCATGATTTGAATCTTACTAAGCTTCGGAGTGTGCGTGTTTTACAGGTGATAGAGCGATTATTGAATTTCAGGAGATATGCATAGACCACGTAAATCGGTTCTCATCCAAAACAAATATTTGGATTGATCAGTTGATGATATTTGTGTGCCCCCTCTACATCTGTCTACCTTTGGCTACATCGTTTAAATTTGGATTTGGGGAAGTTTCAACTCAATACGAGTGCCAAAGGACTTGATAAATAATAGATGTTTTTATTGTGGGGGGGGGGGGGGGGGGGGTATTGAGGTTCAATAAAAAAACGCTGCAAATTCTTTCACTGGGGTTTATTATTCAATCGGCTTGCGTTCATGATTTGAATTTCTACTAAGCTTTGGAGTCTGCGTGTTTCACAGGATAGGGCGATTATTGAATTTCAGGAGGCACACAAATATGATCAACTGATCAATCCAAATAGGTATTTTGGTCGAGAACAGATTCACGTGCTCCATGTATATCTCCTGAAATTCAATAATCGCCCCATCCTGTGAAACACGCACACTCCAAAGCTTAGTAGAAATTCAAATCATGAACGCAAGCCGATTGAATAATAAACCCCAGTGAGAGAATTTGCAGCGTTTCTTAAACTTTTAATCGAAATTCTCTCTTAAATTTATTAAAGCACTCCTAAAACCAATAATTATGGTCAGAAAAAAAAAATAATGTGCACCTAATTATCGTGGTTTCGCGAGCAGAGCTTCGTGAACTATTTGAGTTGATATAAGCATCTGTTTCGTACATATGGACTAGTAACGGTTGGTGTTCACGGAGTTACATTGAAGACGAACTCATGAAACTTTCATTGGATACTTAGGTAGAAGTAAGTTAAAAGCAGAGAACTTCACAATATGGAACTTGTTTCGGCGAAATTTTGCCCTAAAAATATGGCAACTTATTTTTGCCCAAATGCAGAATTTATTTTTAAACCTTCCCCGACCACTCCATCTGTTTTGAAGGGATACTATTACAACATACAAGTTATTTATATACTTACATCACTTATTTTATTTGAAAATCATAGCTTATTCACAAGCATCTATTTTATTTACTTGAATGATAGTTTTGAATTGAAAAAAATTGTATTGTTATTTATTCATTTGATTTGAGCTCTTGAACTTACCTCTTCCCACAACTGTGGTACCATTCACCGTAAGCTGGTTGCGCTCGGCAACTTGACATTTGACAGTAGGTACTTGTCAAATATTTTGCGCACGGGTCCTCCCCTTTCTAATTATGGAGCGAACTACCCTCATGATGGAAGGCAAACTGCTGTTTGTCATGGTGCCGAAGATGCTGATCTGATGCTGCAACTGCAGCTTCCCTCACAGTCTGCTGTTTCTTCCGTCCTAAGCTTGGAGCACTCTTCTTTACCTGGTGCGCCATAAAGTCCTTGTCCTTAATTGCTTCTTTATTAATTCCAAAATTTGTATTGAAAAGTTGTGACTAATGAAGCCTTCATTGTATAACGGATTTTCATCACAATTCACTCGTCTCAACTTATTCAAATCCTGAAGGTTCTACACCTAATGACTACTGTTCGAATAATAAATTTCTGAGACTGGAAAAACACGAAACAGATCCTCATCCACCCATGGCTGCACAATACTGGAAATGACGGACGTCCTAAAACTGTATTACTTCATTTGAAGATCTTGATGATGTAGGATAGCTGCAACTACAAATTAATTATCTTTCTCTTGTTGTGTACCTCACCTTAGATGATAGGTCTGCAAAGGGTGATGCTAATGTAGAGGCTAACGAAGTCTTGAAGTCTGTATACCTATGTCAAAACAACAGAAGAGATACTTGCCAGATCATCATTTGGCTTCTCGGAGGAAGGCCACATTAAGTATCTGCTTGAAGCGCTGATTTTGTATTCACTGTCTCGATATATCAAAAATTTAAAATTGATATAATTTGTCATCTAAAATTAATGATAACATAACTTTTAGCTCATTCGGTTGATCGGGGTAGAGCTTACAAATTCATTCATCTCTTGTTATACCAGAGGGCCTCCTC
This sequence comes from Creontiades dilutus, assembly GCA_031894815.1. Taxonomy (NCBI): domain Eukaryota; kingdom Metazoa; phylum Arthropoda; class Insecta; order Hemiptera; family Miridae; genus Creontiades; species Creontiades dilutus. Next base: position 226,672 of record JAVIWC010002490.1, on the reverse strand, counting down.
ATCTATTTTCAACGTCCTACGTTGAGTAAGAAAGATTTTAGCTCACTCAGCCTATCAGGATGGCGCCTATCTCTTTTTTTGACTTCTATTGTCGCAGACGTATAGAATTTCGTTGTAATCAGACTGACGACATAAATGTTAATTCACTAATCTGATAAGCATGTTACTAGTAAAGTCATTCATCTCTTATTATCCTAAATACGTTCTTTATAAATTTTCGACGTCCACTGGGCTCTTCTTGTGGCATACAGAATGGGCAAGACAACATATGGGGCTCACCTAGTTTGGATAATGCACCACTGATTATGTCTAATATACATAGATCAATTATTTACATAGCATGGAAGAGTGCAGAAATAATAAACGTCCGTTGGATTAGTCATTTGAGTTCATTCTACAACATCCTAACAACTTTTTTTTAATACGTAGGGCCTACTCGCTGCTTCTAATCTAAGTTGGATCTTCGTTAAGTATATGCGCTCATTTTACTCTGTAGAATTTTTTAAATATTGAGTGGTCTCAGCAAATCACGTACTAAGCAGGCCAAGCTCATTTTCCGGGAAAATCCTCTTAACCGGGAGCAGAGCTGCCATAAATAATTAATTTAGACTTAGCAGAAACCTCCCTCCGTCCGGGGACCTCTGAAATAAAGCAATATACTAGTGTAGTCTACTAACATCAGCTTAGCAATTACTAGAACGGTCCTTAAAACTGACAACGTTCTGTTTCCCTTTAGAAACCGAATAACTTTTAAGCCTTAGATATCCATAACGCCGGCAAGGACCCCATTCGCTCAGTCATCCGACCTAACGAGATCGTATATCGTCGTTGGAGACGTACTATGCATACAGAAGACGTAGGGCTACAGTTTGTTAGTTCCGCTCGTCACCCCCCAGGGGAACACGAGGAAACCCTTATCAAAGCTCCGAAAATGAGATACGTCTCGCATTTCCCATGGGCAAAGGGTATAGCGGCCAGTAGCCAAGAAATGTTGTTACTCATAAGCACAACATATTTCTGTATATAACTGGCAAGGACTGCCCTGGTACATCACTCATGAGGACGTCCGGGGTTAAGCTATTGTGACTAACTATTTTCAGTTTTGAACCTTCGAACTAGCCTGGGAAAACCTTTCTCTTCTCTAGAAGACAAATATACTCAAAGTGTTTATTTTTCAAAATTATTTTTCAATTCTACAACATATTTTCGTTTTAGAAAAAACACGAAAAAAAGTCAAGATCCGTAAAGCACCCTATGTATTTTTCGATGCTGAATTCGAATCCAAGGTCCAAAAAATCCCCTTACCCCCAAATTAAGAAGAGATGTCTACGGACTCTTGGAAGTTCAATTCAATGTCAGGGAACCCAAAAACATAAAAATCCATACCCCACTCGACTTGGCGTGAGAACTCAGATTTCAACCCATAGAAGGCGGTGGCGGGGGGGGGGGGGGTGATTGAGGGGGAGGTAGTTTTCCCAAGTATTCTCCTTGTCTGAAGTTTTAAAAAATGTAGAAATTCACTTAAAAAGATGTGGTAGGTCATCCCAATCTCACCACCAATTCTGACACCAATTTAAGGGTAGGTTTTTGGCCATAACTCAAAATTTTGGGGGTCAGGGGATATTTTGGACCTTGGATTCGAATTCAGCATCGAAAAATACATAGGAATACCCTAGTCTGCTATACGGATCTTAACTTTTTTTGTTGGGCTCCGTTCTAGTTTTCGGCTATCCCTTTCGTCTACCTTTTGGGAGTTAGTCATACACCGAGGGACTCGCAAAGTGTAAGTCTATGAGTTACAGAAGACAATTACAAGATATGGAGACACACTGATAAGCTGAAGTATACTGTTGGGTAATTTCGTTCGACATCGTAACTTCGATAACTATTATACGTTTAGATTTAGACGGTTAGACAGAGTTCAGCGGATTATACGAAAATATTATATAACATGGAAATGAGTAAGCTTTGAGTAGTAATTTGCAGTGTTTTCCACAATTAACGTGTGATAATGCGTCAATCGATTATCGTTGATTTATACGATCTTCAGAAGAACTTACAGCAGAAAATAATTTACATCTCCCTGGATCATTTACGGGATATTTTGGGTTTTTGAAAAGTGTTTCTTACTACATTATAGAAACAACGGAGTAAACTTAATTTGGACTAATTTTTTCCTTTGGGAAATCTTTTGTGAGAAAATGTCAAAAAACTTACTTTTTTGAAAATTATAAAAATAAAAACAGCAAAATCATTTTAGTAGTCCGTATTACCTCCATAATCCTTTATAAGATTCCATTGCAGCTGGATGAGGTAGTCAATTCTACTTAATGTAACGGATTACTGATTTTACATATTTTTATAAATTTTAGAGAAGGGAAGTAAAAAGTCAGTATTTTGCCGTTTTCTTACAAAAATTTCCAAATGGAGGAATTTATCCAAATACAGTTTTTGGTTTATTATTCAATAATAAACCATTGTAATCGCTCTGGAAAAAAAAATTCTAACCCCCCTGAAAATGTCATGGTTTACGTTTCAAAGGGTGTAGAATCCGAATCTGAAATAAAAATTTTTCCGTCCGTCCTCCGTACGCCGTACGCACGATATCTCCGAAACGGCTGGAGCAAAAAATCTGAAATTTTCAGGAAAAATCCATCTTGGACCGACGACGCCCCAATTCTTGAGCCAGCTCCCTCACTCAATTTAAAGTGCCCTTTAAGGGCTGTAAAAGTTTTGTAAAATCCTTGAAAACCTCAAAACTAGTCGAATCGGCCTAAATATTTTCCTATTTGAAGAACATACCATGAGGAATCGAATGAGCCCTTCCCCACGTCATTGGTCAAACCATTCCCGATGTATGGCCCGATTTATGGTGCCAACATTTGCGCTTTTTCGTTTATTATTGTTTGTTTGTAACCTAGTGATGTCCGGCCGATAGCGTCGAGTTGTAGTGAATGTGGATACTGGAGTGATAGCCGATGTAAATACTTGTAGTGTAGTTAGTAGCCGATACACGGGTTGAAGCATTCTGATAATATATAGGTAAATATTATTCAATATTATTACTGGGGTTTATTATTCAATATTATTACTGGGGTAAATAAGTATTCTTTCACTGGGGTTTATTATTCAATTGGCTTGCGTTCGTGATTTGAATCTGTACTAAGCTTCGGAGTGTGCGTGTTTTACAGGTGATAGAGCGATTATCGAATTTCTGGATATATGCATAGACCACGTAAATCGGTTCTCATCCAAAACACTTATTTGGATTGATCAGTTGATGATATTTGTGTGAGCCCTCTACATCTGTCTACCTTTGGCTACATCCTTTAAATTTGTTTTTGGGGAAGTTAACGCAATACGAGTGCCAAAGGACTTGATAAATAATAGATGTTTTTATTGTGGGGGGGGTGTTGAGGTTCAATAAAAAAACGCTGCAAATTCTTTCGCTGGGGTTTATTATTCAATTGGCTTGCGTTCATGATTTGAATTCCTACTAAGCTTTGGAGTGTGCTTGTTTCACAGGATAGAGCGATTATTGAATTTCAGGAGGCACACAAATATGATCAACTGATCAATCCAAATGGGTATTTTGGTCGAGAACAGATTCACGTGCTCCATGTATATCTCCTGAAATTCAATAATCGCCCTATCCTGTGAAACACGCAGACTCCAAAGCTTAGTAGAAATTCAAATCATGAACGCAAGCCAATTGAATAATAAACCCCGGTGAAAGAATTTGCAGCGTTTTTTAATATTCAGTAAGAGACACTTTTCGTTATCTAAAATACCGATGTTTCCCATGCAAATGAACATTGAAATTTCATCATGCAAAATGGCTTTTATTGTTTCTTGTAACGACCATCGTTTTCTCCTGCCATTAGCGTTGAGCACTTATTCCATCCACACGATATTGAATAAATGAATATATCTGCACTAAGACCTATTCTTTCACCGTCAGGTGGGTAAAAAAGTAGGTACTTTCTTCCCATTCCCCTGACACACAGATATTCTCCTCGTTATTCCACGCAAATCGGCCGAAGGGAACGTTACGATGACAATGGGAGAATCAGTGTAACACAGCGTTCAACCAACGCGAATCCGCTACACAAAAGTCCGAATCCCCTTTTGTGACCATGTTCAGAGCTTAGGAAGGAGTCTTCCTTCCCGACTTCAAAGCGATATCGGCATCTCTTCTTTACTCGTATTCTTCGCATTCCTCGTTTCTTCTACTCTTTATTCTGGAGCAAAAAGGAGTAGGGAAGAACAACTGTCGACAAAAGAATGATGATTTGAATTGAGTCGTGGATATTGTTTTTTTCTTTGCGTCGGATTATAAATTAACTGTTATTCATTACGAAAAAAAACAATAAATAGTTTTTTAGAAGTACTCTATACATACGAATCATTTGTTCTAACTTCAGGATAATATTGGAGTGTGTCTGATCGGTGAAGTTTAAAATAAAGTTTGTTAACTAGTAAGAAACAGAAGACCCTTAGTACCAGTTACGAGACATTGTGAACGAGAAAAAACCTTCATAATCTTTGAAGAGGTAGGAGGGACCATCATAGATTTATTGAACTCTTTCGATTGCGCAAGACGGGGAGTGTATGAAATTAGTAGACTTTACATTCGGAGGGTCCTTCTCTGCTCTGACCTGAAAGATTAAGCCTTTGTTATATGAAAGTGTTATTTGGCGTGGAAGGATCTTATTTTAATTATAAGTCAGGGAGTGGTCAATTACACATTCTCTTCTTCAGCATGTTCAAAGTGCAATTGAAGCAAACTGCATGTAAGTATAAGAGTTCACTTTGTCAATTATCAATCATGAATTGGAGTGGACAAGGGTTGTTCTAGAACAAGGTTGTAGATGAACCATCGAATCATAAATGTTTTGATGATATAACAGAGATTTCTGCTCTCTTTCATCCTTGGAGTTTTTGAATGTGGTTCTTTCAACACTCGTACTTGCCACTCGTGTTACATTAGAAAAGTCACTATCGCAAATGCAAGATTATCTATCGTCAGATCAGAATTATAAAATCTAGGTGGATTTGCGGGCCATCAAATTATGTTATCTAAATAACATCAACGTACATGTTTTCCAAGTGTCAGGCAATTGAAGAAATATTTGTTTCTATATCAAACTAGTATTTTTTTTTTTTTGCATTTTGGACGATATACTAGCGTTTTGACAATCCATGGGCGAGGCTGACGTCAACCTGTAATGCCTGACGTATGCTGATGCATTAAACCACAATAAATGCATGATAGCTGTTTTAAATTGGGACTATTCTACCCACTTGTGAGAAAAAAGAAGAAAATTGTTATTTTAAAATATTTAGGGCTATTGTAATAGCTTCAATTCCCACGAAAAGTCGCGAAAAATTAGAAAACGAAGATGGATTATCAATTTAATACTTAGTAATACATTTGTGGTAAGTATTAAACTAAAATATAAAGACAAGTACATTAAGCGAAAATCCTTTACACTGTATCTCACCTTCTTTTAAATCTCATCACGGTAAAGTGTTCCCTCCCCGTACCTTAATAATTAATAGTCAAATGGAAGGATAACAGGGTTTTAGAACCCCCAGGAATTGGTTTCTTGTGTTTTGTGGATGGGGAGCGCTCGGTGTAGAGCCGGCTCTAATATTATAATGGATTCCCTTGGAAACCCTTCCTTCCATAACTTCGTTCCTTGATTTTGTTGCTATTCCTTTGGTACAAGTCCCTACCTGAAGTCAGGGGCGTTCTAGAAAGGTTGAGGTTGCTTGGCAGAAGTATGTCGAATTAAACACATACAAAGTCTGAAAAAAACGCTGCAAATTCTTTCACTAGGGCTTATTATTCAATTGGCTTGCGTTCATGATTTGAATTTCTACTAAGCTTTGGAGTGCGTGTATCACAGGAGGCACACAAATATGATCAACTGATCAATCCAGATAGGTTTTTTGGTTGAGAACAGATTTACGTGCTCCATGCATATCTCCTGAAATTCAATAATCGCTCTATAATGTGAAACACGCACTCCAAAGCTTAGTAGAAATTCAAATCGTGAACGCAAGAAAATTGAATAATAAACCCCAGCGAAAGAATTCGCAGCGTTTTTTTAATTGAACCTCAATACCCCCCCCCCCCACAATAAAAACGTCTATAATTTGTCAAGTCCATTAGCACTCGTATTGCGTTAAAACTTCTCCAAATCCAAATTTGAACGATGTGGCCAAAGGTAAACTGATGTAGAGGAGGCCACACAAATATCATCAACTGATCAATCCAAATAGGTGTTTTGGTTGAGAACCGATTTACGTGGTCTATGCATATCTCCTGAAATTCAATAATCGCTCTATCACCTGTAAAACACGCTCACTCCGAAGCTTAGTAAGATTCAAATCATGAACGCAAGCCAATTGAATAATAAACAACAGTGAAAGAATACCTATTTACCCCAGTAATAATATTGGATAATAAACCCCAGTAATAATGTTGAATAATATTTACCTATATATTATCAGCGTCTCATGCATATCAGAATGCTTCAACCCGTGTATCGGCTATAACTTACAAGTAACCACATTGGCTATCACTCCAGTATCCACATTCACTACAACTCGACGCTAGGTTACAAACAAAGATGGACCAAGATGGATTTTTCCTGAAAATTTCAGATCTTTTGCTCCAGCCGTTTGGGAGATATCGTGCGTACGGCGTACGGACGGAAAATATTTTATTGCAGATTCGGATTCTACACCCTTTGAAACGTAAATCATAAAATTTTCAGGGGGGGGGGGGGGTTAGAATTTTTTTTCCAGAGTGATTACAATGGTTTATTATTGAATAATGAACCAATAGCTCGTACGGTCTTGCCGCACCATTGGAATTTGTACAATCGTATAATAAAGAAGGAATTTTTGGAGAAAAAAAATTTAAGGCCTAAGGTAACATTTCTATTAAAACAGTACACAGTTTTTTCTCAGCCAAAATGACATAATATGTACTGTTAAGGTATACCCAAGGAAGATATAAACAGTGAACTAATCAAATAAATACAGGTGTTGTTGAATAGAACCTTAGGGCGCTTCTGCCAAAGTTGCGGTTTCGCGGGTAGCCAACAATATCACAAAATATGCTGCTTTGCCACTACTTTGTTAGGAAAATGAAGTCACTTTGATAACTGTGATATGAATTCAGTCAAGTTATGAAGGGTGTAAGAGCCGGCTAAAACGAACGAGAGAACTGACTACAGACTCTGTTAACCAAAAACGGGAAAATGTTGTTTGGAGGGGAAGTGAAGAAAATTTAGAGTGGGGAATCTCGGGGAGCAGAGAAAGGGAGATAGTAGAAAACAATCGAGGACGGGGTTACAACTACCCCGGGAAACCCCAGGTTGCTAGGGGGGGTGACTGATCGTTTGCCCGGAAGAAGGGTGGCTTGCGAAAAACCAACGGCAAAAGGCAGCTTGGGGAATTTGGAGTCCATTAAAAACTTCAAATATTTTCACATAGGAACGGGATTAACGACAATGAGGTACCAATAGCGGCAAGTATGGTCACCGTTACCTGCGGACCTTGAATAGGAGTCAAGTGTGGTTTTCAAGAGGTAATGACCCAAACACCGAAAAACTCTTCATGATCCAAAACCATTTCAGATACATCTGAACATTTACAAATCATACATATTATACAGGGTGTACTAGTGATAGATTCCACCTCCTTTCATTTCTACAATTGTCCTTGTAAAGGATTCAAAATTTGTTTACATAAGACTTAACGTGTATTCGTCAATATCTGACAAGATTTTATCTACTTTTTTCGGCTGTAAGTTCAGAAAATTCCAAATTGAAAAAAAAAAAAAATGCTGCAAATTCCTTTACTGGGGTTTATTATTTAATTTCATTCATTTGGCTTGCATTCATGATTTGAATTTCTACTAAGCTTTGGAGTGTGCGTGTTTCACAGGTGATGCACACAAATATGATCAACTGATCAATCCAAATACTTATTTTGGTTGAGAACCGATTTAAGTGCTCTATGCATTACTCCTGAAATTCAATAATCGCTCCAACACCTGTGAAAGCTTGGAGTGTGCGTAAGCTTAGTAGAAATTCAAATCATGAATGCAAGCTAAATGAATGAAATTGAATAATAAACCCCAGTGAAAGAATTTGTAGCGTTTTTTTGTCTTGGGCCTAGGTGTGTCTGCGGGGCAAAACGTCGTCTCTTGTGTCCAAGTGTTTATAGCTTATTCATACGGGGCAAATATTTTCCTGCCGAACGCGGAAAACAAACCCGAAAACCTGCGGTTGTGAGTCCCGCACGAAACCCTTTCGCTACGGGTTTGTTTTACTTAGTTTATTCATAAAATTGAATAATAAATCCCAGTGAAAGAATTGTCAGCATAAGATCATGCCATACATTGGGAATAGTTTGAGCTACAGACCTGGGGAGGGGCTCATTCGAAAACTCATGGAGAGTTCTCCAAAAAAAAGTCCATATTTAGGCCGCCTTGACTTTTTTTTTTTTTTTTACAAAACTTTTACAACCGTTAAAGGGCATTTTAAATTAAGTGAGAGTAAAGAGGCGGGGGGGGGGGGGTTAAGTGAGAGGATAAAGTAATGGGGCGTTGTCGGACCAATATTGACTTTTCCTGAAAATTTCAGATTTTTTGCTCCGGCCGTTTGAGAGAAATCGTGCGTACGGCGTACGGCGGACGGACGGAAAAATGTTATTGCAGATTTGGGTTCTACACCCTTGAGATTTTCTAATTCAAATGAGCTTGGAGTGGTCTGCGACTCATCTTAATCGATTCGGCGTCCAAAGTTACTTGGAAGTGACAGCCCATTTGAAAATGTCCGTAAAACCCCGAAAATCCAGTTTTTTTCCCTACCATTTCTGCATGTAAGGCGTACAGTGAGGCTAAAAGTTACGACCAACTAGACCTCAAACTGAAAAGGCCACGTGCGAAAGAACTGATTTTTCAAGCAAAATCTAAGGCCTTTTATGCCCCCTGTGGCGAAGGGAGGACGGACACTACAGATTTGAAATCTAACCTCCTTGAAACGTAAAAAATAACAAAGTTTGATTTATTTGGGTAGTTGGTGAGACAGGTAGAAACTGAGCAGTCAGTCCTAGTGTTCCATGTATAAATCATTTTTTAAGCAGGATGGTGTGATTAACAGAATTGAAGGCTTATCTCAACTCCAAAAAAGCTCCGTAAACGTGGAATCTATCATCCAATTTGGTAATATGATTTTATTCATCATGTACAAAGCTTGGTCTGTCGCTGAAACTACTAAACAAAGTGGAGGGTGAACGGCTTTTCCAACGGTAAGGTGTATGATATACGAATTACCGAACGATACGGGAGAGGATCCAACGATCCAGTTTTACACTTCAGCGGAAGGATACACTTCGACATAAATGGATAAACTAATCGTCGCTGAAACTGACCCCTTATCTCGATGGTATAATCACTGTATCCGCTGTATAAAAACCGTGCGAACACCTGCCGTACATATCAGGCCCGCCATTTGAAGACGTTGACGCCTGTGGAACAATGTCCATTCATTTTGGTGTGGGGATCGAGTTTGGGTTGACGCAATGGAATAGCTAGGGTTAGAACTACAATGAAATTGGATTAAAGTGATGGGATTGATTTTAACGAAATTGAATTTGGAAGTCATAGGTAGAAAAACAACATAAACGACAAAAAAGCTTGCTGGATAAATATCAATCTTATATTTTCAAAACATAATGTAATGCTTTTGAAATATTGATTAAAAAATGTAATAAGTACCTAACTTGAAACGTCACAATATCTGAAATATACCTTTCATTTTCGTCCAACTGTAACGTAGGCCACGTCATCACTACGCGTCGGCAGCGTAGCTCCCCGATACTTAGTCATTAGTCCATGCTCAATCAGATCCATATTCGATAGCCCAATCATTTAATATCCATACCATAACCTTTTCACATCAGTAACTTTTCTCGTTCTTACCTAGCGTTGAAATGTTATTCATAATTATTCATAAAGCCATCCAAGTCAGTATTATGGCGATTCCAAATCACCCGGTTCCGTGTGAGGTTCGAGGGTTAGCGAGAAAAGTCGAGACACCACCATAGGGAGCACAAACCTGCGCATCCGCTCGCATCACAACCGACACGCCCGAACTCACAATCCACTTAAGGCCTAAAAAGAGAGTGGAAGTGAGGGAATGACAGGAGGAGGAAGTGAGAGGGTGCACAGGTTCACTCAAAACAATCTGTTTTCCCATGGCGTGAATGTCCTCCACCTCCTTCTTCCACACACCTCTCACTTTTACACCACCACCACTGCCGGAAAGGGTTGAAAAATTAATTGCTACCTCTTGCTGTATAAGTATAAAGGCGGACGGCGAAGGGGCTCCTATTGTGTTTCCCAATAATTTCCCTTTCATAGGAATTTTGCCAATTTTTTCCTTTATAGCTTCCTCGCCTTTTTATTCGAACAGGGTTTTCAGCAGTTTCATAAACAACTATCAATCACCTATATAACGTCGTTGGCCCTTCGTTAATGAAAGATATTCGCGTAATACGTCTCGCCGAACAATAAACGAACACGGGGCGAAGAAAATAGAAAATAAAAGTTTATAGCTCTTTGTACGGTCAGGGGATTTGGGAATGGATTCAATTCGGTTGATTGATAGAGTCCTTTGACGGAAACGCCCACAAAAATCCCCCCAATCAATACTGTAAACACTTAATACAGTTTTACAAAAAAAGAAAAAAAGAGTTAAGTGTCAAATTGACACTATCAAGGCATGTTAGTTAAGGCTTTCATGAAAATTTCTCCTTTATGAAACATCCGAATGAGATTTTGAATAAAAAAAAAGACAAAAACCAGGAGGCGGTTGTTGGGGTTAGCAGGTTACCATACCGGAAGATGCATTCCAGCAAACCTCACCTTAAAATTGGCCAAGATCGCTGATCATAGTAAGTACTAAGAATTTAATAAGTAGCGCCGAACGTTTCCATTTTCTATATGTCCCTATCACGAAAAACCGATAGATAAATCACCGAAGTAATTTACAACATTGTTTTTTTGTGAAACCACCTATTTCCCGTTCTTTCGTCCGTATACATCATTCGAAATATTTTCCACCGAAGATAAACAAACTTGATTTCTCCAAAACACAACTCATCCAAATTCTGACTGACTGAGTTTTGGCATCGTCCGGAAAGTCATAAAAATAAAAGTTTTGGTTTACAGTATTATCGTACAAGACATTTAAAAAATCTTTTTGAATGTTAATTTTTTTTTAAATATTTATGATAATATAATCTGAAATTTGAGATAGTTGCGTATAGCAAGATTTTTCATAATCTATTTTGTAACAGAGATTCTTGTTATAAATAATATTCTTCAATTCAAACAACGATTTAAAATGTTTAGAGCTTTTAGTTGCAATTTTATCGATTTTTTAGCTGATTTGAATGAAATCCAAGTAGGTCCTGTTTTAAAGGAAATATTCTGAAACTTTCGTTTTCTATCTGAGAATGTCCATATTCATCATCAAGGTACCTTTATCATATATGGTTCCGATAGCTTTAACTTTTCATTAATTCCTCAAACTGAGCGGAAGAGAGAGCGAGAGAGCGAGAGAGAGAGAGAGAGAGAGAGAGAGAGAGATACACTTCTAAAATACACATTCTATGGTAATTCCATAATACAAAAATAACACATTGCTGTAACCTGACCATTCCACGAGAAGTTGCTCTGAATCATGATTCCAAGGTTCTGTGTCTACATATCTAAGGGGATCTCGCCTCAAATGACTTTAGGTAGGTACCTACTGTAGAAAAATCTATGTTACCCAGGATCTGCGAGTACCCCAGTACCATCGCTTTAGTTTTGTTTTCGTTGATTCTCATTCCGAGCTTTGAGCACCACCTCAGAAGACCGTCAAGTTCCACCGATCCCATCCACTGGGCAGGATCGGTAGAGCTGCAAATCGTCCGCATACATAATATGCTGGGCACCTTGCGAAAAACTGCCCGACAGCGTTCTGATGTAAATTATGAACAAAAGAGCTGAAAGCACGGAACCCTGAGGACACCCTACTTCCACTCTTCTCCATATCGACCACTCACCCCCAGGACCCTCGACACTTGATGAAGTCGTTCAACAGAAAAAAATCATTCAAGAACAGCGGAAACAGAGAACGAAGCTTATGGACCGAAAGCATTAAAAGAATCTCTCAAGGACTCAGTGATGTGCCAAATAGTTTCAGGCCGAGTTCCAACGTGAGAAAACGAAGGTGAGGTTTAAGTCGGTTTGGATCCAACAAAACCGGGGGGGTTAGCATCGAACCTACTTGTCAAACCAGGCAACAAAAAAAAATAAAGTATTAGACATGAATGAATATTTACCAAATTGTTCCCGATATGCAGAATAATACTCACCTGAAAAAAATAAAAGTTTGTAAGTACCTAATGTGAAAAGGTGAATAAAATATTATTTGAATAACATTATGCAATCGAGAAATATCGTAATGATAACTGTCATAATGATTACGACAATGTAATAAACTACAGGAAGTTCGTATTTATTTATTGCATTCTTATGAAGTTGAAAAAAATTATAAATTTATTTATTATAGATATTATGAAGTTTTTTTACAGAGAACTGTAGAGCTCCTGAAAAATGGAAGAAGTTTATTGTCATTAGAAGCGGATCTGGTAACTACAAATCATTATTACTACATTTTCAAACTTTCTCCCATAATTGCTTATCAGACGACGAATGAAGTCGGAGAGATCAGTAATTACTTATTGACGCCAGCAATAATAAAACCATCGGATGAAACTGGTTTATACAAAGAAAACAAGCAAAGGTGGGTAAGTTAATAATTATATCACAGAAGAATTTATTGATTTCATAATACCCAAATATAACATCAACTGTTTCAGGTCACTTAAGCACATTTGTTTTCCTAGAGGACTTTCCGTAAAAGAAGTAGAAAGATCAAAGAAAAAACGAGAATTTCACCATTTTTTTCCAAACATTCTATTACATGATGAAATATAACCCTCTCCCAAACAGTCTCCTCAGATTTTAGATTACGCTGAGGAGGAATGTCGTATTCTGCGTCATTACTAACCCATTGGTAAGTACGCGTTCTCCTTGGTTTCTCATAAGTATGTTCCTTTGGAAAATGCCCAACTCTCGTTCTTTATATTCTCAAAATTTTGTCAACGTTTTATTTGATTAAAGCTGTTATTCATGACAATTTAATCAAATAAAATAAATAACCCTGACTGTACGAGCGTTATTTAGTGCTGATTTAAAGTGGACTGTGTGGTGATAAATTGCAATTATTTTAATACAAATTTGGGGATGCAAGATTTATGGCAAACGTACCGACTTTGGAGAAGATCCTCTGCCACCGACTGCGCAGAAAGATGTCTTCTTTGATTTTCTCTGGCAGTACGCGAAAACACCCGCGAGCAAGGGATGGATGCACATACAATATTTATGTAATAGGTGAAATTTGGTTAGGCGTGAAGGGATGAAAATAATTTGAAAATACGTGGTGAACTTGGAAAATTTTGTCCAGTATAGCCAACTTACATCTCCAGATACTTATAAAATTTCCCAATTTTCGGGAAACTAATTTCAAAAATAATATACTACAATAACGGTGGAACATCTTGCCCCCGTTGGAACGATCTAGTTCCAAGAAAAAATGAATCGAAGTTGAATAATGCATTTATGCAGTTGAATTAGTCTGTACAATCAATGTGCTTGTAGGTTTACAATAATATTGTAAAGTTATATATTAAGTATTGTATTGTAAAGTTATATATATATTAAGTTATATATATAGTTATATATTAAGTTATAATATTAAGTTCTATATTATATAACTTAATAACCTAAGGGGATGGAGAACCTAAAAAGAGGTATAGAATAGGAACCGTTGTTGGTTGCTCTGACGAGGACCACCGTCGGACTTACGAAGGTATCAGGATTGACCCATGTAAAGGAGATTAAACAAAGTCGACCTCATGCGAAAATATCCTGCAAGCACCACATTTTCTTAACTAAGACTATTGAGAATTGAAAGGTAGAGGACAAAACTTGCGAACGTGTCGTTAGATGTACCCCGCGAGTTTTTGATTTCAACCACTCTCACAATGGCATCTTCACCTGGGAAAACGCGACTAATTCTGCCGATTCGCAGGTGACAGGGTTCTAAATTGGGCTCTTTAAGCAAGACCATATCCCCGATTTTCAAATTGTTCGAGTTTTCTGTCCACTTCAATCGGGTTTGAAGAGTGCAGAGGTAGTCGCGGTGCCACTGATCGCAGAACGACTTGACGAGTTGCCGAAGCAGCTTATAATGGCAAGTGAGAACTAGTGGAGCCAATGCACAGTGGTTCAGATCGCAAATCTAGCTGACCAAAAGTCCTACTGCTCTCAAATTGAGAACTTTTTTCCTGGTTTACATCGTCTCTTATATTTTTTTAACGCTGAACACGACGGTGAAACCAGAATTCCTGTACCTTGGATACAATCCACGCATGGAACGAAACTTTCATGAGTCTTTACGGGCGAACCAATTGAGTTTTCAAACTGAAAATTGAGATGTGCGGGTTTTGAAGGGAGCAGAATTCGAATCTAGGATCTAAAGTTTAAAATCCAGAGATGAAATATATTTATGGAAACAAAATAAAACCATTTTTTAATTGTTTCATAGTTGGTAAACAAATTTCAGGTAAATTAATGTTTAAAGGGGCATGGCCGACAGTTCGCCTGAATCTGAATCATCTTCATCACTGTTCTTGCTGGAAGCACAAGTTTCCGCTTCGAGCTGTTCGTTTGAGAGCAGCGCGACTACAGCTGTATCCAATTGTTGTCCATCCTTGGAATGCGCAGCAGGTGGAAAATCTGAGGCTGGTGATGACTGGGTCCGACGAAATCAGGAGGTTGCGTGGTATGTCCGCGTTTGTGTTGGTTCTTGACGTCTTCCTTGATTGAAATTCTATGAATTTAGTAAAATGTTTATGACGGATCTCCACTACAGCCTCTGAAAGCCGGCCGATTGGGATGAGGTGTTTTTCAAAGATTACTTTACTGTGTATGAGTACCTTGTGGACAGTAATCGACATTAGGTACCAGGAGTACAGATTGACATACAGATTCGTAGTACTGGGAACATACTCCACAAAAGCAGGGATATTGGCCGCTTGACAACATGCAGGAGTTTTAGGAATTAGCCTAAATCCGTGTTTGTGTTTGTGTTCCCTACTCCTTGTTTTGGTGTATCAATTAGAAGACCAGTCTGCGACCTGAGATCACTGATCACCTTTTGCCTTCTCCTCAGCCATCCACTTCCGAACTTCCAACCGATAGGAAATGTGCAAAATTCACTCCATCAATCTTACGTAAGCGTGTAAAGGTGAAAGCCCCACGACAATGTATCAACATTAACATACTTTTTCATTACTCCATCCAAATTGTTCATATTCTTGGATGCAGCTCCACAAATGTAACACTTCTGCGTACATGCGTTTGAGGCTAATGCATTGTACACTTTCCCATCAACCATGGTCAATAGAAATTTAGGGATTATTTCAATTGTCCTCCCACATACATCATTGACTCTTGTTGGAACGAGTTGTGAACTTTCTATTTGTGAAATCTCGTTGACAAGAAAAGTAGATGTTTCTTTGACCAATCAAAATCGAATAGGGCGGCAAAAACGAGGTGAAGAAGTGCGTGGATTTCGCCACACAACTTTTTGATTTTCTTCTTCCTCATTCACTGTACGCAGTTGAAGAGGAACTAATGAGATGGCTACAACACTAGCATTGCCAATTATTGCATCGTCATTTCCTCTTTGCAAGTATCGCGCTAAGCCTCCACAGCCATCACAGTCCCATTTCACTACATACTGAAGCTGTGTCACATCATTTTCAGTCAAAAACGAGAACAGTTCTTCATTTTGAACCAAGAAAAACCGTATCATCACAAAAATATTCGTATCACACCATCTGGATCTATGAACGGGCTCAATTTCCGAAATGACGCTGAAGTTTTTCCAGCTCCCTTCTGAAGACTCTCGATATCCGTCAAAAACACCTCCCACGAATAACCGGTGTCAATCAAACACTAATTGAAAGAATTAGGGTAATTCTCAAAACTATTGCTTGTTGTCAAGCGGTCAATATCACTGCTTTTGTGAACTTGTGAACCTGTTTTTTGGGTATTGATAACCACCCTACTGTCCTACTACAGTCGCCTAATGTGGGTTTTGACGATTCCAGCACCTTGACCTCATTTTCTAAGAAACAAATGAAATCTTTGATTTTAGGAGCCACGAGGGAGAGCGAATGTTCTTCCCAACATGGGGGGATACAATTTTCGACGGAATAGAAACAACATTGGATACGCCCACTGATCCACAGCATGGCCAAGACCTCATAGACCACCTACATACTCAGTAAGAGACGCACTCAGGGTCCGTAGGCGTTTGGGTTGTTACTAGGTAACAAAGAATAAAATTAATTTACGTTGAAGACCGTCCCGAACGACCCGGCTATCTGTTGCCCTCTGATCCGTAATCGGATTAAGATAACGCACCAGCGTTCCGGCCGGCCGCTGTCCACCTTCCCCCCTTTCCCTTCAGCACCTGGTGATCCGCTCCGCACTGATTCAGTCGAAGTTAAGTCTCCTTGTAGATGATTTCAAGCCCACGCCTCTGTTTATCAGGATTTCTTTTACACGTGGAGCCCGTGATTTTTGGTTTTTTGTACAGCAAATTGTGCTGGATATCACAGGAAAGACTGTTATATGGTACGCTATACGTATATTAGTGCGTATACTGCATAATCTTGTGTGGATTAATATATACACGCATATATTTCTGCCACATAACCAGGTACATTTTATTCTTTCATGAATTCTTCTGGCATGTACTCACATATCGCATACTTTGCTTTCAAATAAGCTAACTACAATTTCATTTTTGTATAAAATAAGTACATCAAAATATATTGATGAGTAATCCTTTAATTTATATTGTAATTACATAAAATGAATAGGAATCTATCTCTGTTCTAAAAATAGAGCTACCTTTGATTTGATTATTAGTCATGTGACCAATCAAGGTCCAGTAGTAAATTTCATTTACACATACATTCACTTTATACAAGTACTTGTATAGCAATAATTGTATTTTCAAACTCATTTTGATTTTCTTTGCTCATGATGAGCTTCATAAATTAGTCCATATCTGCATATAATTTATTTTATGACTCCATCACTAGCATGTTGCTCTTGACCTCGTGGTCATTTAGGTATTTGTTTTACATTTTCTTTTTGATTGACTCCAACAGGTTTGGTTATTTTTGTATGCTTCTTGAACGAGCTTATATTGCTTGGTTGGATGAAAGATTGATTATCCTTTGCTGTGGTGGATATTTGTGAAAGATCCCATGAATGGTGAGATGCCTACCTACTACCACTACACCTACTTTCTTTTCATACTGGAACTAAGTAAGTTCGTTCCGTTTCTGATATTTTCTTTTCTTTTTTAGGGATCTTTTCTTTATCTCTTCTTCCATTGCTACCTCTATACCTGCTTCACATGGTGTGGCTATCCTTCTTCTTCTAACTACTTCTACCTGTTCAACGGCCTTTATCTGGTGTCAGCCTTCGGTCACCCTACTCTTCGGCCACTTATAAGTAAGACTTATTTGTTAAGTTAGTATTAAGTTAGTAGGTTCTCGAACCATAAGACCTTAGGTTAGGGCCAAAAGTTTAGGAACTGCCGGAAGGATCACCAGGGCTTTTTGATAAATTCAGTTCTTTAATATACAACAGAAAATTTATTTCAGTGTTTCTCTCAAAACACCCCTACCTCCCCAGTATCTCCTCAACTGGTTAGGTGACCCTCATAGGGTACATTTCATGAGGAGTGGCGCCCAAATTATTTCCGATTTTGCTATTGCACGCCATAATCCCTTGCGTCAGACCCATGCCAGAAGCTCGCCGCTGACCTAGCTAGGGTGGGTAATGTTTTAGGGTTTTCACCCGTAACAGGGTTCCCTAGGGACTACGGGCAAGTCAAACAACGCCTCAAGATACTCATTAGTCTGGCGATTAGGGTCGTTGTATCGATCCACCAGTAAATGCCAAGCACACTGGTAATTGGCCACAGTGATACGAAATTAAGATATCAATGAACGGGGCTGCTTAATGGTCAGGTATGCTTGAGGCTGAAGACGGCGTATTCAATGATTCATTTGAATTTCTACTAAGCTTTGGAGTTTCACAGGTGATAGAGCGATTATCAAATTAACCTTAATTCAATTAAATTAAGAAAAAAAAATTGTCCCAGAAATTTTAAACAGTTAAAAACTCAATTTTCATGTTTTGAAAACTATTTGAAATTTGAAAACTTTGTTTCACCCCGAAGTCAATAAGACATATTGATAGATAAACATTAGATTAAATGTCTACGAATGACATATTCACCTCCACAACAATCACGAAAGGTCAGATCATTTTTTATGTTGTTGCCCAGGGCCTCAGGATATACGTAATCTCTCTGATACCAATCATGTTGTAAGCCCATTTCGGAATTTTAGGTTTCAACCTTTTTGTCTTCATATTAGTATTACCATTCCTAGTTTCACTCTAATTTAATGTGGTATTTGTTACAAATACTAAATGTTTAGTTATTGCAGCTTGTGTTCACTTGACCTTAACTAACCCCTTCCAAAGGTTGAGGTGATCACCCTATAATTCCCAGAAGATACACTTGAAACCAAAAACGCTGCGAATTGCAAGGGTTTATTGAGTTGAGTCTAACGACACTAAAACAAGCCAAAATTAATCCCCTCGAATGTGGATCGAAACTAACTCGAAATTGTAGTAGGTCTTACGTAATTGTATCTTTGTGGAAAACGTAACGCCGTCGTCCATTTCCCACGATCCCATTTTGAGTTCACGGTACTAATCGTGATGAGGCTAGCTGCGTAACGATGTCATCCGCCGCATACCTAACAGCAGTAAATTCTCCAGTTCATCCAAGACTGATGGCCGCGTTTACGCTAATACGGGAAAAGGGGCAGAGGGAACATAAATTCCCCCAAAGCCCTCATCGCCCTCCTGTTCCCGCATAATTAAAGGATTTCTGTCCTTTAATGAGGCGAGTGAGGAGTTTCAGAACTTAGGCTGCTCCGGTTGAATGGCCGTCAGGTGCCGTTGAAGTTCCACCCAAGTTCCTTGATGACGTTCCAGTCGTCTAGTCTAATCTGTCTCAGCCTCTGCAGACCCTCGGAGAGAGAATCACTGTGGGTCGGCGGGAACTAAGTTTGGATTATTGGCAAATGACGGCTCATCTACAGCCTCCGTTGAATCACTAGCTATCTCTGAGGGGCAATGGATCTCGAAATGGCTTCTTGTTTTCTACATTACCATTTTCGATTTACTCTACGGTCATTGCTTATTAATATATTCGTTCATTCGTTTATGTTTTATTTTCAGTAATGAACCAGCATGTTTTCGGTTTCAACCAAGAAACGGAATTGTAAGCCATCCCCCAGAATTTTGTTGGTGGTGTTTTAAGATGCGTATGTAGAATCCCAGAATCGAAAAAAAACCCTGCAAATTATTATACAAACGTTCATTATTCCTATATTAGATAACCCTCGTACGCTGACCACCGGAATACCAGACCTCGACGATTCTTCAAGAATCCATGCTTCCTAGTACACATGGAAACATGCTAAGAAATCCAACTGAAATTGAACTAAATAAATTTAAAAGGCCAAAGTGTTGAGGAAATACTAACGTGGTTTTCTCTTCAAGGCCTTTGTATACCTTTGTTGGTTTTTGTACTGTATAGGTCCTTATTGAGGATAAGAAATTTTTCGGACTGGTTCAGTTTCCGAGTATTTATTTATTTAATCCAGGAGAGAATGATGCAAAAAAAATATATATAGAATAAAGCTCCATGAAAAACGCTGCAAATTCTTTCACTGGGGTTTATTATTCAATTGGATTGCGTTCATGATTTGACTTTTTACAAAGCTTTGGAGTGTGCGTGTTTCACAGGATAGAGCAATTATTGAATTTCAGGAGATATGCATGGAGCACGTAAATCTGTTCTCAACCAAAATAGCTATTTGGATTGATCAGTTGATCGTATTTGTGTGCCTCCTAAAATTCAATAATCGCTCTATCCTGTGAAACACGCACACTTCAAAGCTTAGTAGAAATTCAAATCATGAACGCAATCCAATTGAATAATAAACCCCAGTGAAAGAATTTGCAGCGTTTTTTTATTGAACGTCGATGTGAAATTCAACGCTCTTTCCAATAGTGGGTTCAGATTTGGAATTGCACGAAAAATGTTGGGGATACGGCCGTTTTAAAGCGGTTAAGTCGAAAAAACGAGAAAAATCTTGAAATTGAAAAAACCGCATTTCCAGGGGTGTAAAAAAAATGCTATGAGGCATTTTCGATCAGAAATTTAGAATCTTCTCCTGGCCTGGGACCGTCACGAAATGTAACACCCTGTGTTTTACAACACAGGGTGTTCCACCTAACATGAACACCCCTTTTATTTTCAATACAAACAGTATATTCGGAAATTCGAAAAATACTTTTCCGAAGATTATTCACAAGGATTCAATAAATTATGTGTGCGCATTTTTCCGCACGTACGCAGTGTGCGTATACTGACTTCCTTATTTAAAATGAGAACCCCTATTTTTTATTCCAGATTCGGATTCTACGCCAAATTTCATGGAATAATAACCCCATCACGATTTTTTAGGATCGCGAAAACGTACACAAACTTGATTTATGCCTGATAAAAACAGTCACTCTGAACCCCTACATACCGCACGTGACTCTCTATTATTTTTTAAGTCTGAATCACGTGGTGAAATCTGTTTTTCATTCAGGGTAGAAATATCAAATTAAAACTACATTCAACTTTCCAAATTTGATCTATTTACAAATCAACCAGATATCCATCAAAATAACGGTTCAAAGTGGCCATCATCCTTATGCTTACATAGCGCCGCTCTTTTTATCTATTGATGAGTTGCAGCTAATACAAATCTTGTAAATCAATTTCTGGATGATCAATTTCCTAATCGTTGGATCGGTGAACGCTCCACCGTACAGTGGCCTTCTCGCTCCCCCGATCTGACTACTCTAGATTGTTTTCTGTGTGGATGTTTGATGGATAAAGTTTACAATGATTTGCGACTAATTGCAATCATTAATGAACTTCGTGAGAGGATCATTTGTGCTTGCAATTCGATCCAAAGGGTATCCATTCAAGCTGCGACTCATAAATGGATAAAAAGAGCGGCGCTATGTGTGCACCAGGATGGTGGCCACTTGGGACCGTTGTTATGATAGATATCTGGTTGATCTGGAAACAAATTAAATTTGGAAAGTTGAATGTAGTTTCATTTGCTATTTCTACCCTGATTGAACAACAGACATCGTTAAAAAAATACTCAGGAGTCGTGTGCGGTATGTAAGGGGTTCAGAGAAACTGTTTTTATCGCGAAAAAATCAATTTTTTGCACGTTTTCGCTAGTCTGAAAAACCGTGTATGCGGTTATTTTTTCATGAAATCAGGCGTAGAATCCGAATCTGGAATAAAAAATAGTTCTCATTTGAAATAAGGAAGTTAGTGTAGACTGCGCACTCTGCGCAAAAATGCGCTCACATAATTTGTTGAATCCTCGTCAAAAATGATTAGGCATGTATTTTTCGGATTTTCAAATTCACTGTTAGTATTTAAAATATAAGGGGTGTTCATGTTAGATGGAGTGTACAGTCTCGCACTGCTCGCTTAAGACGTTATTGTATACTTACAAGGTATAAGATTGGGAGCTTTCTCTCTGATGAATTTCAAGTATTGGAGTGTGAGGCATGAGGATTATACTTATCTAGGTGAGATTTTTGTTCTCTTTGTTTCAATTCTGTGAATAAGTAGGCATAGAATAAAAATGAAGAAAAACATCTTAGTAGAGATTTTGAGTTACTGTAAAAAGTTTCGGAAATTAACGTTTTTTCTGAGCTAATAAAAAAATTTATTTTTTATACGGTATTCACACGTATATAGCTTTTCCAAGTCAGATTCGGAAATTTCCAAACCAATTTCAGGAATTTCCAAACCAATTTCAGAATTTTCCATTTCAATTTCAGAATTTTCCATTTCAATTTCAGAATGTTATCAATATCCGGGTGGGAGCGGTTTCTGAAATTGAAATGGAAAATTCTGAAATTGAAATGGAAAATTCTGAAATTGAAATGGAAAATTCTGAAATTGATTTGGAAATTTCTGAATTTGGTTTGGAAGTTCCGAATCTGACTTGGAAAAGCTATACATATCGCTAATGTGAAACTAGTTTCTTCATTTGTACCATTCAGCATCTGCTTAGTCTAAAGTTCCAATGATAGGTACTTGTTATCAGATAGGAATAAGTCTGAACATCTATTGCGAAGGTAAGGTAAGGTGATTGTCATAATATTTGACATTCCTCTGTCAAAATGGGATAGCTCTATATGTCGAACTTATACCACATTTTAGTACCCGGTGGGGTCCTAAAATAAACTGTTTTCATTTTATCCCAAACTATGGGCTTCTGAGGGAAGAAATAGATTTGGGGATTTACGAAAAATCGCAAGGGTTACGGGTGCACTTGTATGCCCTTACGTCCTCCAGTTGGGATCGGCTGGATTCCATGTCCTCCAGATCACTGCTAATTAGTGTCCATGTATTGCAGTACGGGCAATAGTTGTCTTAGCCAAACAATGTCCCATTGAAAAGCTCTTCTGACAGCATCAGCCAAGTTTCACCAACTTTGTTTCATACAATTTTCGGTAAAATGCTGTGGACGGTCGGGTTTGTTAAATTCGATGATTTTATTGTGCGCACCTTGAAACGTAAAACAACAAATCTTGAAGGGGGAAATGCATTTTTTTCCTTGGTCAATTAGAAAAGTTCACTATTGATCATAATAAACTGAAATTGGCAAGGAGTCAATTGGATAGAAAGAGTTCAAGTTATTGAATGGGCAGATGAGACCATTGATTAATTGGTAATGAAAGATGTAGGGCTATCTATTACTCTATCCCCCGAAATGTCATCATCATCATCATCATAATGAACGCGTATCGGTATCTTTGATATCGTAGCTACAAAGATTTTTCTTTTACATCTTCAACGTCAATTGACTAACGGTCAAGTTGAAATTAAACTGGAAGAGATAGTCTACGAACTAATTTTTATTACATATCTAACCACCGCTAAATAGGCTATAGGAGTGAGATTCACTCTACTCAAGGAATCGATTGCGGCATTAATTTGTTGGGATGGTAGGTATACTGAGAATTTTCATCAAGTACTATATCAAATCCATTTGCGTGGATAATTGTGACTATGAATTTTGCTGCTTTAATAACTTCACGATCTGATTGCGATTAGATGGTTGGATTGGGATCAAACCAACTAATCGGAATTTCAAGGGAAGTAAATCCTCTCATATTGTTGAAAATGAGAAAATGAAGTTGTGGAATAATGAAGCCAACACAAAATATCAACTGCGCTCCGTCACGAATCAGTTTTATCAGTTTTCTGTTTAGAGCTACTGCTGTACTGCTCTAGATTGTTCAGTAAAGTAGTTCGAGAGGTGGTAAGTTTTGGTTTACGGATTTCAATGCTTACTTAATGAACCTTGGTATAGCACTAGCAACCTCAATTAAACCTTAAGCAAACTGAATTAAACTTTTAACAAGCTGAATTAAACTTTTAGCAAACTGAATTAACCTTTTCGCAATTGAACTTAACCATTTCGAAATAAGAATTAACCCTTTCGCAATTGGAATTAAACTTTTCGCAAATGAATTAAGTACACCTTTCGCAAATAGAAGTGAACCTTTCATGCACTAAGCATGATCAGAGGAGTCGACTCAAAACAATACCTTGTAACTTCCCCGCGGGCTGCCAAACTTTCTTTTGCCTTCTCCGAGTAGCGTAACCCTTCTCTACCCGTAAATTACAGTCATACCAATGTTCGTAGGTATTTTTTTGTTTGTTTTGTGAGGAACATTGTAATAGTGATGAGCGACAGCGATTCAAATAGTTAGGTCAGAGAAACTTTAAAATGATTTGATGGGACACTAAACCACCCTTTTAAATACCTTTTTCGGCGTTCCTCCGCAATATCACCCTTCTTTTTCGTGAAAGACTTTCACGTCTGCTCTGCTCAGTCTGATCGTCTGCTGATCTTAATCAGACTGTTAAGACTTTCATTAAACAATGTACCTAACACGGATCTGCAAAATGTTTTGATTGCTAATAAGTACTGAGTAAGTGAGTAGGTACTTGAACCCTATTTGATCTCATATTCGACGTTTTCATAGTTACAACAGTTTTCCTAAGGTTTGTTCGGAGAAGGAATTCAGAACCATTACGGACTCCTTCCAAGCAGATCCCAAAACTTCTAGTCTGGTACAACCGCAGTAGAGGTCATTACTCTTATCGACTCCCGAGATCCTGCGTATTTGAGTTACGATTTATTATTTTCAATAATGAAACTTTCTAGTCGACCGACTAAAAACAAATTTAACCTACCCCTCAAAATCTGTTGTTTCAAATTTCAAAATGAGTAGAATCCGGAAATCGAATGAAATAAAATAGGTCCTCCGTCTCGAGCATTTCTCCAAACCAACGGAAAAAAAGATAATGAAACTGGTGTCGCAAATCAAGTTGGAGAATTCTGAACTGTACTGAAATGTCGCCATCGATCTCAGTCAATCCTAAAGGGTGAAATCTAGGAGCTAAAATTCCAAAAATCTTAATATCGAAAACTTTTGAATGATCGTTATTGTTATTATGTTCGTTATTGACAAACGAAGGTACCTACCTACGACGAATCAAATGAGACCACCCGGACCGGTTTACGTTTCTCTGTTCGCTTTCTGTCCCAAGGTTTAAGGAGTTTGACAGAATGAGGTAGGGAAACAGTGCATCAGACCAATATTTTGTATTTTAGAAGGGAACGGGACCGGCCATTTTTCCGTCGGAGTTCAGGGGGCTCCTTTGCTTCCTCAGACCGAAAGCCCTCACCCGTACGAGCACGCCCTCCCGAATTTTCTAGAAACCCCAGAGTTGAAAGTGAGAGTGGGACCCCTGGACGCACCGCTTTCCCCTCCGCACCCCTCTACCACCTTGACCCATTGCAGGAGTTGTCAACAGAACAAACGATGGCAATGAAAGCTTTGGCCGACTCTTTTAAACTAAGTCAAGGTCACACCCCCTCAGAGGATTTTAAACTCTCACTACCTGAATACGATCCCAAAAATAAACAAGTTCAGCTCGAATCATGGTGCAACACAGTCGAATGTTGTTTGACTTTACAAGATCAATACGGAAGACGTTTAATTATTGCCTCGAGTAGAGCTTTGAAAGGAGATGCTGTTGATTGGTTTACTACTATTGTCCACCCTCAACCACATGGAACGAATTTAGATCATTATTTCTTAACCAATATAACATTGCACTAACACCAGCTGGATTCATGCTTCAATGTTTTCAAAATAAACCACTTGAATTCGAAAATTATACCACACACAAACAAATTATACCAAAAACACGCAAATATGATCAAGTGATCAATTCAAATAGGTATTTTGGTTGAGAACCGATTTACGTGGTCTATGCATTTCTCCTGCAATTCCATAATCGTTCTATCACCTGTGAAACACGCACACTCCAAATCTTAGTAGAAATTCAAATCGTGAATGCAACCAAATGAATACTGTTCCGAGTTACCTACCTACCAACGTTGATGCTTCAAATCTTAAGTTAATTGTTGTGTTTGGCGTCGCGTTACCGTGGATATTTTCGAAGACGTGGCTCTAAAAACATGTGGACTTTTTCTGATGAGACCGATTAAGAGGAAAGTGACAGATTCAAAAAAATAACTAAATTAATTTGTTCTTGTGCTTCTTTAGTCAAATAGTAAAAATAAAAGTTTTCTTTAGTATTTAAAACACCAGGTTTTAGCGTATTTCATTTATTAGACATCTCCGTTCCGAACAAATACAATTGAATAATGAACCCCAGTGAAAGAATTTGCAGCGTTTTTTATTGAACCTCAATCCCCCCCTACAATAAAAACATCTATAATTTATCAAGTCACTTTAGCACTCGTATTGCGTTGAAACTTCCCCAAATCCACATTTAAACGATTTAGCCAGAAGTAGACTGATGTAGAGGAGGCACACAAATATGATCAACTGATCAATCCAAATAGGTATTTTGGTTGAGAACCGATTTACGTGGTCTATGCATATCTCCTGCAATTCCATAATCGTTCTATTACCTGTGAAACACGCACACTCCAAATCTTAGTAGAAATTCAAATCGTGAATGCAACCAAATGAATACAATTGAATAATGAACCCCAGTGAAAGAATTAGCAGCGTTTCATGCATATCAGAATGCTTCAACCCGTGTATCGGCTACAAACCCTTTTAGGAGTTCACTACAGTATCCACATTCACTACATCACTAGGTTACTGCGATCAAAACAAAAATAAAAACAAACAAACAGAAAAACGCTGTTGTTTCTGTTTTGATCGCAGTAACCTAGTGATGTAGTGAATGTGGATGCGAATGTTGGGAGCATAAGATCATGCCATACATCGGGAATGGTTTGAGCTACAGGCCTGGGGATTGGCTCATTCGATTCCTCATGGAAAGTTCTTCTAAAAAAGTCCAAATTTAGCCCGCCTTGATTTTTTTTAGGTTTTTAGGGATTTTACAAAAATTTGTCAACCCTCAAAGGGCACCTTAAATTAAGTGAGAGAGCTGGCTAGAGAATTGGGGCGTTGTCGGAACCAACATGGATTTTTCCTGAAAATTTCAAATTTTTTGCTCCAGCCGTTTGGGGGAAACGTGCGTACGGCGGACTTTTTTTGTAGATTAGGATTCTACACCCTTTGAAACGGAAAACATGAAATTTTCAGGGGGGGGTTAAATTTTTTTTCAAGAGCTATTACAATGGTTTATTATTGAATGACAAACCAATAGATGGACGTAAAAAATTACTTCAAGAGTTAAGGGCTCTATCATTCAAGAGACCAGGAGGTTATGAAAGCGGTCCTGATATGTCAAAAAGAGTCGACCAAACTATGACGTCCCTCAGCCTTCATCCTTTCAGGATTATTCTTCTCGGTGTGGGAAGTGCCGCAGATCTGGGCATAGAACATTTGAGTGTCGATCATCTTCATCAGCCTTGACCTCATCATATCAGTCAAGGAAGCTTTAGCAACACGATATGCTTCTCATGCAACCACAAAGGGCACATTTCTCCAAACTGTCATCAGTGACAATTTCTCAGAGCCAAAAACAAGCGTTAATCAATATTGATGGACACGACATTCAGGACTTATTCCATATTGTAGCTGATAATGCTTTGCCTGTTACAATGATTTTGGGACGTGAAATTCTGGCTCCAAATCTTCAAATGGTGATAACTGCATCTACTTCCATATTCCAGAAGGACGATCCTCCAATCTTGACAAACTGTAATTTGTATGGCACTGCCAGCTCTCTTGAAAAAGAAGCTGAACCTGTTGGTTCTAAAATTGAAAAACAGGTACAAAGGGTTTTGAGCATTCGGATACCATTAACACCACAGAAAATGATATATTTGCTGTATCCTTAGATGATCTCTTCGGAGCGGTGCTCTGAGGATGAGGTTGTGTTGTTCGGCGAGGTGCTAGGTGTTCACTATGATAATATTCCTTCAATTGATTTGTACCCAACTAATTTTGTCCCAGCTTTAGGATCTTGCCCACTCTTGCCCGTTACAACTCAAAATTTCGAATCAGTTCACACAGACCTTCCTGTCAGTCACAGGGGTGACCTTATCCAAATTTGAATCAAATTTTTTAAATATTTTATTGATGGAATACCTACCACTTGTGTGACCACAGGAACTTTCAAAATTCGCCTTATTGATTGATCCTTCAAAAATTTTCCACCGTCGACCCAATAAACTGCCCTGTGCAGCGTGAACTGCTACGAGAGAGCATCAAAGAACTTGAAGATGCCAAAGTAGTCCATCCTAGTTTCGCGTATGCAAGCCCAATACTTCTTGTCCCAAAAAAGACAGGTGGACAAAATGACGAGTTTCCAGACCTCTGCAATTAATTTCTGTTACTGACCACATTGCTGAGCAGCCTTCCTCTAGCCTACAAACATTGCGTGACACAGCCGCTGAAACTAGTAAAACTCGATTTGATAGTGGGAAACTGCAAGTAAAGCGTTTTGAAGAAAATTATTTGGTGTTTGCACAAACGGAGGTGAGGAACCGAGTTAAGTTAAATGATGCCTACAGAGGTCCTTACAAAATCGTAAAAGTTTTACCTAATGATCGCAACTGGTTACAGTCCGTCACTGGTAGAACCAAGACGTTTTTAAAGTATCCCCACGAACGATTGCGCAAGGCATCAACACTTAATGAAAATAATCCTCTCCCTGATAGTGGAGACCTTTCTGAATGAAATTTTTTTGACGTGACACTTATTGTTTTGTGAGTCCTCGCCCGTAAGTGACTGTGGATCCTCCCAGTCAATCTAAAATTTCGGCCAGGGAGGTTAGCCAGTAAAACATATAAGTTTTGTTTAAGTTGGTTCAAAATTTCGCGTGATGGAAATCGGTCAGGTTTTCGACGCGAGTCTGGCGCCAGTCCTAGTATTTGATCTTGAATGCAAGTTCAATTCAATTTCAATTTATATTTTATTTGCATGAGAAACAATTATTGCAATGAGTTACTACAAATAATTTAGGGTAATTGAACGGAACATACAAATTACTGCTGCATACATTAATGAGAATGACTCTATTACCTGTTTAAATTGATCCTTATAATTAAAAACAATAACCTATTGCATTATAATTGAGACTATAAAGAAAGTAGCGAGAAAAAAAAAATAAGTGTGACCTCTATTCATTTAAAGAGAATGCTCTCAGCTTGAGAGAGTTAATACAATAATTAAATAGTGCTGAAAATTTCCCAAAATCTTCCTCCCATGTCAACAACTGCACCAGTATATCCTCCACATCTTCTATTGGGATCGTATTGTCTCCTCTACAGGGTAAGTAATTTGCCATGTAAAATGCTCTGTACGGTTTGTACAAGGGGCAAAGAAGTAGAAAATGGCCTAGTGTCTCGAATTCCCCCCTGCTACAATTCGTGCACATTGCCAAGCCATCCAGCACATGAAGATTTCGCCTGAAATAGATCCTCCATACCTTCTTGGAGCCTAGTCGCAGTTGTGCCAGCACTCTTTCCATTTCTCCTCTATCTCTCCCTATGTAAGAGGCGGTAGCTGAGCAGAAAGAACAAATTTTCGGGAAATATGTGTTGTAGCGTGAGTTAAGAAAGCTTTCGACATCGACGCTAAACCAGTGGTTCTCCCACCTCTCAATGATATCTGGCAGCCTTCTTTTAATTTCTGCCAGATGGAAACTGTCATCGCTACCGATAATGACCATTCGCCGTCGAAGCTGGGAAGCCCAATTCAAATCAGGCCTGTTGCAGCTCTTCATGTCCAGTTTCATCAACTCTTATAGGCACATTCCTGGGACACGGTCTGCACCCATTGTCTTAATTCTGTCTTTTTGAAAATGTTCACCTTCAACATTAATCTGCCAATCTCCAGTCTCAGGTAGTGTCCCGGCGTCGAATAGGGCAGATGGAGAAGGCGCTTCAGAAAACCACTCTGAATAACTTCCAGGTCATCTAGATCCTCCCAACACCTCGACGCCATAAAACAGTACGGATTCGACTAGTGATTGGAACAGGTTCACCTTCGAATGCCAACTCCACACCTTTCCCCTTCCAAGTAAGTCCATTGTGACACCGAGTGCTGCTCTAGCCCTGGAGATAAAATGATCACTGGCCAATCTGAATCTACGAGAGTTAGACAATGGAACCCTAAGATACTGAAATGTTCTAACAAACTCTACTTTTTCGTCACCACACACTATGTCAAGCTTTCGTTTCTTGCCAAACCTACCGAAAACCACCGCCTTAGTTTTTGCAACGTTGGTTTGAAGCATATTAGCGTCACAATATCTATTTAACTCACGGACTATCTTTTGAGCGTCAGTGTAGCTATCAGCAAACAGCGCCACATCATCTGCGAACATTAGAAAATGCAGTTCCCTCACCCCAACTCTCAGTTTTGTTGGACATGTATAATTTTGCTACCGAGACCCAATGCTGCGAACTTTTCCCACAAGAGGGAATGGTTTAATAATTCGAACGCACGTCTCAGATCGATCATAACTGTAACGACGGAGCGCTTCGTCTGGGCATTATAAAGGCAAACCAGAGCTTGGAGTGTAAAAATCAAATCCACACAACTCCTTCCTGGCCGAAATCCTCCTTGCTCTTCTGGTAGAATTTTGTGATTCTCAGCCCAAGAACTAATTCTGGCCGCGAGAGCGGAAGTGAAAAGCTTTACTATCGTGCTCATGAGAGCCAGCGTCCAATAGTTTGATGGATCGGCCGGGTCACCTTTCTTGTAAAGCAAACGCAGGTACCTCAACTCTGTCCAGAATTCGATTGAAAAATACAACGCAACTCTCAATCTATTAGCTTGGCAATATCTTTAGCAGCTCGTTAGGTACACCATCAGGACCTGGTGCTTTCCGCATCTTAAGCCTAGAAATGATGGACCCCAATTCCCCACTCGTAAAACTTCTATCCAACTCGGGCACAGAAGCTTTCATTTCAATTTTCTGTCAAGAGATTTCCTCTTCTATTCACAATCTGGTCGGCAGACCTCCTCTCGTGACTGAGGCCAGAATCTAACAACAGAAGTTCATCATGAGAGTTTTTAAGACCAATTCTGGCGTTAAAATCACCGAGAAGGAATACATTAGACCTATCTGATGATTTCGTCTTAATTGATTCTAGCTCATAATTTAACATTTCAAATATCGTTTCGTCATGAAGTGACGGAGATAAGTAAATTGCTCCCAGAATCAGGGTAGCTTCAGAAAAGGAAATTTTAACGAAAATCCTGTAAGAGGAGATATTTAGTATTTTAATATTAACTGATAAATCTTTATGAATCGTCAGTATAATCCCTCCACTGGCTCTGCCAACATCTGATTTACGTATTCCTTTACTGTGGTACATATGAAAGTCATTAAAAAAATCAGGAACTATAACCTGTCCGGAGTCCAGCCAAGTTTCCAAAAATATTAAAATATCAAACAAATTCAAAGTTGATGATTCTTCATTGTGAAGCTTGGATAGGTTTCCGAAGCCCTTAATGTTCCATGAACATTTCCTGATGTATCGCCTGTCGCAAGAAGATGAATCAGTCAGCAAAGGAGGCTCCGTAGGTGGTTCAGGCTGGAGATTCCGCCGTGAGAACTCCGTGTCGGGTGACAGGTCGAAGGAGGAGACTGATTGCTACATCTCGTCAGATCTACTTAATTTGACTTTTTTATCATTTTCCTTGCCATTCGGGCTAGCTGAAGGTCCTCGCTTTCTCGAATCACCTTCCACATTTCCAAATTTGTTTTTCAATTCTTGAACTGAATGAGATCTACCACCAACTAAAAGGGAAAATCCACTGAACTTGGGCAAGGAGCCACCCTCGCCTAGTTTTTTTCGGTATTCTAAAAGAATACGCCTCTTTTCCCTCTCATCGTTTGTATAGTCGTGAGATATGTTGATTTCAGATCCCTTTAATGTATGAGTTAGTGAGAGAATATTTCATTTTGAACGATTGTCAGTAAAGTTCACACGGATCGGTCTGATTTTTCCAGCCTTGGTGACCCCCAAAAGGGACACTGAATCGATGTTTAGACCTTTAAAATCAATCCTCAAACCATCACGAAAAATATCGTCAGTAACCTTGCCTAATCCAGCTCTGTTCATTTCTTTTTCTTCCACATCAAAACGCTGCAAATTCTTTCACTGGGGTTTATTATTCAATTGGCTTGCGTTCATGATTTGAATTTCTACTAAGCTTTGGAGTGTGGGTGTTTCAAAGGATAGAGCGATTATTGAATTTCAGGAGATATGCATAGAGCACGTAAATCTGTTCTCAACCAAAATACCTATACGGATTGATCAGCTGATCATATTTGTGTGCCTCCTGAAATTCAATAATCGCTCTATCCTGTGAAACACGCACACTCCAAAGCTTAGTAGAAATTCAAATCATGAACGCAAGCCAATTGAATAATAAGCCCCAGTGAAAGAATTTGCAGCGTTTTTTTATTGAACCTCAATACCCCCCCCCCCCTCCACAATAAAAACATCTATAATTTATCAAGTCCTTTAGCACTCGTATTGCGTCAAAACTTCCCAAATCCAAATTTAAACGATACAGCCAAAGGTAGACTGCTGTAGAGGAGGCACACAAATATCATTAACTGATCAATCCAAATAGGTATTTTGGTTGAGAACAGATTTAGGTGCTCTATGCATATCTCCTGAAATTCAACAATCGCTCTATCACCGGTGAAACAAGCACACTCCGAAGCTTAGTAGAAATTCAAATCATGAATGCAACTCAAATGAATAAAATTGAATAATAAACCCCACTGAAAGAATTTGCAGTGTGCGTGTCTCACAGGTGATAAAGCGATTATTGAATTTCAGGAGGCACACCAATCTGATCAACTGATCAATCCAAATAGTTATTTGGGTTGAGAACAGATTTACGTGCTCTATGCATATCTCCTGAAATTCAATAATCGCACTAACACCTGTGAAACACTCACACTCCGAAGCTTAGTACAGATTCAAATCATGAACGCAAGCCAATTAAATAATAAACCCCAGAGAAAGAATACTTATTTACCCCACTAATAATATTGAATAATATTTACCTACTAGTTTGATGGCCCTGCTACGCAGGTTAAAAACAAATAGATGAATAACACAATGCGGGAGTCTAATAACAATATGCAAAGTCAAAAAATCGTATATCCCAAATCCCCGAGGAGAGGACCACGTCGCTTGTTCTGGAAGACGCTTCCCTCCGCTGGGGCCCTCCTTCCTTCACTGGCGTGGTCGGGGGGAGGGGGGAACAGGTCGGTTGCCCTGGGAGACGTGGGCGAGAATTCCACCCGCCCACCGTTACCACCCCCTGAAACGTCGATATACTCTGATAAGCTAGTCTTTATACTTTATATATATATATATATATAGTGTGATGATATATCATTATAAGCAGTTTGTTGTGGAGAGAGAGATAGAATTCTCATGCATATCAGAATGCTTCAACCCGTGTATCGGCTATAAACTACAAGTATCCACATCGGCTATCACTCCAGTATCCACATTCACTACAACTCGACGCTATCGGCCGGACATCATTAGTTACAAACAAACAATAATAAACCAAAAAACGCAAATGTTGGCACCATAAATCGGGCCATACATCGGGAATGGTTTGACCTACGGACCTGAGAAGGGGCTCATTCGATTCATCATGGTATGTTCTTCAAATAGAGAAACATTTAGGCCGCTTCGACTTGTTTCGAGGTTTTTAGGGATTTTACAAAACTTTGACAGCTCTTAGGCAGGGGGGGTTAGAATTTTTTTTCCATAGCGATAACAATGATTTATTATTGAATAATAAACCAAAATTATGAGATTTTTCCTTTTTTGTTCTATCTCTGAAGATTCGATTTTGAAACAGAGGATGGCATTCTGCTTTTTGGATGTTTCCAAGTCTTTCGTGAGTTCATCGATTTTCAATTTATTTTCCTTTATATTTTCTTTTATTGCCTTTATGTCTTTTGGCATTTCATCAAGTGGTATATCTTCTGAATGCAATGATAACCTTCCCACCGGTTACCGAATAAAACAGTTCAGTCAGATTGTCGAATCCAAGCGCGTACCTACCGTCTCTTTTATTTCTCCCGTTTAATTCCATATGTAAAATACGTCATCAAGCAAATCTAATTTCTGTAGTTTGGCCATTATAATCTCGCTAGCCATTCTGGACAGTAACGATTCGATCTCGGTAAAGGGAATGAATTGAGTGAAGTCTCTCGGTACCTCAAACTACGTTAATGCCGTACCAGCATACTGACAGGCGGTTGAAATAGCCCGCTTCAAAGTCGTTGTATGGTCTTTGCCCTGGACCGATCCCCACCACAAGGTCCTTACCTCGGAAGCTCCGCACTTTGAGGGAGAGGTGAAGTAGTGGAAGCGAGGGGAAATTATCTTTCCGATCTCAAGCGACACCTAGAAATTAGGCCGATTTCACTTCCCGAAACGTTCAATCGAGTGAAAAGAATACGCGAAAAACACTGCTAGTACTTTTCGGCGCTTTTTAACACGAATCAGCAAGTCATGAGTCAGATACCCCAGACCAATTTCAAAAAAAGAGAAACGCGAAATATACGGCTCACGGCTAGAATCACGTAAATGACAACAAACAACATCCGTCCTAGTCAAAGACCTAGACGCAACTCCCTTGAATGCAAGTACAGGATATGGGGTTGCGAGGTGACGAGTTTAGAAAATGCACCCCATACGACGTCTCATACACCTAGATCAGGTCTACGTTGAACCGTTATTGTAACATGAAAGTAATAAATAAACTCTGTTTGACAATTTGCAGCGTTTTTGATGCGTGAAGCATCTGAAATGGTGTGGATCGATTGCATAGGGGTCGCCAACTAGGGATGAATTATTTACGAATAAAAACGAAGCCGGGGCATGAGGTGGATGTGGGTCAGGAATGCCGGCGTCCGCACTCTCTCACTCACGCCGTCACTCCCTCTCACACGACCCCGGATCGTCATCAACCCCGATCATCCGCCCTACGCCTCCCTCATTGAACCCTCCCCCTTCCACCCATATTCCCTCATTCTACCCCTGCCCCGTCCCTATCATTCCCCTCTTCCCTATGGCACTTCCGTCTTCCCTATAAACCCCCTCTCCGCCCCTTTCTTCATCATCAATATTCCCCTCCACCTTCCATATCGTTGCTCCTTCCCCATCGTGACCCCCCACCAGGAGTGCCACTAGATGTCCGTCAAGCTGGCGCTCCCTTCAGATTAGGCACGCTTCCTACCTCCATCCTCCTCTAACCCTCCCT
This sequence comes from Creontiades dilutus, assembly GCA_031894815.1. Classification (NCBI taxonomy): domain Eukaryota; kingdom Metazoa; phylum Arthropoda; class Insecta; order Hemiptera; family Miridae; genus Creontiades; species Creontiades dilutus. The sequence goes on along the minus strand of JAVIWC010002490.1, from coordinate 191,490 downwards.
TCCTCTTTATACCTCTCCGCTACCTCCCTTCATCATCAATCCCACCCGCCGTTACTCACTCCCTCCACATCTTGCCCAATGTCTTTGGAACGGATGAAATTTATCTCTACTACTTCGCAGGTTAAAAAGAAATAGGTGAATAACACAATTTTTTGTTTTGTTTTTTCGTGATTTATTAATTGCGACTGAAAAATCAAATACATTTCATCTAGCAATTTTACATATCAATAAAGTTACACTCCAAGAGGGTAGGTTTCCAGCAAAATCTAGCCCTTTATTATATAGCTAAATAAATTAGCACTGAGTTCGATTGCACTTCTATTCACGCAGCACAACTAAATCCAGTGGTTTGTTTCGCTTGAGACGTCGGATTTCACCTTCGTTGTCCAAAACTTAGAGCATCTCCGGGTTCTCGTGTTTGTGGAGGCGATGTTCATGCTTCCTTGCGTATTTTGCAATAATTTCATAGACTGTCTCCATCCTCAAATCTCGATGAATATCATCGTTTCGCATGTACCAAGGGGCTCCAACTATACTTCTCAGTATTTTATTCTGAAAGGTTTGGATTTTCTTAATATTTGATTTCTTGGCACAGCCCCAGATCTGTATCTCATAGGTGAAAATAGGGCGAAGGATCTGCTTATATATAAGCAATTTGTTGTGACGAGAGAGATGGGAATTCCTTCCCATTAGCCAATACATCCTTCTGTACTTGATTTTAAGTTCTTCTTTCTTCTTTTCTATGTGTTTATTCCAGTTTAATTTGGAGTCAATTGTCAAACCCAAGTATTTAACTGCTTCAGTATGCGGTATTTTATTCGAATTGATCTCAACATCCAAGATCGGGACTTTTCGGTTAGTGAAGTTGATGTTTGCTGATTTTGATTCGTTCAGCTTCATTCTCCACATCTTGATCCATTTAGAAACCTCAGTAGTAGACGTCTGTAGTTCGCGTGTTGCAGCTTCTATATCATCTCCAACAGAGAGGATAGCCGTATCATCTGCAAAGGTGGCAACAGTTGTGTCTTCTTGTTGGGGTAAGTCCCGTGTGTACAGGAGGTAGAGTACTAAATAACACAATGAGGGAGTATAATAACAATATGCAAAGTCAAAAAATCGCATATCCCAAATCCCCGAGGAGAGGACCACGTCGCTTGCCCTGGGAGACGCTTCCCCCGCTGGGGCCCTCCTTCCTTCACTGGTGGGGTCGGGGGGGGGGGGGGGGGGGAGCCGGTCGGTTGCCCTGGGAGACGGGGAGGGAGAATTCCACCCGCCCATTGTCACCACCCCCTGAAACGTCGATATACTCTGATATGCTCGTCTTTATATAGTGTGATGATCTTCAGAGTTTGATTATGGTCAACTCTAGCTAAAAATATTTTCATTCGACTCAAAGTCATATGAATCATAAAAATGAAAGCGGTAGGAATTTGTGGGTAGCTGCGCAGCTGTAATAGGAAAACCTCTACTGGCCATCAACTTGATCCATTGAGCAAGGCCCTCCTCCTCTTCTTCCGTAAGTATAGAAGACGGTCCCATTCTTCGAAAAACTAGAGGTCGACAATTTACCTTACTCTGAAAGTGGGACTAGAGACTTTTTTTTTCCATAATATTCAGTAAGTATTACATCGTTCCCTAACTATTACAGTTAACTCTAACATACCTTGAATTCATTGTCACTATACTTTGAAACCTTTTCAAAGTTATATCAATTCTTTCGCTGTGCCCTGTTTTCTGTCGGCTCTTGTGCTCCATCTAGTTCCATAATTTCTAGAACAAGTTGACAGTAGTTGTTCATCTCCTTCACCGAAAACCTCACACACTAATAACACCTCCGGAGCCATACCAGGAGACGTTCACTCCGCGAGCACTTGAATCAAATGAAAAATTTAGGACGGAGGTTTCAAATCCATCACACTATATAAAGACGAGCATATCAGAGTATATCCACTTTTCAGGGGGTGGTAACACTGGGCAGGTGGAATTCTCCCCCCCCCCCCCCCGTCTCCCAGGGCATCCGAAGAACGGTCGGTTCCTGTCCAACCGCAGTTACTGCTGTCGACCACAAGTTCTCAACCTGGAACAGTTGGCAACTCTAACTGTCGACCGGAAAACTGACCTGGAACAGCGGTTGGGCACATGTCTCTGTCAACTTCTGCTAACAGCCCGGCAGACCTGGAACGAAGCTGTTTTTATAAAAAGATTAACCCGCATGAGTCTTATCGCAAACAGACGCGTACTTCACACCGCGGATAACAACTTAAATCTACCTGTTCAGATGTATCTGAAGTAGTTTTGTATCATGAAGTTTCTCGGTCATTACCTCTTGAGAACCACACTTGACTCCTATTCAAGGCCCGCAGGTAACGATACTTGCTGCTTTTGGTACCTCATTGTTTGATAATCCCGTTTGTATGTGAACATATGTAAAGCCTTTAATGGACTCCAAATTCCCCAAGCTGCTTTGTACCGTCGGTTTTTCCCAAGCCCTTTTTCTGGCAAACGGCCACCTGTAGTCCCCCCCCCCCCCCCCCCAGCACCCTGGGGTTTCCCGGGGTAGTTGTAACCCCGTCTCTGATTGGTTTCTGCTATCCCCCTCTCTCTGCTCCCCACGATTCCCCACTCTAAATTTTCTTCACTTCCCCTCCAAACAAAATTTTGCCGTTTTTTGGTAAACAGAATCCGGTTTCAGTTCTCTCCTTCTTTCTTAGCTTGCTCTTACACCCTTGCTAACTCGACTGACTACATATCATAGTTATCAAAGTGACTTCATTTTCATAACTAAGAAGTGGCAAAGCAGCATATTTTGTGACATTGTTGACTACCCGCGAAACCTCAACTTCGGCAGAAGCGTCCTAAGATATTATTCTACAACACCTTTATTTATTTTATGTGTTAGCAGAAACCACATGTTTTGGATACGTCGGTGACCCTCGACAGGTATCAATAGACGCGCATGCGTACAACCTCCATGAGGAATGTGACTGGTTGTAGGTAAACAAAGGAAATAGTCAGTCTCGTATGAGAAGCTTAAGTCGCATGACATTCAACCCTCTCTCTTACAATAAAATCCTTTATTTGCTATTAGAACCTACAAACGTGTTTTATATCGAATTACCCCTACTCCCTGGTATCTGAAGAGAAACATAATCTCTGATTATATCAGAAGTGGGATTCATATGCGCCCGCGCAGTGGAATTTTTTCGCGTGTGAACAACTAATTTTTTAGTCTCGCTGGAAACTCTACATTTCGTTAGTAAGTGATCAAGAAACTGTTACTCTACATTTTGTTTATGTGATCAAGTGACAGTGCTCTTATTGTGAACTACAGTGAATGTTAAATTTTTCCCCCATGGGAGATCGCGAGAATCGACCACTTCCATCCGCCAATGGGTCTAAGGAGAGCGAAATTCCCAATATCTCTGACCATGGGATGGAAGGTGGTAGGGAAAACACCTCAATCCCGGCACATTCAGTTGATCCATTCGCCCAAATTGTCCCATTTTTCGCTGCTTTAATGGAAAGACTCCCCAGCGCTACTCCAGCTCCCGTTCAAGTTGTTGTAGCTAGAAAGCTAACATTCCCCGGATTCGATTCAACTCGGAATGATCCCGACGCCTGCCTAACAGGAGCAAAACTCGTGATGCGGGACAATCCTAATGCATCCCAGTCCGAATGGGTGACGGCCCTCAATACTGCCTTTAGCCAAGGCGATTCGTCAAACTGGCTTGGAAGGGTCATGACAGAAGATATAACCTTCAGCCGTTTCGCAGATCATTTCAATTTAAATTTCTGCAAATCAGATACTGCAATTTCGAAGGTCTTTCGAGCAATTACCTACTATTCATCAAGAAGACCAAGTAAAATTCGTAAACGAACAATTAACACGGATTGAAACAGCTTTCGACGGACGAGTGCGCCGTCATTCTCATTTCCGCTTTAGCAGCCAGAAACGTGAGTGACATCCGGCGGTGGGTTCTCAGACAACCAGAACTAGACGAACACCGTCTAGTCAGGGAGCTCAAGGCCCAACTGACAACCTATCGTCGAAACGATCGAGCCGGACCTTCTGATATGAAACAACCCAGTCCATGGAACCATAACACCAATAACGATATACATAGCGAAAATATTAAAAGGCCCCGTTTTGGTGATAATAACGGAAATAGCAAGAATTCATCAAATTTCCAAGGTAGCTGGAGAGAACGTGACCGTGGTGGGCGATTCAATAATACTACGGCGAATAGTGGGAACAATCAACCCCATTGCAGCCATTGCAACAAATCTGGGCATTCGTGGTCTAGATGCTACCACAATCCTAATCGACAACATCAGCCACAACAAAATAACAATGGATCCACTGGCCGAAACAACAACGACTTCCATCGCAGAGGTACACAAGGTAGCGGACAGAGAGGTACGAAACAACAGCCTAAAGGTGGGTGTCCACGTGAGAGTACTCGCAGCTTGTGCTCTCGAGAGTTACTATCATAGCCCTTTAAACGAGAGAGTGAAATCCCCGCAAGCCCACTCTCGGCGAGCAACTCTCGAAGCCAACTCTCGCGAGTCCGTTGAAACTATTTACACTATGCGATGCGAGGTCAGTCTCGAGAGTTTTCAGCGACTAAAGATACCGTCGACCCGACTGAGAGAAGTAGCAGCAGCGTGCTTAATTCTGTGCTTGTATTATTAGTTAGTTATTCAAGATAGATTTAACCACAACGTTGAATATTTTGAGAGCAAACCATGCACCGAAAAGGCCATTAAGCAACGATAAATGACTAGACGCTCCTTCCTACAAACCAACAGAAACAAAAAACTCATCAAATCTTTCTGCACGTCCACCAAAAACAACTGATTCAAAAACGGGTAAACGTAATAACCAAATCTTTAATGTAATCTCCTTTAATATTAATGGTTTAAAGGGGTGTTTGAAAAATCACGAATTCTTGAGTTACATAAAACAACACGATATAATACTTCTTTATGAAACGCACATTGAAAGCTTAGAAACAGATATCTATGGCAAGTATTTTGCGGATTTTGAAACATTGTGGCGTCCAGCCTCTAGAACCTTGAGGTTTGGCCGCAGTAGTGGAGGTGAGCTATATGGCATAAAAAGGCTTAGAATGGGGTTCACAGCCAGATTCAGCAGTATTGGTAACATGGATGTGGTGCAGATTAAAGGAACGCAGGCTATAAACATAATACCCGTCTATATGAAGGAAGGTACATGGGAAGACCAATTCCGAGAAATAAAGCGCACGATAGCAACCCACAGTGATTTTAACTGGCTACTAACTGGAGATTGTAATGTGAGAATGGCTGGCCTCCAGGATATTCCAGTGGATCTGGCTGTGGGTCTGCCTGGTGTATCTTTGCAACAAAGGTCTAGGGACCCTATTAGTGATGGGAGGGGTTTGAAATTAAGTAATCTTTGCGATAATCAGGGTATGGTCGTATTGAATGGCCGTGTTCCTGGAGACGAGAGGGGCGATTCCATGATGTAAATCTCTGCGTTGGGGTGTTTGGCTACTTTCAGAGTGGATCCGGTGATCTTTTCGGACCACTTCCCGCAAATTATAACACTCATATCCTTGGAGCAATCGGAGTCAGCACTTCAGGACGCAAGTCAAACAAGAGTAAATCCACCTTTAAAATGGCAACCTGACCAGTTGAAGAGTTAAAAAAAACATGCTTAAGTCTTGCGTGGAGGGACTTCACTATCCTTCGGTGGAGGCCCTCAGTGAATGTGTTGTGAGGAGTGCTGGTGGGCGCCGGGGGAGGCGCGGAACGGAAACTCCCAGGCAGCCATGGTTTGATCGGGATTGTGCCAGATTGCGTCGTCGTACCTTTGCCCTTCTGAGACTGATGCAGGACACTGAAGCGGACATTATTGTTTCTTCTTACAGACACAGTGTGAGGGAGTATAAGAACTTGTGTGCACAAAAGAAGGTTGACCACAAGAAGCGCTTGGCCAATGACCTCTGTCAGGCTAAGGATGGTAAAGAGTTCTGGTTGCTAGTCACAAAACACAAGATAGTTAGCTTTCGCAGGAGGACTGGGTGGCCCACTTCTCGGGCCAGTGTAATCCCCCCTTCACAAGCCCGAGAGTCCTTTATGCAGCTCCACTTGTGGAGGGCCCTGTTCTGGATGCAGATATTAGTTTGGGAGAGCTCAGGTTAGTGCTTGGTAGGGCAAAGAGGGGGAAGTCAGCTGGTCTCGATGGAATACCATATGAGTACTACATTCATGCACCGGATGGTTTTCTGGTCCTGCTGGTGAAGGCTTTCAACGACATTTTCAGGGGTGGCCCCCTCCCACCAGGCTTTTCAGATTCAATGGTCTTTTCGACTTTCAAAAAGGGGGACCCAGGGCTACCAGTGAACTACCGAGGGATTGCCCTCCTGAATACTAATTTGAAGCTATATGCAAGCATTTTAAATGAGAGGCTGACTGGTTGGCTGACGAGGAGAGGGGTGATCTGTGAGGGACAGGCTGGCTTCAGAAGGGGATATTCAACCCATGACAATTTGTTTGTGCTGACCAATATTGTGCAGTTTCGTTTAAGTCAACATAAAAAAACATACGCATTCTTTGTGGATTTGAGAGCTGCTTTTGACAGTTTGGACAGGTGGGCTCATCTGTATAAGCTAAGGAACGCAGGTGTCTCTACTGGGCTGGTTGAGGCTATTGCTGCTCTGTATGAAAGCACATGGTCCTTTATAAAGAAAGGTGAGCAGTTGTCTAGGGGTTTTGAGACTACCATGGATGTGAGGCAGGGCTGCACACTCAGTCCAACCTTGTTTTCAATCTACATCAACGACTTGGAGGAGGAGTTGAGAGGAGGCCTTCGATTTGGGGATTTGAAGATGAAAATTCTGCTTTTTGCAGACGACCTGGTTCTTCTCGCAGATTCCCCGCAAGCCCTGCAAATGATGATGATGGATCTAAGTTCCTATGTCCGGTTTTGGAATTTGTCCATTAACCTCGAAAAATCCAAGGTGTTGGTGTTTCGTCCAAGATGAGAGTTGGACGCTGGATGGGAAAAGAGTGGTTACCACTAATGATCACACCTACCTTGGGGTGAAACTAACTCACAATCTCTCTCTGAAACTTCACTTCAAACAGAAGTTCAAGGTGGCTAAATTTGCCATAAATTCAGTTTGGCATACCCTCTTAGCGTCTGGTGATATCTCGCTACCAGTGAAATTCAGGGTGTTCGAGGCTGTGCTCCGTACATCCATTTGCTATTCCGCCCAGGTTTGGGGATGTTTAGCTTTTGAGGAACTGGAGAAGATACAGAGATTCTTTCTCAAGAAACTCTTCAGCCTTCCTAAGAACACTCCCAATTATTTCCTCTTCCTGGAGACTGGAGTTGAGCGGATCTTCCCACACACCTTGTCACTGAATGCTCGCTACATCGCTTCCACTCTCTTGGCACCGAAAACCAGATGGACCAGAATATCATCCGAATTTTGCCTTCAAAAAAACGTTGGTTGGGCAGCCGAGTGGAGAAACCTGTCCACGAAGCACGGCGTAGCCTTTGCTGCGGGTTCTGCTGCAGAGTGGAGTGACATGTCAGCAAGAATATTGGAAAAAGGAAAACTTGAGACCCAGCAGCGAATGGTAGAGCTTACAAACCAGGCACAATTTCACCTCCTGTACAAGCAACTTGACAAGCGAGCCAGCTATGTCCATTCAGATCTCAGCTTTGAGGAGAAGAAAGTGGTGATGAGACTGCGAGGAGAGTTGCTCCCACTGAACAGTCGTCCATGGAATCAGGATGCTGTGCAGCTGTGTTCTATGTGCAACCTTGGAGAGCAGGAGACCACGGAGCACTTTTTGGGTAGATGTACCATTCTCAGCAATGCGAGGACCCAATTCTTAGCTGTCCACCCAGGAGTTCATCAAGATGCTCAACGAAGAAGAGAACTAACACAGCTTAAACCGTTTTTATAGAGCAGCATGGTCGTACAGGAAGTTTCTGATTGATGAGTTCAATTACGATTAGTGCAGTGATGTTCAGTGCAAACTAACAATGGTGTCGTTGGGAATTGTGGTAGATAAATATGTTTGAAATGAGCAAAGAAATTTTTATTACGGAATTATGTATGGAATAATCTATTAAGGGGATTACGAATCATATGATTTGGGAAGGGTATAATGTTAAAAATTTAAATACCACTGTGATAAAGGTGTTAGTACTACAATATAACTTTTCTGATACTATAAGTATAAGTAATGCTTTTTAATGCATGTTTAATTTAATATTAATAATAACAATGATGTTATAAAGTTTGATGTAAAGTAATGAATGTATGTAAAAATGTAATGTAATATAAGGTAAAGATTGATTAACTGGGATCAAGTTTAGTTTAAAGCCATTGGTGCAACATACTGGGGTGTAAGGTGTTTTTGATGTAAGGTTACGGCCGTACCCGCCTAACGGCCTTCGAGCCAAGGCGTATAGGTAACTAAAAATTTTGTTGTTTTTTCCATTCTTAAATATATGCACGTTATCTATCTATCTATCTATTATTAGTTAGTTATTAGACGTAGATATTAGATCATCTGCTGCATTTGATAGGATTAGAAAAATCCCACTCATGCAGCACGATCGTATAGCGAATTTTCTCAAATTATCGTACAAAAACGTTCATGTTATTTTTTGTTTGAAATTTGGTCAAAATTTAAAAAAATTACTCAAAACATCACTAAAAACAGCTAAAAATCAAGAAATGTATGTTTTTAGATGCGTATTACTAAAAAAAAAATTTTTGATTTAACATAGACTTGGACATTTAAAAATGTACGCACAAAATTGTACTGAAAGTATACCTAAATTTCAATAAAAGCTTAACATTGATAAGAACACTATACAGGGTGTCCCACGAGTTGTTCCTCCCCCCTCCTAAAATCGTCAAAATGGTAGTAAACAAAAATTTTTTTTTCATCTTCATATTTTTTGCCAAGGATCTCAAATTTCATATTTGCGCACCTCGCGCGATTTTGCAACCATGCGCAATTGACACTAACTTTCTTATTTTTAATGAGAACCCCTATTTTTCATTGCAGATTCGGATTCTACACCCTTCGAAACGTAAACCATGAAACTTTCAGGGAGGGTTAGAATTTTTTTTTCCAGAGCGATTACAATGGTTTATTATTGAATAATAAACCAAAAGGTATTTGAGGAAGGTTTTGCGGCTTCCTTTGGGAAGACCCTTGGACGGTGGTACTTTCGGAATTTTGGAGGATTTCTAAGGACACTGGTATGTGGAAGTGTCAACAAATAGTCAACTAGTACATCCAAACGTTCACAATTTCATAAACAAAATAAATTCAAATGATGCATGCAAATATTCACAGCTCTTATTAAGGTGATGCATGGAATATATAGATATGGCATCATTATATGTGTTAAGTGTATTGGTAACCCACATTAACTGTGAGAAAACTCCAACGGCTTTCAGAGAGCTGGAAAGTAGATACGATAAGACGGGTGCTGTTTGAAAACATCAATTGTGACGAATTTTCATGACGTCTAAAACATGCGCCGAAACACACTACTGCTGCTTTCGGGAATAAAGATATCAAAACGGATCTGACCTCTCGTGATTGTTGTGCTGGTGATTCGATCATTCATTGTCACGTCTATTGTAATCCATGGAATACTAAAATATTTCATCATTTTATAATTGAGTGTACAATCATAGTTCCTCAATATACAAGTGAAGCGAGAGTGTAGTTCGAGAGCGGGCGAGCGGATAGGATAAAAAGGGTCCTTTCCACCCTTTCAGAAGACATATTTCAAGTTACTGGATTTGGGGAGATTTCGTGAATCGTGATGGGCTATAATGACGTCTAGAGCAATTGTCGTAACACCTTACCAAAGGGGGTTTTTCCTTGAGTAAAGATATCAAAACGGATCTGACCTTTCGTGATTGTTGAGCAGGCGAAGGTATCATTGGCAGCTTCATCCGATCAAAGAGAGGGGTGGAGGTTTTTGATTATGATTGGGAGCATCTATTTGGCGCCATGCCTTCTCCCGAGGACCCACAGCGGGTGGAGGTGGGAATGAACTGACAGGCGGAGTTGGCCGGCTCTTGGAGCTCGAGGGCTAATGTTTCAGGAGCATGCGATGCCGATGGGGCCTCCCGAACCTCACTTGGATTTGAAATGGGACGCCCTCTTTTACCAAATTTGCCATGTCCAAACAGGCGGCAATTGTGAGGGCGGAGCAACATGATAACCAAAGTTTGGACGACTAGATCACGGACGGTTTAAAAACAACTGTGAACTCTTATCAACTGAATCAAAATTCATAGTAAACGGCAGATTGACCTTAGCTTGAAAGAGTTCAAGTTTCACCAAATTGAACCGAGGTACCTGGACCAGATGGGACTGTTGACCTACAGTTGATCCATGGTTGAACTTCGGAACCTGACTTCGATTTCCGATTTGGGTTGTGTGATAAGGTTTTAACTTTTGTTGTGAAGTTTCTGTCCCTTTTGTGATACAACTGTTCAGAAAACACACTTGGAGTGTGCCACTCTTATTCCATCCAAATAAACTGGAGATACCCCAAGAAATCATTTTGAAAATTATTTTATTTTAATCTCCTCGGACTCCATCTGCTTATGTATAAAATATTGCTAAGCTGCTTACTATAAGACAATTATGTGTTAAAAATTACCTTCTGCAATTCCATAAGGATCCGCATATAATAGGTTCACAAATCAAATCAAAACAACCTTTATTCGTCGTTATCTGACATAACGGTGAGTTACAATAATTGAACGTTTAAACAAAAACAAAGTCAACCTTCTGAATACAGTACAGTATGCAACACAAAAGTATGGAAAATGATACAACGATAGTGTATAATTACATAATAATTGGATAATTTCCCGTTATTCTGATGTCCTTTTTTAGTTTCACTGATTTGCTCATTGTTCATTCGTAATTCCTTTATTTAAAATTATTTAAATATAATTTATTGTATTATCTATTCTTAGTTTTGTATTATATCATTATTATTTTCCAAATTTAGCGTAATTCATTTTTCAGTTCATTATTTTAATTAATTAATTTATTTATTTATTATTATTATTTTCTTTATTATTCATGCGTCGAACAGACAGAGGCTGTGAACTTTAAAGATGGAGCGATGAAATTATGAAGGCGTTGTAAGTCGATTTCATTCGGCGAACGGATAATGGATATGGCGAGTTCTGGGTAGAGAAGATAGGGGCACATGGCTTCCCTCGCACTTGAGTACAAGGGACAGTTGAAGAGGACATGGAAGATGGTCTGGTACTCCTGTTTTGAACAGTCTTCGCAGAGTTCTGTTGGGGTTAATCTAAAGATTTTCCTTTCCATTCTGAGCGAAGAACTGTAAAAACCCATCATCCTGATTTGAGCTAGGAGCCGCTTGAAGACGATAGGTACGTCCAGATTAAGGTAGTCCTGACAGCCAGGGTGTGGAGAGTAGAGATGGACGAAGGAGTCATTGTAACTTGAATCGGATAGGCTGGATAAGTCGCGATCCAGTAGAAAAAGTTTGGCTGTTTCTAGCATGATCGGAAGAGATGTAGCTAAGGCTTTAGCATCTGTTTCAACCGCCATAGTGCTACCAGTGCAATCGTGGACCAAGTTTCTCAATTGAGTGAACCAGTTGAATCTCGGATTATTCGTTGGCTTTTTGTCCAGGGATATAAGAGCTAAGAGGGCTATTTTTGGATACCTCGCATCATCCATTCTGAGGATCTTAATGAGGAAGTTAAGGCTTAATTTGATAACCTCATATGCCAGCGGAGATATCCCAGCCTCAAGCCTTACCATATAGCTGGGAGTGCAACGTGGAAGACCAAGGGCTCTTTTGAAGTATTGTACCTGCACACATTCTATGTCTCTCGAATACCTCAAGGCCCAGATTGGTGCAGAGTACAAAAGTGTTCCCAACACAGATGCCCTGAAGATTTTGGTGATTGAGTGCCAGGAGGAGCACGAACCACGAGCTAAAGCGTCAATTGCTATTCCAGAAGCTACTCTTGCCTTGGAGATGCGGGACTGAGATGCTTTATTAAACAGAGTAGATCCACTCAGTTGAATCCCCAGGTAGCTGACTGAGTTGGTTGCCCTTGATATGTAAAAGGGATCTTCAAAGTTGGTGTGCGGCCTAATAGGTTCACAACCAAATCTAATGCATACCACAACTGGGGTTTATTATTCAATTGGCTTGCGTTCATGATTTGAATTTCTACTAAGCTTTGGAGTGTGCGTGTTTCACAGGATAGAGCGATTATTGAATTTCAGGAGGCACACAAATATGATCAACTGATCAATCCAAATAGGTATTTTGGTTGAGAACAGATTTACGTGCTCCATGCATATCTCCTGAAATTCAATCATTCTCTATCACCCATTCAATTTCTCTATCACCTGTAAAACACGCACACTCCGAAGCTTGGTAGAAATTCAAATCATGAACGCAAGCCAATTGAATAATAAACCCCGGTGAAAGAATTTGCAGCGTTTTTTAAAATGAAATATCACGGCGGAGTATTAACAATTCGCGAGCTTTTGTATTGTTTACCAAGTTTTACGTAGCATAAAAAATAGTAACAAATTAAACTGTGCTACCAGCCCATGAGGAAGCGGTTCTTTTATTCAGTTTTGAAAAATTTTCAAAACTTGTGATATTTAATATCACATATCACTCGTCTATAACTATTACATTTACTGTGAATCGTTGTGTAGGTGACCCTCCATGAAGAAACTTATATTCCATGTGTCAAACGCTAACGTTGTTCCTACATTGAGTAGAGTAAATAAGTTCGTTGGATAAAGACTACCTAGTTGAATTTAACCACACACGTGCCTTTTAATTGATTCTCCCGAAAAACCATATACTTAGTTATATATATTAATATTAAGTAACACAAGTTACAATTGGTGACCCGACGCGAGTTAAAGTTATTTCGGGATTTGATCGTTCGCGAGTAGAGTTCGGTTGTTTTGATTACCTAAAACGCGATCTCCACCTAACCTGGTTTCATCGCCGACGCCGATTCATCCCTCAATAAAAATGAATATGGAAGACGGAATAAAACCCGGAAATTCCTCTAAATCGGAAGATGCGACTGAAGATGACTTGGAGTTGAGCAAGGTAACCGTAAAAATACCGCCGTTCTGGTTGGAACGTCCAGATGTGTGGTTTAGACAGGTGGAAGCTCAGTTCAAGTTGAGTGGTGTTCGCAGGGAAAGTACAAAATTCGACTATTTGGTTTCGCAGCTCGATCGTAAGTACGTTGCAGATATTCTTGATATTTTGGATTCGACAGAAATAAATAAATATACTACGGCAAAGTTGCGTCTGTTGAGCATTTATAAGGAGAGTGATGACGTTCAAATTAAACGTTTGCTAGCTGGCGTGGAAATGGGCGATAACAAACCTAGCCAATTACTCAGGAAAATGACTGCCCTTGCTGGAACAGACCTTTCCAATAAGGCCCTTCGCACATTGTGGCTCGAAAAACTCCCTGATTCACTTCGGAACGTCCTCGCGGTCGTCGATGGGGATTTGGAAAAATTGTCTGAGGTAGCTGATAAGGTTTTTGATAATATGGCCCCTCATCGCGACGTTTATAGCGTGACTAACGAAAATTCGACCACTATTGCAGCCCACTCCCAGCGTAGCTCATCAGGTGACATGGTACAAGAAATCCTGGAAAAATTAAACAGACTAGAGATGGAAGTTTCTTCACTGCGTCAATCTCGCAGCCGAAATTCAAGTCCTTCCTGTTGGAATAGGGATAATCGTAGCCGTAGTCACAGTCGTCCTCGTAAGCGTTTCAACCCAGAAGGTAAATACTGTTATTCCCATTTCAAATATGGAAAGCGGTGTAAGCCTGAAAAATGCGAAGCCCCGTGTGCGTGGAAACAGTCGGAAAACTCCAGCCTGCAGCAGAAGTAGCGGCCCATTCTGCTGCAGAACAAAACCATAACCACCGCCGCAGATTCCGCTTGTTTGTGACTGACAAAAAAACGGGTTTGCGATTTCTCGTCGACAGCGGTGCAGATGTGTCAATAGTTCCTACATCAAAAAACCAAAATAAGAGACTTAAGACTGCCGATTTTAAACTTTATGCTGCTAATGGAACTGAGATACCGACATTTGGTGTATAAGTTCTTCATGGTCAAATGACCAAGCATTGCATCTTGCCATCAAAATATCACTAAACCAAATTTGATTCCTTCTAAACCAAAACACGACATTGTACACCGTATAGTGACTAAAGGTCCACCTGTGTACTCTCGTCCTCGACAACTTGACTCCAAGCGGAGATTTTTCATGCAGACTCAATGACCAAACAAAAAGGATGGCACATTGAGGCCCTGGACCGGACCAAACGATACCGATTCCACGAATTGAAGATTTTAACATATTCTTCGTGGGAAGAAATTTTTTCAAAAATTGACCTTTTTAAGGCATATTTTCATATTCCGGTTGCTGAAGAAGATAAAGAGAAAACTTCTATAATCTCTCCTTTTGGTATGTTTGAATTTAATTACATGCCATTTGGTTTGAGGAATGCACCGGGAACATTCCAAAGATTTATCGATGAGGTACTGAGAGATTTTGATTTTGTCTTCCCATATTTCGATGATATTCTAATTGCATCTGAAAATGAGGAACAACATTTGAACCACTTGAAGATAATTTTTGATCGTCTGGAGCAATATGGCTTACATATTAATGTTGCCAAATCTGAGATAGGTGTCACAGAGCTTACATTCCTAGGATACCTAATCACGCGCGAAGGCACCAAACCAATGCCTGACCGTGTCGAAGCTATCCTAAATTTCAAATTGCCAGACACCATAATGGGGCTTAAACGTTTCCTGGGTATGGTAAATTTTGTAAATTGTAAATTGGTAAATTACATTGATGCACATCCGTCTCACACAGCAAATACCGAATCAGCTAAGGGACCTGGTTTGTAAGTGTTTGAAACTTGTACCTCCGCAGCAGGAAGAAGAAAAACCAAAACTACGATGAAAGACGAATATGTTCGTTGTGTCCATACAAGAAAAGAAGGATGACGAAGTAACTCTGCGATAAATGCCACAAGAATATTTGTGGTGACCACAAACGCCAAATATGCTCTGGGTGCTACAATTTATCAACTGAAAGTACCTAATTAGAAAGAAGAAAGGTGGAAAAATGATGGTTTAAGAGTTTTTGTTGTTACTGTAATGACTTTTTAGTCGAGATTATTCTGATATTTTTCATGAGGTCAAATGAAGTTGAATTATAGTACAATGAAGGTCTATTTATAATTTCAGAGTATAAATTGACCTTCAATTTACTTTAATTCATAAAAAGTACTGTTACGAAAATACAGAGAATACAAGACTTTTGATGTTTATCATAAGCTTTGTGATATTTTGTGATATATTGAGACAAAAGTCTGAATTATAGATGTTCAAGTTCATCTTATTGATTTTTGGATTGTAGTTCATTCAAAGGTGATCTAAAAGTAGGTATGTAATTCACTACAGCGTATGTTCCTTCTGTGCCTGTTTTTCCTGACATAATTACGGTACCATTGCAGTGATGTCTTATTTTTTTCGTAATTGGAGGGAAATTGTGAATTATAGACATTGTAACCAAGTAAGTTCCCCTGAACTGTCATTTTGATACTGAGAAACGTCTAGGCTCCGTCTAGGATATAGGTTTGTTCTTATATTCATGTACTGTAAGACAGTCACCGTTTTGTAGTAATGACAATTTTTTTACACTGTCCAGAAATTTTTTTCCACCTGGAAAATGAGTTTTGTTTTACAATGATTTAGGTGCTAAAAGTACTAATGTTCCTAATGACCTCAATGGTGATTATTTTTTGGATTTCATTGAATGATTTCATTGATTATTCATTTCATTGAATAAATCCAATAACTATTACCGATGTGGAATTCAAACATTTCATTCCCCAATTTCCTGAAAACGACCTTTGTTTTGATCCATTTAACACGATTTTTTACTGGTATTCGTCACATCGACGAATGAGTTGCAATAAGCACACAAAAAAAAAAAAAAAAATAAAATAAATAAATAAAAAAAAAAAAAAAAAAAAATGGGGTTGCATTCTAGGGTTAACCCCGTTCGACAAATCTTTGCTGTCCGCTCAGTCAGAGAAAACGCACATTTCTTCTGGCCTCTCGTTGGTTCCGCAACACTACACGAAGGTCTCTATCCCTCTCGCTCATCACTTGACTTCCCTTCCAAGAGGGGGGGCTTCTCTTTATTTACTCCAGGGACTCATAAAAGTGGAAGGAGGTTGTTAACGCATCCTGTCTATATGGTTGAAGCTTGGAGAGGAGGGGAAATGAGTGCTGGATGAGCGGCAGGGGGTATCAGGAAGAGCGGAAAGGAGCAAGAGTAGGTATATAAAGGCGATAGAACGCTCGGGAATGAACTCCATCGTGCCTCTCTCACTTCCGAACTGTGGTGGGGGGGAGCTCTCTTCAAATGTCTGCTTGTCATGTTCGTCCACTTACTCTAATGAAACACCAGGGCTGAAGGCAAAGTGGAAATTGCGGAGGATTAGACGACCAGAAAACTCCCGCTTCTCATAGCCATGTCGTTTCATGCATCTTGATACTGACCCCGTAGGACCCTCGAAATATTTCACTTCCCGGAAAAACCAGTTTCATTTAGATCCCTTTCACAGGACTATCTTTTTCGAACAAGCAACATAACTAAATCGAAGGTCATTATATATTTATATATGTATTGTTTGAAGGAAGTAATAAAAAGAAGTTGGTTAGGTTCCGAACGAGAGTATTGTATTGGTGTTTCCAAAGAACTGATCAACCCGTCTCATGACTCCCATTTCGAAAAAAGGAGTAGGGGACTACAGGGTTACCAACTTTTGTAGATATGTCGTCTGAAGGGGAAGAAAATAAATAATAGGGAAATAATTATGACCGTATAGGATCTTCCTCCCGACATATATATATATATATATCCTTACCTTCAGGTTGATGTTGCCGATTTCTTCTCGTCCGTGTGATGTTTTCTGATGTAGGATGTAGGGATCCCACTTTTGATGTCGGAGAGATGTACCCAGAAGGTATTTCACCTTCTTTTGGGTAATCTGAGCAGGATGATGTGGACGTACATCGATTCATAACACTTTTCGTTCAACTGGTTATAATGAGTAATTTTGAAAGGTATGATCACAGTATGGACAACAAAATGAATTCAAAAAACAAGGAAAGGATGCCTAGCCCCCATTGTGTGACTTCCCCTTCTCTGAAATATTTTCTTTGATAAGTAGGTATATGCGTCGAGCGTGAATCGTTGACTCTGTCTGATTGACTGCCTGAGCCTTCGGGAGGAAGATGGCGTCTCGCCCCGCAAGGATTGCCAACTGGGGTGATACGGCAAGTTCCGTCAATACAAAATTATTTACAACATACCTCTCTAATTTTGTGGTACCTCTCCAAATTATTAATAGTACAAAAGAATATTTGTAATTACCGTCAGCATGAACGTTAACGACGTTCTACTTGATATTTGTTTCATGAGGAGTTCGCCTTCGCACCGAGAAATTTTTTTTTTTATCAATTAATACAAGAATAGTTTTCAAAATTAATTAAGTAACATTCATTTCAGAATTAATAATTGATTTTCAGCAAGTTAGTTCTTCACGAGGTTTAGGATTTCACATGATAATATCACATAGTGTATCTAGTTTGGTCAACATAATTATTTATTATAGTATGATATAATGAAGGATTCAGTTTACAAACCAATTACATTAGGTACCTACATAGCTGATATATTGTGTGTGAACGGGGTTGTCAAATATTACTGTGGCAGCCGAAAGCGAAAAACCAGTTTCAAAGTTTAGAATCCCTTTACAGGTTATCTATGTTACGAACATACATCATATAAACAAGGATGATTTTCATATTTATATATGTCATTGTTTTAAAAGTAGATCAATATAAGATATGTTGGTTGAGGTTCCGAACGAGAGTTTTATGAAAAGGATGTTTCCAGGCAAAAAAACAGTTCAAAATGGAAGATCAAGCGAGAAACGATAGAACTCCGAAAAAGAAATCTTTTCCAAGATCATCGTTGCTTGTGTCTTGAAGGGGACGAAAATAAATAATAACAAACTTGGCTTTAGATTCATACTTGCCAATTTTGGAAAATAAATTATCGAGTTCCTTTTGATGTATAAGTGCGATCTATATATATATATATATATATATATATATGATATATATATATATATATATATATATATATATATATATATATATATATATATATATATCGGAAAGATTACCCAGAAAGAAGTATTTTCATTTAAATTTTGGGTAATTGAGAGGATGATGTGGAGGATGGATTCCATAAACATTACATGGCTCCATATGATGCTCAACATTTGAGACCATATACTGAAATTCGTTGATTTCTCGATGTGGATATGTTGATGGTGGATGGACCCAGTACCCACCGACAAAGCCCGATCGTTCTCGCCTTTGCATCAATCTGAAAGGTATTTCAACATTCATTGAACGTTATGGACAACAAAATGAATTCAAAAGAACAATGGATCCCTGCAAGTTTAATTGGCTGCATCTTCCTTCTCTGAAATACACATTCTTTGATCGTCGAGCGTGAATCGTTGACTCTGTCTGATTGACTGCCTGAGCCCTTCGGGAAAAAGGCATTGACGTCTCGGGGGTGCAAGGCTGTGGTGGGGGAGTCCAAAGACTCCAGAGGGACTCTATCAGATAGCTCGTTTGCATGATGAGTGGAACCACTCTATCCCGCACAATAGTCTTGTATCCTCTCTTCCAACTTATTTCCAAGTACGGACAGGTATTTACCAAGTGTATCACGATATGCTGCATATATATATATATAATATATCATTAAGTTGTTCATAAACTTTATTTAGAACGACATCCCACAACATTTAGGACAAGTGTATTTCAACGTGACAAAAATCATCTAAATTCCAGTTACTTTATCTACTGATCTACTTGTTTGTTTAAGAGAAGTTCTTTTAGCAAACATTCATTATTATTAGTAAGATGATAGTTGGTGTTAGTCTTATAGTTTTGATATTAGTTATAAAGCTAACCATAAGGTTATGAATCTTTTTCTGAGGGCATTGTAGAAAATGCATCGGACAGTTTACGGTATGTGAAACTCTGCGATAGCTAAACAAGTGAAAACATTTACTTTATTGCCGGTTGGTTCCATAAACTCAAGAGGCATAAGGCTCATCGGAGGCTATAAAACACATAAAATCGCTTTTTCACCAACCTGTTGAGCATACAAAACCCATTTACCACGAACCGTTCCTGCACCTTCAGCCCAGCTTAGGAATTTATAAATTACATAAACAGGTATTCTAATTACAATTACAATTACAATAATAACTTTTAAAATTGGGTAGTGAATCTATATGAATTGTTCACTCCTTGTTCCTCGGTATTAGCCGAATTTTGGGAGAGTAATGAGACTCCCTACTTCGTGTGACGTTCCCTAACTCTGAGGCATTACCTAATTTTCCATTAGTTTGGAAGGGAACCGCGAATTTGAACAATATGGCGCTGGATTGATGATTCCTCTTTCTATTAACAATACGCATGTTTTTAGTTATACATGTCCCGTACGTATACACATTGTGGTTTACATGTTATTTCGTTTGTTGTTATTGAATTTAATTAGGTTCTTTAATCTTGATGATGCAAAATCTAGACAATTCGTACAAGAGTAATTATGACTTCATCAATTTATGGCAGTCACTTGGGCGGCGACCACAATTTGCGGGCAATTGTCCAAAACTAGGAGTAATCTAGTTCTGTCGATCGAGCCCTTAGCTCTTCCACAATCACTGATTCAAATACACGGGAAAAAAGTTCCACTCTACGATTTGGGGGTGAGGAAGAGGGTAGGTAAATGGACTCATCTCGGTTTCGTGCTTTCATTAAACGCTGAGTCGGTTGAAGCCATTCTCAGACCCCAGCTATGGTTGACAAAATGTTGATTTTTTTTTTTTTTTGGTAAAAAAAATGATTACTATTTTACTGAAGTTTTTTGGGTTATACAACCTTACTTTACTTTACTTTTGAAGGCGAGTTCCCTTGTCAGGGGTTGCCTCTAACAGCCTGACGCCAGGATCTGCGGTCTTGCCACTGCCCATCTTGTAAGTTGCGTCTTTGCATAGCGCTGACGATCCCTCCTCTCCATGTCAAGCGTGGGCGACCTCTTCTCCTACGACCCTCAGGCGACCAGTTCAAAAACTTTTTTGGCCAACGGGTGTCAGGCATTCGCCTGAGATGGCCGAATCATTTGAGAGCTCTTTTGTCCACTCGATCGACAACAGGTTCTGGTTGAGCAATTATCTCTCGAATGGTTTCACTTCGGACTCTGTCCAACCCGGAAATTCTGCAGCTGCGCCTGAGGCCATCCATTTCCGCAGCACAGAGCCTCTGCTGATTCCGCTTGGTCAATGACCAACCCTCCGACCCGTACAACAGTATGCTCTCCACAACAGTTTTCAGAATAAGCCTCTTGGTGCAAAGGTGGACCTCCCTGCTACACTAAACACCATTGAGGGATTGCACTGCAACCCTAGACAGCTGCATACGCCACTCTACATCCGCCTCACAAGAGCATGAAGCGTCCATAACAGAGCCCAAGTACCCAAAATGGTCCACGGCCTTCACAGTTCCCAACCCGGGGATTAACACATCTTTTCCGTTCCCACCAACAACCAGGTACTCAGTCTTTTGTGCATTAATTTGCAGCCCAGCGGCGTTGAAGGCACTAATGCAGCTTCCTCAACATATACACGGAGTTGTGATGGTCTTGGGCCAGAATCACTTGGTCATCGGCAAAAAGAAGAGAGTGGACGACCTGCTCACCAAGGGCAACTCCCATACTACGACAGGATGCGTTCCACTGCCGCAGCACATCCTCCAAGTAAATCTTGAACAGGGTTGGCGACATACCGCATTCCTGCCTTAACCCTTTTGTCACTGTGAACTCGGAGGACAACACTTTCCCATCCTTGATAGCAGCCCGACTGCTCTTGTACGTTATGTGGACGAGATTAATCAAGGAGCTCTCAACCCCGACACTTTTCATGGCTGACCAGAGGCGTGTTACAGGTACTGAATCATACGCCTTGCCCAGATCTACAAACACAAAGTGAGCCTCCTGCCCTTTTGCCACCAATTTTTCAGATACTTGGCGGAGGACAAAAATATTATCTATGCAAGATTTCTCTTTAGTGAACCCCGCCTGCTGCTCGTCAATCCTACCATCGATAGCCTCCTCCAATCGCTGTTTGAGGATCTTACTCCAGAGCCTTCCCAGGGATGCCATGACGCTGATACCTCTGTAATTATTCAGGTCCCGCTTGCTTCCTTTCTTGTGAATGGGAGACATGTAAGCCAGCTTCCATTCACCTGGAATCTCATCACTCTCAATGATTTGGTTAAACAACCTTGTCAACACATGCACCAGGACCTGACCGCCATACTTCCACAGCTCCATGGGTATGCCCCCTGGACCTGCTGACTTTATTGCGTTGGGTTATACAACCTGCTATTCAAAATATGATTGAAAGAATTTCTGGATGATTGTCACGTCTGCGCACTATGTCTAGAAAATATTTTGAGATTAAAACTGCCCCTAGACATTTACTAGTGTCACATGAACTCATGATCCATGGATGAGATGAGAATAAATGAGACTCCTCGTGGAAGAACTTTGAAATGAAGAGGTAAAACGACAGGGGGGAGAGATAAAATAAAGCTCACGTTTGTAAGTGCCGTACGCAACCTTTGGATCTCAAATGTAACAGTTTCATTCGGTTCCGTTTTCGAACGTCTGTTATTTGTTGTTTGTAGCTAGTCTCAATAAAATTTTCGGTTTACAATTTTTTAGGGTTAGGTCAGCTACATTTGGGATGTGGACCATTGTGCAACGTTGGCTCTATACCGGATGTTCAAAATAAAATGGATTTACTTAGTTGGTCAGGCCAACTCTTCAACGGTCGATAATCAAAAATAAAGTACAGAAAATCAGGACGTCCCTAATTTTGTCCGTTTTTGTCTACCTGGGCGTAAGTTTCTCATCTGCTGGATTTCGAAATAACCGGGATCTCCGGGAATCAAAATCCAAATCCGCAGTTGGTTGCCTCAATGGTTTTTGTATCAATAATAATCAAAATAATGTATCCTTCTTGAAGTTAGATAGACGTATGCTGTGAGTCAAGAACGAGACTTTGTTTGGTAGTAAACTGAGAACAAGAAAACTCTAGGTAACAACAGAAAGTAATCAGAAAACCAAATCTTATAAAAAAAGACACGTCTGTTGCCTACCATCTGGCCACTGGAGGCGGTCAACACCCACATTACTCCTCTCCCAGTGTCAACGAAACCGAACAGGTTTTGGTAACGTGGCGATCACTCTTGGCTGTCACGGTCGGGGGCGGAGCTGGGATGGGAATATCGAGAGATGGAGTCGGGTAGTTGACAGATAGTCGGCTGGCAAGCATAGTCTTGGCTGGTGGGCTTTCTGGAGGGTAGTCCGGTTGGTTTGTGTTCAGCATGAAAGCTGTCTTCAACCTGTTCTCAGGAATTGCCTTTTCTCTCCAGGGTTCAGGACTTTGAACACACTTTTTCCGTGCGGGCAGTCATCATGAACTTATGTGGGCCGGAGAGGCCGTTTAATGCATCTCGGCGGGCGAAAACGTGGATGAACGTGGGCAGATCCTGGTGAATGTAGGAAGTTCATGAAATTTTATGGTTGAAGGGCATTGGGAAAGGCAACGAACATGTTCCTGGAGCTTGATGATCAGGGAAGGGGCATCGGATTGATCAGCGTTATCCTCAGAGAGGTCCAGAAGTCGAGAAGTCGAATTGGCTCACTGTAAAGGAGTTCCGCTGGAGTAACTCCTAGGTCTGACATGATGTAGGAGCGCAAACCTAGGAGGAACGTTGCCAGCTGAGGTACCCAATCATCAATAAGTTGTGCTTTTAGAGCTGACTTTAAACTTCGATGCCATCTTTCATCTGCACCATTGGCAGCTGGGTGGTAAGCTGTTGTGTTCTGCCTCGAGTTGTGTAGCGAGGCAACGGAAAAGTTGACAATCAAACTGTTTGCCTCGATCCCTTGTTGTACGTTGGGGAACTCGGAACTGGGAGATCCATGTGGAGATCATGGCGACCGTTTCAGCCGTAATATCCGTCAGGGGTGTATCCTCTGGCCATCTGGAAAACCTATCTATGATAGTCAATAGGTAACGAGCCCCCTTGGGGGCCAACAATATTCAGATTGTTGAGCAAACCTTAAGTTGAGGAACATACGTACAACACTAACAATGTGTCTCCAAGTTTTAGCCCGCTGACAGGGAACGCATGTTTTGGCCCAAAGTGTTTCTTCTCACTTCCAGGACAGAACCGTTCCTGGACCATCCTAATGGGAGTGGCATCATCAAGATGGGCTAGGTTATGGGTCAAATCAAAGATTGCCCTACAAAAGCCTTCAGGGGTAAATTTGTGTAGTTCCTCTGTTGCTGCGTCACATTTCAGTGAGGTTCCATCATTCAGAACCATGGGTTTCAGCTTGGCTTCGTCGTAGATGAGAGTAACAGGTGGTAGAGCTCGACACAATCAACCTGATCCATTCCTATGTCATGCAGGGAAAAAGCAGGAACACAGTCCAATCGCTGGAATACGTGAGCAGGTATCGGTAGGCACATTATCTTTACCAGGCATATTATTGGATATCAGTCTTGAATTGACTGATGTAGTCCAAATGCCGCAGCTGGCGAGGAGAAGCTCGATCTGGCTGTAGCTAAAAGGCATAGGGGAGTGGTCTATGGTCCGTGAAGATTACAAATTAACGGCCCTCCAGCATGATCGAAAATGCTTGACACTGAGGTAGGCAGCCAGAAGATTGCGGTCGTACGTGCTATAAGAGTTTGCACTGTGTTCATTTCTTTCGATAAAAATCTCAGTGGTTCCAATGTTTTGTCACGCCGCTGCTGTAGTGAGGCGCCGACAGTAGAATCTGACGCATCTACCCTCAATATCATTTGCAGGTCGCAGGAGGGGAGTTCCAGTAAGGTAACTTCTGAAAATACCGACTTGAGTCTGGTGAACACGAGCCTGGTATCATTCGACCTGGGTTAGTTTCAAAATAATTCTGGTCGACCTGGGTTAGTTTCAAAATAATTAACTTATAACAAGTTTTAGCATACGTTAGAGTGAATAAAAAAAAATTGGTTCTCAATCTATTACAGGTGGGAGAGTTGAGAAAGCGTAAATCATTTATTTGCCTTCAAAGTTTTGAGTTTCACGCCCTCTAGTTTCTATTATCAAATTCTATTTAAACTTTTTTTTTTTTTTTTCATAGAGAGAAAAAACATTTATTGATCATTATATGGGGTGGAATGTTGGGTTAGTTGGGATCTGTGAAAAGTATAAATTGATATGCCAAAAGCTCGAGGTGGTATGGAAGTTTAAATTCTATTTAAACTATTTACCACAAACGATTTGGTATTAATAACGTGAAATATTATCAAATAAAGATTACTGATTTTATCAATAGACACATGCAAGTTGTTTGATATCACAAATAGGAGTTGAAAGAAGATTGTAAAAGAGCAAGAGAACAGTGTAAAACTAATAGCAGAATAGAAGTTTTCCGCACTGGAAGCAGAGCGTGGTTAATTTTTCTTTTACGATGTCATATTGAACGATTGTTACTATCACATCGTAAAAGGAAAAATTAACATCAGGTTTTCGGGACTATATTTATTAGACTCTAATATTGGATGATAACAATTGAGCAAACAATTTATGTCCCAGAGAAATGTGCATGATACAATTAGTTTTCTAACTATTGCTCCTGAGCCACAGCATAGGTTGTTACCATCAATGATTCCCGAAGGTCATTCTGATAGAAGATGATTTCCGTATTCAATCATTCAAATTTTCAGAGATATTAAATATTTTTGTTTGTTTCCCATCTCAATCTCCGAACAGTTATGGATTGTCGCTGGAATGACGTAAGACGGTTTTCGTAGCTTAAAGGTATTAACAAACCTCTACCCAACAAAAATCTTCAAACTAATAAGTTCGTTCGAGTGTTTGGAGTGATATCACCTTTCCTCTTCAAAGCAGTGGTGAAATTACTTTTTCCCCAAACTGCCGTCATAAACGTTTCTATCTTGATACAAATAATGTATATTATGCATATACTAATTTGGAGAGCCTAAAATTTATAACGAAGGGAGAGAAGTATTTTTGAAAGGTAATATGAATCTGCCAGCGTTGAAGTCTAAATTTCTTCTTGGATAAAAATGAAAGTGCTTTGCTTGAAGTGGGGTTTAATTAAAGACGTAATTGAAATTCAAACAAAAGAAGTAGAACATGGTTCGCCACCCGCAGGCTTCCAAAATTATAAATTTTTATTTGGCTCCTAAATTTTGTGTTTCACATTTTCTAGTTTCTATTATTAAATTCGATTTAAACTATCTACCACAAACGATTTGGAATTACTAACGTGAAATATTATTATCAAATAAAGATGATTGTTTTTACGAACAGAGTTGCAAGTTGTTTGGTTTCGTAAATAAATAATAGGAGTCTAAAGAAAATTGTAAAACAAGAAGATAAGAGAGTAAAAATAATGGTGTAATGATTAATAGAAGTATACCATACCATACACGAACCATTTAGACAGTACTATTCATTATTCTACTAGCAAGGTGCCGAAAATTTCATTTTTTCACAAAAAACTTTACTCCGTGAAAAACGAGCAACTCTGATCGAATCAGAAATCGCCTCAACCTGCGCAGCATGAGCCTACACGCATTGGCCTTGCTGATCCTTCCGTCGGACCATTCAATCTAGATCTAGTATACTCTCTTTTCCTCTTAAATAGCTGATTTTATGTTTACAGCCTCTTTCATTCCCATTAATTGTGAGTGACGACCAGATGAGCCACTTTGAGGGCAAAGATGCATGCCACAAGTGTCCTCGTGACCATATTTTCATTAGGGCTGAACTTGTCACTTTTCATTCCAAAAAATAATCTTTATAGAATTGTATTTTTTCTTTTCATTTCTAAGAGGAAAATTACATTCTTCTGATCTAATTCAGCCCCCTTGACTAACAAACACGTCTTATACAATTTCATAAATTAAAAATAAAAAGTCACGTTCCCGTTGAATTTTTTAAAGTGGTTCGTTTCTATCTTTAATTTCCCCCCCCCCCCCCAAATTCTGAAAATTGAGTGGAGTGATTTCTGTGAAACCATCAGATGAATGCTATTTCATTAAAATTGTAAAACATCGAGCGGGTCCTCTACTGCAGCTACTAGAGGACCTCCACGAATAGTTGTTACAGAGTGCATTAATTTCCAATATGCTTTAAGATGCTTAAGTAACTACTACGATATATATAAATATATATATATAGGACTCGCCCATGACTTAGTCCAGTCATCAAAAGAGCTCGTTCTAGATCCCCGGGTCGAGAAAAAGAAGAAAAACTCGGCCGAGATGGTTTTGGCGTCTGGAACGCCACCCCGCAGTAACGGGAGCGAACGAAATGACTGATGAGAGTTCGCCCATCTCCCTCCAGGATGTCCTCCAAGTCTCTAACACGTCGGCCATTTCACCCCCCCATCACAAGCTCCACAATCCTTCTGATGGGAGTCTCGTCATCTCTCGTTATTTATGAAAAGTACTCTTCTCTTTTTTTGCGTCTCAACCCACAGAATGACGTCAATATAGAAGTTGGGAGGGCCCCAAGTTACACAGTAGCCTCTCCCGGGGGGAAATGTCTACCAGCGTTTCATTTTCCTCGGAAATACGGTCTAGGACACAGCCGCGGGGCTGGTGTTCGTACTTTCATCACGATCACGTGGAAATCATCTATTGATTAGGCTTAGTAATATTCTTCTATACAGACCGTACGAAACTAAGTACCTACCTACCTATCTATGTTAGCAATACAGGGTTACACTGAGAAACCGATTTTGACGAGAGCACTTTTATGAATGACGAGTTCTAGCCCACAACATAGGCGAACTTTCATATAGCTTCCTCGCCCGAGTAACATGAACGTATAGATATTTTTAGACGTCTTAGACCATATCGAAAGTTACAGATAAAAGCTTATTCCAATGATTCTCGGGACAGAAATGACATCTTCGGCATACACTAATGTTTTCAAAATGTTGGCAGACATGTAGTGCGTTTCTGCTAATTCTATAGCGGAATGCGGAATGGTGATACAATCGTCATAAAATTGGATATGCCTACACAGGGACACAGGCAAGAAACAAAAGTTGTTTAGAATGATCTAAAACCCAAAATGCGATAGGAAGTTTTGATTTCAGAGAAGAAAATAGTTTCGTCTCCCAAAAATGAAAAACAATCTTTTGCTACCTATAGGTAGACTAGAAAGCAAAAAAGTAAAAAGTGTTTGTTCTCAGTTACGTCCAACTACTTCTCCAAACAGTCACCATCTTTTTCCGATCATTTTTCAAAACGATACAAGAGTTTTTAATTCTAGCATTTCACTCACCAAATCTTGCAACATCAGATTCTTACTTGCTTTCCGAAGCTAAATGAATATACCGCTGGGAAACGGTTCGCCAGTGAAAATTAAACGAAGGCAGGGGTGGCAAATTTGGGGACTGGATTTGAGGAAAATTGATTTCAGGGCGGAGTGGAAAAACTCTTCAATCTCATGAGAAATGTTTTGAAAAAAATGTCACTGGGTTGTCTCCTGAGGTGAGGCCAAGTCCATGGAAAGGAAAAAAAGTGGCATGAAGAAAGAGTTTGAGTAGTGGGAGGGAGGGGGGAGTTCACAATTTAAAAAGTAAATATCAACCGCAGAGATAGACAAAGTACCATTAGGAAGAGAAATTTCGATTCTTCGGCTTGCCTTTATTTCGGCAAACGATACCTGCCAAAGTACTGTCGGGCTGCCATCACGGGCTAATTTTGCTTGTGGGATTCTTGCCAAGAGGGAAATTGAGGTTCTCGAAGGAAATGGAGAAAATCTCGTTGGCATGGTTATCCATTATAAGGAAAATACTAAACATGCGAACACTGGTCCAATAAAGTACCCACTTCACTCACAATTAACAACAATTCTGTATAAAGTCTAGTAATATGTAACAATGGAACATGTTATCATTATGCAGAAACGTAACTAGGCCGTATTTCACCCGGGGTATCTCATGCCATCTTAATATACCAATGAACCAAAATATAAATATAATTAATTTGATTTATTCACAATGTATAAACTCTTTGACTAAAAGAACTTGGTAAACTTTTTTTCTTTTTTTGGATATTTGGCACGCCTTTAACTTTGGCGACGCCCCCCTAGTTACATTTCTGTCATTATGTACCACAATTTCACCATTCCGCTACCTTTAAAACAACATTATTGTAGTAGTTTCGCAAACACTAAACACTGCGGATGATATCTGCGACAGCCAATGATTTAAAGCAGGGGTCTCCAAACTAAGTCCCGCGGAAGGATTCGGTCCGGCGCGCCGCCCGCGGAAAAAATGTATGGATGGAAAAAACTATTCTACCACCAGAAAGTGATGACTTCAAGGGAATCAAGAGTTTTTCCAGACAAATGATAACAATTTTTGGTTCAACGTACGTTTGCGAACAAACCTTTTCAAAAATGACACATGTCCAATCCAAATATCGAGAAATGCTTTCAGAAGAACACTTATAAAATTTGCTTATGACTGGAACAACAAACTTTGATCCTGAGTGGAAAGGCAATGTAAGGCCGTTAGCCTTAAGGACTTGAGAGTTTTACGTCGAGCTCGCAATGTGTCGCCAAGTGAACCTCCTCTCCACGTCACCCCCCTTTATTAGGGATTTTCCAACCGACCTGCTAAGAGCGGGTTCGGGGCATGGCAGTGTAGGGCACTTGCTGCTCGGGACCACTGCGGTGTACACACGGAATTACACTGGGTTGGAAAATGAAATGAAATTCCCAGAGCACCCTTACGGGGGATAACCCTCGAACGTGAAACCTTCCTCATCTCGCGCGGCTTCTGACAAATGTTCCTTGATTTTCACTTAAGCTAGTCTCTTGGTGTTATTATACTGTTAAGTGCACTGTTACCTGAAATAGCCGTAAAAATCGTTGGCGTCATACTGCTCGACAATTCTTTCGAAATACAATCTATTTCTGAGAATTTCTCGATCAATTAGCTCCTCGGCTACAATGTCTAGGAACTGAGAGTCCCACCAAGAACTTCCGCTCGAGGATGAGGACGAAATATCTCCAATTAATTCCAGAAACTCCATCGAAAATAAGCAGGAATAAGTAGGAAACAACCACACGAAAACGAAAAATGGAATGAGGAAGGTTAGACTTTTGGAGAGGTTACCCTAGGTTTCCTGCTCAGAGCACCTCAGTTACTCCGACCTCAGGCTGGAGTAGCGGGGGAGCCCCGAGCAAGTTCCCTGGCCGGTTGGAATTCAGTGCAAGTTGCCCCGAAGTTACACTGGCGGCGGTTGGAAAACGCCTCATCCTGCTCCCTCATTAGTGCGCCTGCGCTCTTCCACTGGTGTAGCTGGGAGCAAGCTGTTGGAAAATCCCTATTGACATCGTGCCCTCACTCTCTCATCTATTAGGACTGCTTTGTCCCGCCATCTCAGTTCCGAGCCTCTGCACCACCCTGTTTAGCTTTTTGTTGTGTTTCTGTACCTACTGATTATTTTCTTTTTCCTTAACTGCTTACTAATTGTAATTGGGTTCGTCCCGTTTTTTCTAATAAATAATAAAGCAGAAAACAATCGCACACATCACATTAGAATTGTTTTCCAAAAATAATTTTTGAAAGTAATAATTTTAAATATATAAATACAAATTATATTTCTTTTAAATTCTTCGTTTTTATATTCTTGAAAATGGAATTGTTATTATTTCATATTGAAAGATGAAAAACTAATAATCATGGAATTAAAAAAATATAGGTATTTAATCACAAAAAACAATTTGAAATTGAAACAAACTCTCGTGTTTGAACTATTTGAATTTGTCAAATTCGTCTAGGGGTGTTTAAAAACCCTGTTTTCAATTGTCTTTCAAACCCCACTGTTGGCCCGCACCACCACCTCAACATTTTGATGCGGCCCTTCTGGCAAATAGTCGGGAGACCCCCGATTATTGCTCAGCAGCGCCTCGAAAAACCTGTAGGTACCTGTGTTCATTATGATCATTTCTGTAATGAATATGCGAGCTTCAACACTTAAGAATTCCGCAATTTGAATGATAATAATAATAGTGATAGAAGTATTGATACAAATTATTTTCTTTCTTTTCTCAGGTGAGGCATGGCCTCAAATGTCTCCCCTCAGAGCCGTCGCTGTTCGGTAATTAATTGTAGACATACAATGTTTGTAAAACGTTCTTCAATTTTTTACAACATAGTTGTCCTTACTGTTTCGATGACCCTCTCACGTATGATACGTATTACAATTTAGTTAGCGAGAGTGTGTTTGCAACCACTCTTTCTTACAACTTGGAGCGCGTTCTCTGTTTAACTCATTCGTTGAGGCGAGTACTAAAGAGCTCATGCCTGGAGAGGGAGCGGTGGCTGGCAGCGTGCCCTTCCCACGTTCTACCACTTGCCCCCATGGCACGTTCCGTCAAGTTTGTATACTTTTCATTTGGTCTTAGCATTTCGCCGGAGGTCTTTCACCATCAAAAATACCGGTTTTCGTTTCAAATAAAAATTCTCCTTGGGAAAATCAAACATTTCCACATTAACCCAACTTTTTATTTACTCATTAACGCTCCAATTCATGAAAAAAATAAGTGGCAGATCAGTAAACGTATTTAGTGGTGAACAAGAGGGTGACTGTGGCACCGTGGGATGAGTGGACACCAATTAAGGTGGTGTGTAAGCTGCCCAGAAATCGTGGGCTACGCTGAAGCAAAGTTTCTAGCATGGGGTGAGCGGACACTGAAACTTGTTCCAGTCATATGTTTGAATCTGTTTGTGATCTGTTCGATTTGTCTGACACTTTTGAAGAATGGTCTCCGTCGTACATGAAGTCTGATTTTGAGGTTGCTGCGCTAATTGCAATGAAGACTCAATTGCCGAACGCTAAACTGTCTGGGTGCAATTATCAGTTTAACCAATGTTTGTGGAAGAAGGTACAGAAAGTAGGACTGACAGAAGAGTATAAGGAGAGCACCGAAACTCATAATATAGATTTATTTAATTATACTAAAAAAGTCAGAGGAAATGGTGATGAGATAGATGGTGGAAAATTTATTTCTTTTACGTATAACCCTGTCATTGCGGAGAATATAAAATCGACGTTTTAAGAATAAGAATGTTAAAATCGCATGGCGTTTTGATGATAAAATTGAAGGATCTCTGTCAAGGGTGAAAGAAAAGACAGCAAAAATGAGCAGAGAAATTGTATTTATAAATTGAAATGTACTGATGTTAACTGTAAGGATAAGTATTATATAGGAGAGACATTAAGACCATTACAAAAACGCATAATAGAACATGGTAAGGATGTAAGTAGTAAGAAAATAAGCACCTCTGGAATTACTAGACATTGTCGCGAAATGCAACATAGTATTGATGTGGAAAATGTCCAAATACTGGCTACTGAGCCAATTATGAAGAAAAGAAGAATTATGGAAAATATTAAAATTGTAAAAGGAGGTAATGAGGTAATCAGTTTTTTTGTCTGTTCGAAAAATGAATTAAGAAGGAACATACCATTAGTGTCTACATGGAAATGTAAGTGATTAAGTTATTTGTGTCTGCACTAGTCTGGATCTAGTCAATAAATTATTAGGTAAGGTAGGTTATTTCTACCTGCAATGTGGTTTTATTATTATTGATGATAGATTTAAATGTACCTGAATTAAATTAAATTCCTACCTGTTTGTGAACTTTAAATTCTAGTCAAAAAATTATGTAAATATTAAAGTATTATTGTTATTGTTGTTATAGGTACAGATTTTTTTAACAAATGTTACAATAATAATATTTTGTTAATCACTGTAGTATATCAGGTAGGTTTATATGAGCTGGATAAACGAAAAGGTAATATTTTAAAGTAATAATGTAATTTTAAATATGTTGTTATTGTATGTATGACGCTAATGGTTGGTTGTTTTTTTTAAATTAGGATTCTTTTTTAACCAATTGACTGCAGTGAGCAGACAACTGCTATCAATAGTGACGAGGATGGATGTCCAAATTAAATTGTAAGTATATAAGAAAAAGGTAACTTGTTCTAAGGCATAATAATGTTATAGTGTAAAATCCTATGGTGTGGGGTGTTATAAATAATATTAAATTACACGTTGTCCCCAGATCCCCTGATGATGGAGTGTTTCATCACTCCGAAACGTCGGAATAAAATATGAATAAATGAATTGAAAAATTCCAGCCTTCGTAAAACTACACCCTGCTTCCTGGTGGATAACGTATTAAGTTTAAATTAAGGCTAATAAAATGACAAATAAAAAAGATTTATTTAATTGGTCTGTCCGCTCATCCCAAGCCACCGTGACTGTTGGGTCGGGTAGCCCGTCTGTTTTTGTTTAAGCTTTTATAGCACCGAGTAATAATGTCATTAACAATCTGACTTATATTACTATAATACATTATTCAGGAACTGGGATGGATGACTTTGCCCCACGTCCTTCGATGGGGAAATTCGAACGTCAACACACGTTCAGCCTTGACCAGCCGTCCCTTATCTGCGCAGTCTCGGAAAACCCTTGAGCTGTCAACTTACAGCTCGATCCAAATCCGATTTAGCGAACGCGAGCTCTCTATGTCTTGTATCAAAACCTCCTCAAAGGGCCAATATTTATTTCCAGTTTAAGTAGCTGCATCACGTCATTTTACTTGGGCGAACGATTGGGAGGTGGCCAAGTCCTCGGGTCTTTTTTCCTCTCGGTGGAAGCCGTACGGTTAACTCCTCGGTCCTTAATTTTCTACATGGTACCTAGGACGTTTCTCCCATCAGAATAGAATACATATATGGAAAACAGAACGTTGAGAAAGTGAAAGACGTTGACCTTCCTAATCACAGACGATGACGCGTCTTCTACTGCGATCAGTAGAAAATATAACTATCTTACTGTCCAAGTTATTTAGAAGAAGGAAGTTCCGTCCATCGATGATCATCATATCGAACTCCTTGATGAAGATAACACATCCAAAGTTCCTTGGACGTCCAAAGGGCCGGGATGATACGGATGGCGTCATTATTTCGTAAAGCCTACAGCTCGGGTGAGTGTCCACATCTTTGGTTGGAAGAGAACCACGGAGTGGTAAGAGGGTTAAAGAAGGGAAAATAAAAGGATGAAGGGGGAGGGGGAGGACGAAAAAAAGAGAGAATAAGACGGGAGAGGATAAGAAAGAGCAAATACCTCTAGGAATTGTTTGTGTCGAGAAAAAGGAGACTCGTTCAGGTTACGTGACCAGTGACCCAGGACAATAGACTTGTGGACAACTCGTACAAGTTCAGTTTGATTTTTCGCCGTGAAGGCTGGAAGATATCATACCCTAACTCTAGAAAGGTTGAATGTCATTCTAGGAAGACTAAATTGTAGAAAGGATGAGGTTGACTTCTACAAGAATATTATTAGCTTACTGGAACCGGTCCTTCAAGTGGAACTAAATCAATCTTTTTGAAAATTGTTCATCTGTTTTTTTTTCTGAAAACTGGTTTCCAATGGACAGATTAATTGAGTCGATGCGGGAAGGTATCAAAGTGAGTCTTGGTTACGTAGTGCAAATTCAAAACTCTGCAAAACAACTTTTGTTTGTGATGAATCGAAAGAAATGGTGATTCCAATAAGATTTTTGAGCCGATTCCAAATAAGTATGCTTATTTTTTCCCATGCATCCGGTTTTTCTTTAAATCAGTGATTCGAAATTATTTTTAATGTACACATATCACAAGCTGATGCTACTTTTCAGAACAAAGACATATTTTGTTTTTTAATTTGAACCAAAATAACACGCTCCACTTACGTGCTGCATGTTTATGTGTCTCACAAAAATGGCAAACCAAATTAATATTTTTATAAAATGAAAGATAAATGATGATGAGAACGAAGGGACTGCTAAAAAATGAAACAACGTTGCCAAATGTGTTCTACTTACCCAAAATTCCATTCTTCATGGATGAGCCAACGAAAAACCATGATCCTGATAATTTGTTCTAATCCCAAAGAATCCTATCAAACTTGCAACGCTGCAGAATAACTTATCAATCTCTCACCTTGTTATTGATCTCCCCTTGCTTAGATAGATGTGGTGAGTAGTCGACTTCAGACAGAATCCTTATGAACGGCAAGAAATACAAACCTGCTACGATCATGCAGAAGCCACGTCGTTGTGCATTATGAGGGATGGGTAGTAGGAGGTTATCTTCATGAGGAACTGTCTTAACAACTGGACAGACAATAGTGCTTTTAGCTTCAATCCCTCCCTCTCTCACTCTTGTTATGCAAGTGTTAACAATAATTTATATTGTTGATATTGCAAAGGCGTTGACTTTGTTCCACCAGTAATTAACAAACGAAGGTCTTCAACAGAAATGCGCCACACTTTGTGAGTAGCCCCAGTTTTGTCCTGATCCCCGTGCTTATCGTCAAAGTAAGCGGAGTACTCATTTGTCTCAAATGCTTAATCGCTGTTTCGGCGCCACAAAACTTCCACAAACATAACGAAAAATATAAATTGCTATGATTATAACTTACAGTAGACAGATGGGTGATTCATCATGAAACGTGTGGATCCAAGTCCACTCCATTCAGTGGTACCAACTCTCACAGTGAGGAATTTATAGATTTTCCCAATTTAAAACATGGATGTTGAATGCCGATTTGCAGAAAAATTAACGGTAATACGCCCAAAATGTCAACAGATTTATTTTCAGCGAGAAAATTTCAAATGAAAAAGCAAATTAATTTTCAAACAACAAAAACCTTGCGGAATAATAATTGATCAGCTCTTAGAGATGATCCCTTGTTGGAATTATGTGCTCTCTCCCCCACTGCCGAATCTGTCATGGGCATTTCATTCGATTGCATGCAGAACCTCTGATGGCACTTTGAGAAGTACTTTACTCCTGGCGAATTTGGGTTGCAGCATTCTTCGTTCATATTTCGGCTTCTGGAAAAGGTACCTAACTTCCAATCTTATCATGACCGCACTAAATCATTCAAAAAGAAACTGTGGAAACCCATTTCCGAAAAAAACTAGGAGTTTCTTAAAATAAACTTAGTCTATTTCCTCAAAATCGAAGAGTTTTATAGGTTAAATTAATTTCGACACTTGGTCATCATCAGAAACATGACAATATCTTAATGTAGGTACATTCGAGAAACAGTGATTATGTGTGACATGCGAAGAAGAGCTTCAGTTCCATAGGTCAATTGGAATGAGGAGAAGATCCAATCATGTTGTATCTGTGTCGAGGGGGATGCAATTACATAGGTATGGCCGGTGAAAGGAGGAATCGAAAAATATTTATGGTAGATAACGAAGGGTGGAAAAAGCAGATAAAGGTAATACAACAAAAATGGGAAAAATAAAAGAAATAACAAATTTAAAAAAAATCCGAAAATTCATAAACTAGGAGTTCTTATGAGGCCGGTTATGTCTTACGTACTTCCATAGGCGCTCCATCGTATAAACTAGAAAATAGCTAAGTAACGTAGCACAATGTTTAGAAATAAAATTAATTTGCGTGCAGAACATAGGTACTGTTTCAAATTCTTGTGATTTATTCTCAAAAATTGAAGATGGCATCATGAAGGAATTACATATTTCAAGTTTGTTCTAACAATCTTTATTCGAGAGGTGGAAATGAGGCGATTTTTGAAGGTTAAAAGAGGTATTTGCGAACTTCTCTTAGGTTGTATTGAAAAATTGACTCGAATGTTCCCTGAATTTCTCACTTCTTTCTCATTTTTCGTTCTTTGCTATTCATACAGATCTTCGTAATTGTTAATTTATTAAGGTTTTAAGTTGAAAAATCATTTTGATTGGTACACAGTCAATATATTTTTAGTCAGATTTTCAGTCAACATTACCTATTCATTTTTGTGTTATTATTATTATTAAGTAAAAAAGTTATTTATTATTATGTTCGTGAAAATAATAAAATAAGCATAAAAATACCTAAAAATACCGTTCCTAGCTTAAATTCGATTGTTATCATACACATCTTTCAATGAATGCCAAGCTATTTCAAAATTCGCTTCCGATAATGGTAAATGATTGATAATAGACGCAGCAGCACCACTGACGGAGGAAATTAAATAATATAATTTTTCCATTTCGGTTAAAGATTCATCACGGTGAACCAATGACGTGAAAGTATCTCGGAACTTGGGCCATTCTGTAATTGGACCTCCACTAAATTTAGGAAGAGCAATATTCGGTAGATTTCTAGACGATCGTGAATCTGGTAAAGTGACATTAGCTGTAGGATTAAATGCAGAAGTAGATGCCTGCGGACCGCCAAACAATTTTTCGTAGTTAGTGTGAGATTGATAGTAGCAATCGAGGACCTTCGATCGATTACTAGAATCACTTTTAGAAGGGAAATCAGCTAATTGATCGTACTCATCGTAAAGAACCAGGAGTTTTTCATAATAGTCTTCAAAATGGTTGAATTGTTTCTCCAACGTCCTAAACATGCCCTTAAACATATCACGGGACAGAACATCCGTAATAGCAGAATTACCCTTCTCATTAATTCGAAGTACTTCCTTGGCAGCTAACAACATAGATTTACGAATAACTTCGCACTTCTTGGTGAATTCAGCGTTAAGCATGGCGTCTTCAATTACCATGATGGAAAGGGGAGAGGAAATTTCAAAAAGAAGTGGATCGAGTTTTGGAATAGGTGTGGAACAGAAATCGAGGATTTACAAATAGGATGAATTTCAAAACAAAACCCACTTAACTTAACTTGAGCGTACTCTAATAACCTTAGGCTACAATGGTATACCTATACTTAGCTCAACAAATGAGTATCCGAAAAAATGTACGTACGGAATATTATGTGAATAGAATAGGAATCTGAATCGTACGTAGTGAGCGTGAGCAAATACGTTTAGAAAAATAAAATATAGATATAAATCTATATGTTATGCAAAGACCAACTTAGAAAGTACAGTATTTATATTAAAACATGTGCCTATATATGTTTTGTGAATAGATGTAACACCTATATAAAGTGTATTATATTCGATTTGAATGACCACCAGTATAGAAGTTCCTTCCACAAAAGCTAACCACGCTCTGCTACCAGAAAATGTTCGTGAAGATAATAAAATAAGCATAAAAATACCTACTTAGATTAATTTTCACGATTAATATTTTTCGTGGAAAGTGGTGGTAAGGAACAAAGTGAAAAGATTGATGATACTGGTGATATGGCGATATAATCATCACACTATATAAAGACGATCTTATCGGAGTATATCGACGTTTCAGGGGGTGGTAACGCTGGGCGGGTGGAATTCTCGCCCCCGTCTCCCAGGGCAACCGACCTGCTCCCCCATCCCCCCGACCCCGCCAGTGAAGGAAGGAGGGCCCCAGCGGGGGGAAGCGTCTCGCAGGGCAAGCGACGTGGTCCTCTCCTCGGGGATTTGGGATGTAAGATTTTTT
Organism: Creontiades dilutus; assembly: GCA_031894815.1. Classification (NCBI taxonomy): domain Eukaryota; kingdom Metazoa; phylum Arthropoda; class Insecta; order Hemiptera; family Miridae; genus Creontiades; species Creontiades dilutus. The sequence goes on along the minus strand of JAVIWC010002490.1, from coordinate 153,707 downwards.
GATTTTGCATATTGTTATTATACTCCCTCATTGTGTTATTCACCTATTTCTTTTTGACCTGCGTAGCAGGGCCATTAAACTAGTGTTATAATAATAGGCGTACGAATTGACAAATCGTCATATGAAAAACCTATGGAGCTCCAAATACAAATTGAATAAAGAGAAATAAAATAGGTATCTCCTATTGTTTATTTTAAAAACCTATGCTCAATGTGTGTGAGATGATTCGATTGACAATCCAAAACGGAGAAAATAAATGGATGGATCCGACCTGATTGGGGGAACGCGGCCACGTGGAGTCCGATTTTCTGGAAGGGTCCCTGCCACACCAGCGTCGTCTCAGCAGACCTACGACCTTGCAATGTTGCAGGTTTTCTTGGGTAGGGCGTATCTGGGTGGAGAGAGGTGCTCAGAAAACGGGAAGATAGATATGCAGGAGGTCCTGATGAAGCGTTCCTGGTGAAGCCGTTGTCCCAAAGTTCGGTCGTATGATGGTGATGGAGAATGGAGAAAAGGATGTTATTCCTTCCAGACCAGTAAAAATCCTTATAGAAGGTACTGGAAAAAGGTAGAAGAAAATGGCGATGGTTCAACGGGGAAAGCGATAAATGCGGTTGCGGTCTTGCGAAGGGCAGCGATGGAACTAAAGACTCCGACGATTCGCAGACGCGGAGATGCGGCACGGGGGAGGGATTCGCGATAGAGACACCAATCAAAGTTCACTTCTTGCAAAATATTAACACTTATTTGAAAGTAAAAATAGATCTAGCCGTGGGAAGTTGCGATAACAATGATTAAATATTACATTGTTACGTAGTATCAAGCTTCTTTTAGTATTTTCAACGTAAAAGTTACTCTGGACAGGTTAATAGGTTCGAACGATTTCTATAGAATATTTTTTGGTTTATTATTCAATAATAAACCATTGTAATCGCTCTGGAAAGAAAAAACTCTAACCCCCCCCCCCCCCCCCCCCGAAAATTTCATGGTTTACGATTCAAAGGGTGTAGAATCCGAATCTGCAATAAAAAATTTTCCGTCCGTCCACCGTAAGCCGTACGCACGATTTCTCCCAAAAGGCTAGAGCAAAAGATCTGAAATTTTCAGGAAAAATCCATCTTGGTCCGACGACGCCGCAATTCTTGAGCCAGCTCTCTCACTCAATTCAAAGTGCCCTTTAAGGGCTGTCAAAGTTTTGTAAAAAAAAACCTCAAAACAAGTCAAGGCCGCCTAAATGTATACACATTTTTAAGAACATACCTCGAGGAATCGAATGAGCCCATCCCCAGGTCCGTAGGTCGAACCATTCCCGATCTATGGTCCGATTTATGGTGCCAGCATTTGCGTTTTTGTGGTTTATTATTGTTTGTAACCAACTGATGTCCGACCGATAGCGTCGAGTTGTAGTGAATGTGGATATTGGAGTGATAGCCGATGTGAATACTTGTAGTGTAGTTAGTAGCCGATACACGGGTTGAAGCATTCTGATATGCATGAAACGCTGATAATATATAGGTAAATATTATTCAATATTATTAATGGGGTAAATAAGTATTCTTTCACTGTTGTTTATTATTCAATTGGCTTGCGTTCATGATTTGAATCTTACTAAGCTTCGGAGTGTGCGTATTTTATAGGTGATAGAGTGATTATTGAATTTCAGGAGATATGCATAGACCACGTAAATCAGCTCTCATCCAAAACACCTATTTGGATTGATCAGTTGATGATATTTGTGTGCCTCCTCTACATCAGTCTACCTTTGGCTACATCGTTTAAATTTGGATTTGGGGAAGTTTTAACGCAATACGAGTGCTAAAGGACTTGATAAATGATAGATTTTTTTATTGTGGGGGGGGATTGAGGTTCAATAAAAAAACGCTGCAAATTCTTTCACGGGGGTTTATTATTCAACTGGATTGCGTTCATGATTTGAATTTCTACTAAGCTTTGAAGTGTGCGAGTTTCACAGGATTGAGCGATTATTGAATTTCAGGAGGCACACAAATATGATCAACTGATCAAACCAAATAGGTATTTTGGTCAAGAACAGATTTACGTGCTTCATGCATGTCTCGTGAAATTCAATAATCGCTCTATCCTTTGAAACACGCACACTCCAAAGCTTAGTAGAAATTCAAATCATGAACGCAAGCCAATTGAATAATAAACCCCAGTGAAAGAATTTGCATCTTTTTTTTTTTTTTTTCAACTTACCTATTTGAATTAGTTTCGCAGCAACTTGAAAAGTTTTTAAGGAAAATAAAGAACCTAATTGGGGCCAACCGATCTGAACAGAATTGATGATGGGGGAATCAAACACAATATAATTAGTAAAGCAGACGAAAACTTATTTTAGAGGGGTCCGCGCATACACGGATACATCCATGTAACATACTACAAACCCGGACGAAGGACCGGGCTCCAGAAGAAACCCAGGCCCGGAAGGAGACTCGCGAAGTAGTTAGGTAACCTCGGAAGTCAACAGAGAATCCAGGAATCTGAGGAATCCAGGAGGCGATCTTAGAAAGCAGAGTTTTTAATTTGTGATTCAAGAGCTTGTACAAAACTGACATATTGGTGATGTGTCTTCTGGTTTCTGACAGCTGTAAATGACTTTTTCATGATAATGATTCCCAGAGGCAGATCCTCTGCACCATCTGTAATGTGTAATTATGAACGGTTTCCATGGACGAACAGATTGTGGATCCGTACACAAAAACCTTGACAGAATGGAATTTGACTTATTTTCTCAAGTTTTACGAGAAAACCCGTCGAAAACAATGTGAACATTGATTAAAAACGCTGCAAATTCTTTCACTGGGGTTTATTATTCAATTGCCTTGCGTTCATGATTTAAATTTCTACTAAGCTTAGGAGTGTGCGTGTTTCACAAGTGAGAGAGTGATTATTGAATTTCAGGAGGCAAACAAATATGATCAACTGATCAATCCAAATAGGTATTTTGGTTGGGAACAGATTTACGTGCTCTATGCATACCTCCTGAAATTCAATAATCGCTCTAATAGAAATTCAAATGATGAACGCAAGCCAATTGAATAATAGAAACCAGTGAAAAAACTTGCAGCGTTTTTTATGGTTATTAGAATGCTTCAACCCGTGTTTCGGCTAAAAAGCCTTTCAGGAGTTCACTCCAGTATCCACATTACTACATCTACATCACTAGGTTACTAATATCAACACAAAAACAATAATAAACCAAAATAACGCGAATGTTGGCACGATAAATGAGGCCATAGATCGGGAATGGTTTGACCTATGGACCTGGGGAGGGCTCGTTCGATTCCTCGTGGGGTGTTATTCAAAAATAATACAAATTTAGGCCGCCTTGACTTTTTTTTGAGGTTTTTAGGGATTTTACGAAACTTTGACAACCCTTAAAGGGCACTTAAAATTAAGTGAGAGAGCTGGCAAGAGTTGGGGCGTCGCCGGACCAACATGCATGTTTCCTGAAAATTTCAGCTTTTTTGCTTCAGCCGTTTGGGAGAAATCGTGGGTACGGCGGAAGGATGGAAAATTTTTTATTGCAGATTCGGATTCTACACCCTTTGAAACGTAAACCATGAAATTTTCAGGGGGGGGGGGGGGGGTTAGATTTTTTTTCAAGAGCGATTACAATGGTTAATTATTGAATAATAAGCCAAAATAACTTATCATCACGATATTCATTTCAAGGAACATTTTTTCAAACCAAACCTCTTCCAACCATGAAAGTCGGAGTGAGTTTTCTAAATTGAAATTAATGATAACTTCAGCTCGGTGAATAATTTAATTCCTAACGGAAGTTCTATCTCAGTCAATCTTATCAACCACCAAAGAAACTAACTTTGATAAATTTATGCCACTGCCAATAACGTGCAGGAGAGGTATTACTCCTATAGCTAATACCGCTCTCAACACGGAAATTTATGTGGGGAACTAACTCTCGGCTCTTTGCCTTCAACTTCCCCATTACAGGAATTTCCGAGATGAGTTACGTCCCACATTATCGGAATATACTAGAAGAATGCTTAAAAGACCTTTTCCCTTAATATCAATCCTCATTTTTCCGCCATCACATATTTTTTTCAACTCGCTTTAAAAGAGAAAGAGAAGGAAAATTCCGGAAATGTTGATGTAGGCTTCTTGGAGTTTCCGCGTTGAGACTTGAAAGTTGCCCCGTAGCAAATGGGAAGAAAAAAGGTTGAGCTGCCTCACGTAGGGTGAATGATGGAAAAGTTGAGGTTTCGCCGGTGGAAAGAGGGAAAAGTTGAACGGGGTCGGCCCTCGAAAACGAAATAAGCTTCGAGGCTCGAAGCGAAATTCTGAAAAAAACTGGAAGCTATTATTGGGAGGCTTTGGGGGTTGAGGTAAACACCGAGGTGTTGTGGGTGAACCCGATTGATGAAATACGTTCGGCGGGATGGGATTTTAAAAGTTCCAGATCCTAAATTATTATTTGTAAACTACATTGAGGGCCAGTTTTATTCAGTTCAGACTTTGAAGACCCACTTTTTGAGATATTTTTTCCTATTAGTAAACAACTACTAGGTTCATTGAATCGCAAGTTGCCTAATTTAAGGGCGGTTTCGAAGAATAATCGATAATTGTGGATGAGTTTTACGAGAATGTAGATTTTACCATTTAGATTTCAAGTGACATGAAAATTTTTGAAAAATCTTTTTCAAAGAATTTTTTTTTAAGATAAAAAATTTAATTTTGAAAAGTTTTAAATTGGTACAAAAAAATTAGAAACTTGAAAGTATAAATAAGTTTCCTTAAATTTCAGTTTCACTACTGTGCAATCCCAAAAGATATATAACAGGCAGAATATTCTTTACTACACAAGACGGACTAGAACTTTTATTCCGAAATACTCAAATTCGGGTTAAAGATATATAACTACAATAGTAACAAACGACCTAACTTGTTTATGACCATGAACAAAACCATTCACGAAAACAGAAAACAAAAGTGAAGTAAAGCAAGCAGTAGTCCAACAAAAGGGGAATGGAACGAAAATAGAAACGGTTGTTGGTAACTGTATCTCCGTCATCTCGTTACCACCAACATTGAGCGGGAATACGAATATACCTTCTTCATGTCGTATAAATCAACGTTTAATTTAAAATCAACGTATTATGGAAACGCTGTAAATCGATATTTACTGATAATAGTGAAACCATTGATTACATTGGTGAAACCCGTTTTTTATTAATCAACGTTCAAATCTCAAGATTGATGATTGACTAAAACATGGTTTGGGATCGTTGGTAGAATCAGCCCTAAGCAGCACTGCAACAGGTGATTAAGAAAGACGTCAACGTTAATGTGTTGAAAATCGTTAATCGTGAGATAAGTAACGCGAGTTTAAAATCTGAAGGGTGTTGATACTGTGAAGCTACGTTACCTCGAGCAACGTTGCTAAGAAATTATTATGATTGATATTGAGTCTTCCAAAAAAAAAAAAAAAAAAAAAAAGTTGTTTTGACTGTGAGTTGGTAAAAATAAATGTTGAGTTTTCTCTTCTGAAGATGCGTTGTGAGTTGTTACATTTGGGGGCTCGTCCGGATCGGAAGATGTTTTTTATATTCATTCTTGAAACTATCAACAGACTTACCAAGATGAACAAAAATATGGGTTTGAATTGAAAAGTTTAATTGATAGCATGTGGAAGGATTTGCTGTAAAGAACTTATTATGTTTTGGAATTTGTAGAAGTAAGGCAGCATTGCGTGTAGGGACGGAATGAACATCTTGTCGAAACTGATATTGATCAAAAGGGTATTTGGGCTTATAAAACTTCAAAATTTTAAAAGCATTGTGGCAATAGCAAGTTTTTTCCTACCAGCGATCTTCAGCCAACCCAACTTCAAGTAGTATGGAGTCACATGAACATCTAGAAGCAGCCTGAATACAAACCGTACAATGGAATTCATAGCTACTTGCAATGTGTCCGTTTGTTCCGCTGTTAAATCACAGTAAGCCAATGGAGCATATTCAAAGAACGGGACAAGTAAAGATTGAGCCAATTGAGCTCTCACATGCTGTGGGAAATCAATGGGCAACCTCCGCAGCTGGTATAGGCTCCCATACATCTTCTTACATTTGGCTGAGACCTGATCATTCCAATTCAAGTCGCTCGTCACTAGGATACCTGACATTTTGAAATTTTCAACAGTCTCGAGTTGCGACTCTCCTACCTTGATTGAGAGAATTATCTCGGGATGAATTTTAGTCAGTAACTTGATATTACCCAGAAACATAGCCTTACTCTTAACCGCGTTGAATATCATGCCGTGCTCGGAACACCAGTTGTCCGGGCGTGCAAGGTATGCATTCACTTTACTAACTGCGTCCTCCAATTCGTCCAATTTGTATGAAATATTGCAACTGAAGGTCGTCGGCATATACATTAAACGAACAGTAGGTAAATACATCTGGAATTGAATTAACAAAAATAGAAAAAAATCAATCCGGAAAGCACAGACCCCTGGGGTGTGCCAATAAGCACCTCACGCCAAGACGAAAGAGTACCATTAGGTGCTCTAGTGCTCTGCGAGCGACCAGACAAGTATGACTTGAACCATAGCAGCATATTCTGAGATAACCCTGTATACCCAAGGATCGCCAGTAAAATATCGTGCCGAATACTGTGGGGTAATAGCTGCCCCACCAAGTGGGAACTAGCTGTCATGAAAACTAAGACTACAATCAAAACCAGAATTTAGTTTGCAGCCCAATGTTAAGAAGAGCCTTACTCCACTAAATCCATCCCATGAACCATATTAAGAGAGACAGCATAATAGTGAATATGATAATGAAAAAAAAAGAAAAAAAGAGACTTTCTGACAAAAAAGCCTTAAAAAGTGAGACTCGAACTTAGCGGATGGTCTAGACCACAGAAAATAGAAAATTTCAGGAGGTACGCATAGAGCACGTAAATCTGCTCTCAACCAAAGTAACTATTTGGATTGATCAGTTGATCATCCATCGTGTGCCTCCTGAAATTCAATAATCGCTCTTTCACCTGTGAAACACGCACACTCCAAAGCTTAGTATAAACTCAAATCGTGAACGCAAGCCAATTGAATAATAAACCCCAGTGAAAGAATTTTTTCTTTTTTTTTATGGTTATCAGAATGCTACAGTCCGTGTATCGGCTACAAAGCCTTTTAGGAGTTCACTCCAGCATCCACATTACTACTACATCACTACGTCACTAGGTTACTGATATAAACACAAAAACAATAATAAACCAAAATAACGCGAATGTTGCCACCATAAATAGTGTTAGAAATTATACACGGAATAAACGATTCAACTAGAAATTATTGAGCGAAATAACAACACCAACTCATTTTATCCAGTGACGTGAACCATGAGCTGCCCCTCAATATGTGGCAGCGGGAGTGCATCCTTCCGAGTCACCTCGTTCAACCTTCGGTAATCAATGCAGAATCTGGTTGACCCATCTTTTTTCTAGACTAATACTATGGGGCTGGCCCATGGACTGGTTGAGGGTTTTATCACTCCTTGCTTCACTATGTCTTCAATCATTTGATCTACTTCTGCCTGCCGGTGCAAAGGGATCCTCCTTGGGGCCTGCTTAATGGTAATGTCAGGTTCCACTACGATCCCATGATCCACTCCCTCAATTCTGCCCAATCTGTCCCTTTTGCAGCAAAAATATCCGAAAATTCTTTGACCAGACTGGCCATCAATGACTGCTGCTCGTCCGTCAGTCGATCCGATGCCTTCAGGATCAGCTCCTCCACATGTGGCACATCCCTGTTTTCAACCCTCTTCCCATGTAGTTCTGACAAACCCCCCTCCCATCCACCATTCTCATCTACTTTTTGGTCATGTGTTCCATCAACATCCAGTTCCAGAATAGCCAACTCGCCTTCATTGTCCCTCTCCACCATTTTCACTTGCTCCTCTTGGCTATCGTTGCATGGTTCCTCCATTGTGATCTCCGCCGCAGCCTCATCAATCTTGCACTTTGCTTTTGCCAGAAAATCCAATCCCAAAATACAGTCTCCACTTATATTAGCTACCAAGACTGTATGATTTCTTGGTTTCTCACCACCCAGCTCCACCTGTACAGCCACTTTACCTTCAACGAGGAACTCCTGCCCTGTCACTGTACGCAATACAAGTCCCCTTCCTGCTGTCACCATGGCACCCGTTTCAACCACCATCATACATGCTTTGCCGTTGATACAACCTCTGACAAGTATCGAAGATTTGGAGCTGAGACTGCAGATGATGGGTGGGATCTCCGTTCTCCGGCTGTGGGGATGTTGTCGTCTGTCCCTGGTCATATGCTCCCGTATTCCTATGAATGTGGCCCGTTTCCCGGTTGTTGGTTCTTAATACAATTGTGGGAAGTGTGGCCAGTGGCATAACACGTCCAACATTGCACTGAGGGGCAATACCTAGCTATATGAGTTTTGTTGTTGCAACGCCAACATCCACCATAATTTCTCCTTGGTTTCTCTGCTTCTGCTGCTCTAATGTAGGCCTCTCCGTTTTCTACATCACGCACCATGGCATGGTTGATGTTGCTGTTGGCTCGTAGGAGATTGGCATCAGCTTGCAGCGCATAACCCACAGCTCCTCTCAGCGTAGTGGTTGGGTAGGCAAGTACCAGCTTATGAAGCTCAGTGTTCCTTATGCCATCAAAACACTGCTGTAAGGCTATAACATCAATGGCTGCTTCTGTACTGCCCGGTAATGCCTTTTGTGTCAGAGCCTCCAAATCTGATGCAAAGGCTGTCAGGTCCTCATTAGGCCCGTGGATTCGGGCCCTCAACTGAGCCATGTATAAGTGTTCCCGACCTGTTGTTCCATACCTCTGATCAAGAGCTGCCACCATGTGTGTGGAAGAGGCATTTGGCCCCAGGTTTGAAACTACAGCTAGAGCTGCATCGTCCAATGCGGCCACTAGCTGCACAGCCTTCTCTTCTCCCTCCCACCCATTACTCCGACTAACCCTCTCAAATTTGGCAAGGTAATCTCCCCAGCAAGCAGAGCCGTCATATCGTCCAGGCTTTATCCTTGTCTTCCCTATCTCCACCTGTGGCTGCCTTCCCGGGTCACTTTCCCTTGTTTGACCAAACTCAACCCGGCATGACCGCACTTCTTTAACCATGTCTTCAAAAAACTCCCTCATTTGAACGTTGGTGCTATATCTAGATTCATCTAAAGCAAGCTGCAATCTCCTTACATCAGCTGCGAGCTCTTGCACTTCAATCATATGAGGTTGGTTGCCATCTTCCTCAGCATTAGGAGAAGCCACTAGGTTCTGTAGTCCCGCCTCCGTCGACTTCTCAACCGTTGACCATCCACAACTGGGTTCGGTTGATCCCTATTGTCCTCGTTGTCTCCCATGACCAGCAGTCCCACTTCTGACACCACTGTTAGAAATTATACACGGAATAAATGATTCAACTAGAAATTATATTAAGCGAATTAAAAACACCAACTCATTTCTCACACTCAACCTGACGCCAACATTTTCATATCAAAACAACAACAAATCCTGTTTCTAACATGACGACAGTTTCCCAACAATAGGGCCATAGATCGGGAATGGTTTGACCTACGGACCTGGGGAGGGCTCATTCGATTCCTCGTGGAATGTTCTTCAAAAAGAGTACAAATTTAGGCCGCCTTGACTTTTTTTGATGATTTTAGGGATTTTGCAAAACTTTGACAACCCTTAAAGGGCACTTGAAATTAAGTGAGAGAGCTGGCTCAAGAATTGGGGCGTCGTCGGACCAACATGGATTTTTCCTGAAAATTTCAGATTTTTTGCTTCAGCCGTTTGGGAGAATTCGTGTGTACGGCGTACGGCGGACGGACTGAAAAATTTTTATTGCAGATTCGGATTCCACACCCTTTGAAACGTAAACCATGAAATTTTCAGTGGGGGTTAGAATTTTTTTTTTTTTTTTCAAGAGCGATTACAATGGTTTATTATTGAATAATAAACCAAAAGCGTATCTTGACAGAAAATATCGCAGAAATGTCATAGACGAAAATCAGGAAAAATGTCGGCCTAATATGGGAACAATACCACCAGTAATTGGAAACACCCGAAGTATTTGGAACTGGACTGAAAAAAAAACCTAATTGATCCTAACAACCTGAGAACGAACATTGAGGTAGCTCCTAAGCCCTTCGAGTAGTGGACCACTGAATTAATAAAAGCCCTTGAGCTCACTGATAAGAAGATGAAACAACATTTGGAAAAATCTGTATTAACACAATCCACCTGGTCACCAGGTGTAAATAAACTGTTTTATTTATCGCCTTTCTTTGGTATGGGCGCCCTTCTCTTATTAAGTGTTCCAGAACTCTACAGTGGACGATCTAAACGATCTTTATTTTGTAGTGGATTGGTAAGGAAATCCTTCATTTTGTTTCGGAAAACACTAAATTTGATTCGGAAAAGGTATAAATCAGAATGTGGATAAATGGACCAAGAAGATTCACGCCCCCACCTGGTTGGTTTATTCTGTTCCCTTCTTAAGTTAAGTACGTTAGTTAAGGAGAGCAAGCGGAAGATGCGCGGAAGCGGAAGGTCGTGTGCTTCCGAGTGTCACTGTCTTATGTGTTATGTTAAATGTGCGAGGTAAACTGTAAATTTTATTTAACCTTGGTGGAAGACCTTTTGATTCATCCGTATTTGCCGATATTACTTCCTTTTTCTTCGCTAGTTCGGTGTCGGTCGACAAAGGTCCCTCCAATCGAAGACTCCCGCTCATCACAGCTTCCCGAAGGCTTAGTCAAACAAAATCTCCTTCATCATCTGGCTTTTTCAATATTTTACTTGAAAGCGCCGAATCTCCTGAGCGCCCGACGTTCCTCTCCCCTCTCCGATCAAATGTTTGGTTTTCATTCACCCTTCTCCCGACTTGACTTTTCCACTCGATTTTCTCTTCACCCTGGCAACAATGGAAACTTTCAATTTGATTCCACGAGGAGGAAGAAGGGATGAAATCTCTGGCTTCGTTATTATCCTGGACCGTAAGCAAAACGTTCTCTGGATTCCTCATCGAATCGATGTTCATGATTTTCTTGTTCCTCAAGCTTCTCATCTTTTACACTGAGATTTTTCTTGATCAGTAGGCGGTTATCGCAGTTTTGAATTGAAACAATAAATACCATTCAATACAAATTGCTTTTGGTTTATAACTTTCAATAAGCCTTACAGCCTAATACAGGTTTGCCCTTTAACTTTTCAAGGTTTATAGATCCAAATCTGCAAAGTCCGTCTTTCGTACGCCGTACGATGCCTATCGTACGGACTAAGTCACTTGCGACGAAGTTATGGAAACCCATTTCAATAAAACGGAGTAAAATAGAACGTTGTCTATATTTCCACGAAAATAATGAGTACAAAGTTGAATCGACGTCGACAGTTACGTCATAATCACAGAACATAGAGTAAAGTATTCTATTACTATAGTATATATATATATATATATATACCGTGAGAAATTATATAAATAAGGTTTTGCATGAATTAAACTTTATTGGTTTCATTGTGAAAATTAATATTAAAATCAAGCATCCATTTTGGATTATTATTCAATAATAAACCATTGTAATCGCTCTGGAAAAAAAAAATTCTAACCCCCCTGAAAATTTCATGGTTTACGTTTCAAAGAGTGTAGAATCCGAATGTGCAATAAAAAATTTTTCCGTCCGTCCGCCGTACGCACGATATCTCCGAAACGGCTGAAGCAAAAAATCTGAAATTTACAGGAAAAATCCATCTTGGTCCGACGACGCCCCAATTCTTGAGCCAGCTCCCTCACTCAATTTGAAGTGCCCTTTAAGGGCTGTAAAAGTTTTGTAAAATCCCTGAAAACCTCAAAACTAGTCGAATCGGCCTAAATATTTTCCTATTTGAAGAACATACCATTAGGAATCGAATGAGCCCTTCCCCACGTCCGCAGGTCAAACCATTCCCGATGTATGGCCCGATTTATGGTGCCAACATTTGCGTTTTTTCGTTTATTATTGTTTGTTTGTAACCCAGTGATGGGGCTTTATTATTCAATAGGCTTGCGTTCGTGATTTGAATCTGTACTAAGCTTCGGAGTGTGCGTGTTTTACAGGTAGAGCGATAGAGCGATTATTGAATTTCAGGAGCTACGCATAGACCACGTAAATCGCTTCTCAACCAAAACACCTATTTGGATTGATCAGTTGATGATATTTGTGTGCCTCCTCTACATCTGTCTACCTTTGGCTACATCGTTTAAATTTGGATTTGGGGAAGTTTAAACGCAATACGAGTGCCAAAGGACTTGATAAATTATAGATGTTTTTATTGTGGGGGGGTATTGAGGTTCAATAAAAAAACGCTGCAAATTCTTTCACTGGGGTTTATTATTCAATCGGCTTGCGTTCGATTTGAATTTCTACTAAGCTTTGGAGTCTGCGTGTTTCACAGGATAGGGCGATTATTGAATTTCAGGAGGCACACAAATATGATCAACTGATCAATCCAAATAGGTATTTTGGTCGAGAATAAATCGAGGGGTTAGAGGTAAAAGTACCCAAGTCCATTTTTTTGTGAAATTGAGTTAAAAATACCTAACCAACTAGGATGATACATATTTTCATGTGATGGAGATACCTAAGTCCAATGATGATGATTTCCATGGTTTTCAGAGCATGTGTGAATCACCAACTGCAGAAATAGCTCATTCTTGAGAGGTAAAAGTACCCAAAGGTACTTGGGTAGATTTACTTCTAGAGATGGAAAATTGTACCTAGTTACTTTTCTTTAGAGGAAGAACTCACCAAGTGCAGTAGGGTAGTTACACGAGTACTCTTGATTTGCTATGCAGGACCGTGAGCTTTTGATCTTGTACATTGTGGAGAACATCGACACCAAGATTCAAGAGAATAAACTCATAGAAAAAGGGCCTAGCCATATGAAGGTAGACTCTATGCACAGTGCCATTGAGCCAGCACAAAAAACGTTGCAAATTTCAGGAGCACACAAATATGATCAACTGATCAATCAACTGTTCAATAGGTATTTTGGTTGAGAACCGATTTACATGCTCTATGCATGTCTCCTGAAATTCAATAATCGCTCTATACCTTTGAAACACGCACACTCCAAAGCTTAGTAGAAATTCAAAATATAAATGCAAGCCAAATGAATGAAATTGAATAATAAACCCCAGTAAAAGAATTTGCAGCGTTTTTTTATGGCTTTATGATTTTATGGCACTTGTGACACGTACATACAGCGTTTTGTTTTGTCTGGAGTCCAAGTGTGTTTACCATATTCATACACGGCAAAAATGTTCTTGCCGAACGCGTCAAACAAACCCGAGAACCTGTGGTTGTGAGTCCCGCACGCAACCTATTCGCTACGGGTTTGTTTTACTTAGTTTATTTATAAAATTGAATAATAAACTCCAGTTAAAGAATTTGCAGCATAAGAGCATGCCATACATCGGGAATGGTTTAAGCTACAGACCTGGAGAGGGGCTCATTCGATTACTAATGAAACGTTCTTTAAAAAAAGTCCATATTTATGCCGCCTTGGTTTTTTTTTTTTTTTTTTTTTTTGAGGTTTTTAGAGATTTTACAAGACTTTGACAACCCTTAAGTGGCACTTAAATTGAGTGCGAGAGCTGGCTCAAGAATTGGGGCGTCGTCGGACCAATATGGATTTTTCCTGTAAATTTCAGATTTTTTGCTCCAGCAGTTTGGGAGAAAACGTGCGTACGGCGGACGGACGGAACATTTTTTATGGCAGATTTGGATTCTACACCCTTTGAAACGTAAACCATAAAATTTTCAGGGGGGGTTAGAAATTTTTTTTTTCTTTCAAGAACGGTTACAATGGTTTATTATTGAATAATAAACCAAAATGTGTCAGTGTATTCAATGAGAGATTGGCTGAATATCTTTCAGCTACCGTGAAGCAGGAGGAATAAGAGGAACAATTCACCCTACCTAGTTCGAGTGCTGAAATACAGAGATTTTGTTGATTTGAAATCATTGTCCCAACAATTGGTAAGCAATGGAACACGCAATTCCGCACTTGTGGAATTTATTGCCATGCATTTCCAGATTGTAATACTCATGACCTGTCCTGACTAAACCAAAGTTTGTGGTAAACATACCCAAGTCCAAAATCCCTCTGACGCCTCCTGATAAAATTCAAATTCTGTGACTAATTGTTCATCTTTTAACCTTGAAAACCGCATCACCTCCAAACCAAGTGCTTGACCTACAAATATAGATTTATTCCCATTTTTTCTGAGATACTTGTGATTTGACGCAAGCATCTAAAATTTGAATTTAATTTTCCCACACTTATAACATTAAATGTTAAATGTTAACAAATTTTGTGACTTGGGTACTTTTACCTCTAACCCCTTTAATTTAATTCACGTGCTCCATGTATATCTCCTGAAATTCAATAATCGCCCTATCCTGTGAAACACGCACACTCCAAAGCTTAGTAGAAATTCAAATCATGAACGCAAGCCGATTGAATAATAAACCCCAGTGAAAGAATTTGCAGCGTTTTTTATACTTTTATTTACTTTTAAGGAAAAATAACAAATAAAGTAATACCCTGCCTAGTTGTTAGTAATTATCATTAATTGAATTAGTGTTATGAATTATTAATAAACTATAAGTATTGTTGATTATTAAAAAAACAGAATTACTACAAAAAACTATATGTTTGCATTTTCACAAGCCATCAATAGCAAAAATCCGAACACTCGGACAGATGCCCAGTCCTAAATGTTGTTAATTGTCATTGATGACAGTGACACTTTCTCCTGTCTAGATAGCCATACTCGAGGACATCATAGGAGACAATCAACTGTTACACTTCCCATGGTTTGTTTTAAGGATATTTCAATTAAAAAAATAAATAAATAAAATAAAAAACTAAGGTTAATGCATGCGGAAACTAATCCCAAAAATACCGGCGATACCGACTTGAACTTGATCAATTGAAAGTTAAGAAAACTAAGAACCCCTCCCCCTCCCCTGCTGGTTCACGGGTTTTATATTCCCAGATATTTTTATTGTGTAATTCACTGGACTGTAGATAATTAATAAATATGGTGTTACGTCATCGTCTCAATAACGTAATAGCTACTGTAACGAGAAGATTAATTTATGATTAATTGTCTCGAACTGGGAATTAATTTGAAATGAACAAACACGTGTTCAATTTAACCATTTATTGATTATAAAAATGTTTGGTTGATACACTCGTCTTCGAGGTATTTACAACTCATTGAATAAATGAGTAATTATTCATGAATTTTCATTCCTCCTCTTTTGAATTGATTATAATTAATTCAAGAGGGGATGAATGAAAACTGACCACCCGAGGGTAAATCCGGAATGCGAATGATGCGTTCCGTCTACTCGGCATCGATTCCCTTCAACTTACTTGGGACTGTCTCCTAGGTGACGAGTGACTACTGTCACTCTACCTCTTGTAAGTTTCTAAAATTTCTGAGTTCCACAGTTAGTCAATAATTTTAAAGCTATTCAATCCTGTTGTCCATTTTTATACAGTTAACACCTTTTTAGAGATTACACCTTTTTTATTTTACTTGTTAATCAATTAATTTCTGATTAAGCTTTCTGTTTAGTTTTTTGTTTAAACTATTCATTTGACGATGTTTGTATTTATATTCTTTATTATTGTTATTATTTTATTTGTTGTTTAGCTTGCTACACGTGCTTTCATTCCTCTTCTTTTTTATCTAGATAAATCTAGAATTTTAATTATCCGTTACGGTTTCATATTTGTCTGACTGCTCTTGGGTGGGGTGGTAGAAGTTGTGGGATGGGTGTTATTGTGGAACGGGAGTTGTGGAACGAATAATTCTGTTTGACAAAACTTCACCGTTGCCGCTCTGGGTAGCTGGGCTAAATTTAAGTTCTCGGTGTGTTTATAGTGTTTGGTCAAGTTTCTAGTGTTTTATTTTCCTTGAACAGAAGAATTTTTCGACACCATTCGATTATACGGTCTGATTGTCACAAAATGTTCATTAACCTTGCTGTCGAAGTACTGAAAAGTCTCCTGCTGTTCAGCGCCGGTTCGGGTAAGGGATGTCGTCAAAACAATAAGTTTATTCAGCTTTCGTTAAGTATTTAAAAAACGAAGCAAGAGACAGCAAATACTTCCCAGCACAAAATTAAAGGTCATTAAATGTCCTACCAGAATGGTCACCTCCGTCTCTTTGGTAAACTCAATAGATTAGCAATGGAGGGGGAAACAAGGGTATTGGTTGCTAGAATACCTGTTGGTGGTTGCTTTTGTTGCTTTCGGGTGGACAAAATTTCCATGTTGCATTTTGCGTTGTAAACCATTCTGAACAACTTTCCTTTCGTGCCTGTCTCCACCTGGATCCACAAGCATTTTAGCGATTGAATTTAGTGATTGTGGAGTATCGTTGTTTTTTGCGGATGAGGGGGTGTGGGGTATATTTCGTTGCATTTCGCTGAGAACCATTTCCACAATACGTGGTGCTAAGTTTCTTAATATTTGCTTTCTTTGTGGGGAAGATTTTCACATCTTACGGCAGCCGAAATGTCTACCATAATTACGAAAAAAAGATTTTCTTCTAGGGAAAATTGGTAGGGAGCGTTTCTGCATACTAATTCTAATATATAACGATTAGTAATTTACGCAGAAGAGATATCAAAAACAGAAATAATAAATCCTTGTGTATTATTTGCAGAGTTTTTTTTTTAAACTTCACCAAAATTCATCACGTTTAATATAAACGATCTGACTACATCCACAATGTCGGCGACTGTAAACCTTGTTAAGCGTAGGTGTAACGTGATATAAGATGTTTTGAGGCAGCGTCTGTTGTGGTATTACCATTTAGATATACAGTTCTGCATGTTTCTTTTAATAGCTTTGAGCACTTAGCCATATTTTCCATACGTCCTTTAACGCTAATCTGTCCGTAATCATCCTCCCTCTCACATAGTGCTGCATGTTTTTGTCAGAAAGACTGACATTATTAGTGCTGCCGCTTGATAGCATTTCAAGTGGGGCCTCGTAAAAGCCTAGGTAGACAGGATTGAGCTAAAGTGTAAGGCTTTCTGGAAAATCTTTGTTATCTTCGTAGATTACTGCTTTGATAGATCAACATGAATTTAAACAGGTATGTTGCGCACTGAATCGTGTTTCAGAAGCTTTGGTCGAGATACGTGTAAGCGCAATAAATATCAATCCAATCAATTAATGTTACAATGGTATTATGTAGAAAATGCTCATAATTGAGGTCATAAGTATGTTCATGTGAAAAACCAGATGTATTCACTAATGTATATTTATTAATTTATTTTTTTTTAAGCAGTGAGCAATTTGCCGTAGCAGTGTACAATATTAAAAGCCTATATTTTGGAGAATGAAGTACCTGTTTAATAATAGGACAATAGAGAATTTATTTTGGTTATCAGACGCACACATATGTTCTTAATTCAACAAATGCAACCTTTTAAAAAATTGTAGCTTCTCCTTGTTAAAACTGAATTTTGTACTAGAATTTCCAAGAGTAGTCCAAAAACCGGATAAACTGTTGAAAAGCATATGAAATCGCGAAATTTCAACTGCTGAATAGCGCCTATGTTGACTCTCGATTTTACGTTAAACAGAAGACTAAATCGTCATTTAAATTAGAAAATTCAATACTTTTATAATCGAAATCCGTTTTTAATCATTTTGAAATTATTCTTGGATTTTAACGCTTATACATGTATTTATATTAAATTAGACGATAAATTGGTCAAATGTCAAACTTTTACCAAAAACGCTGCAAATTCTTTCACTGGGGTTTATTATTCAATTGGCTTGCGTTCATGATTTGACTTTCTACTATGCTCTGGGGTGTGCGTGTTTCACAGGATAGAGAGATTATTGAATTTCAGGAGGCACACAAATATGATCAACTGATAAATCCAAATAGGTATTTTGGTGGATAACAGATCTACGTGCTCCGTGCATATCTCCTGAAATAACTGGCCACTTCCTTTCCGCAATCAGAATTGGATGGATGTTAACTTAATTCTCAACGAACTGTATTCGTCTTGGACAATTCCGAAAGAATGAAATGCAATGCGTTCAATAACGAGCCTTTGTTGACCAACGAACGGTCGTACAGCAACCCAAGTGGTCTTACTAAATTACCGAAACTAGTTTCCATCCAAACCAAACAAAAAACCTACCCTCTTACACGGAAAGTTCTTGAGATTCGTGGAATATATTTTGATTTTAGTTTATTAATTCCAAATAATAAGACTTGGTAATGGTATAGTAATAAGTATAGTAGTATAAGTATAGTATAGTATAGTAATAGGTATAGTAAGCCCCATCGCCTAACGTGCTGAGATGCTGTGGGTCAAAAACTGACAGCCCCTTTTTCAATATTTGCAATTATAGGCCTTTATAACCACATAGCCAAACATTTTCATAAAACCTGTCAAACTTAGTTACTTTGAAATAATTTAATTCATATTTCACATTTCAAATCTTCAACGTCTGTCCGTGTTGTGTATTGTTTTATTTGTTTTATTGTGTGTAGTGTATTGTTTTATTTTAACACTTGTTAACTGTATTATTTTGGTGATGTACTTAATAATTATTGATAATCTAATGAGTGATGAGAGAAACATTTGGAATCTATTCAAAGCGTCGAGTAGATTTTTGTTAATGAAGAAATAATTATTTGATAGGTGCAGTTTACTGTATTTTAATTGTTTCGTGGTGCGATTCAATCTGTTTCCTTTCAGTAATACCCAGGTTGAATCACAGTATGTAACTTCTATAATATAGAATAATAGTGTGATATCATTATTCTATAGTATGATATTATTATAGACTGCGTTTTGATAAATTGTTTTAACAACGTCTATTCACCAGTATAGAAGGCATCAGCAGCATCTGCTTTCTGCTATAACGTAACACTTACCTGCAACAAAACAAAATTGTGATTAAGATGACTGGAAAAATCGCACACAGAAATTATTGTATCTAGGAGTCATGAAATCAGTTGAACAATAACTTAGTCAGATAACAACTTAGATTCGATTTGTAAAATCGAAGAGGCAAATTGAGAAATAGGGACGATGGAGGGTAGTGAAGAAATGGGTGAACAGAAATGTAAGAGAGGAACATCTGCCTAGTTGGGGTTACATTAAGGTGACCATCCGTCCCGTTTTTTAGGTTAGTGGCCCACTGTCCCAAGATTTACTCGGGGGACGCTATCATGTCCCGCTTTGGCAGGACAAACAAATAAACGTCCCGCTTTAAATATTATTTAGGTAATATTGAATGCTGAAATGAAATGTTCTTGACTGACTCCTTCACAACGTAAATATAAAAGCAACAAAGAAATTGCATATTGTTAATACTCAACTTAAACGTATTGTTTTTTTGGTTCCTCGTAAATTAAAGTTTCATGACAAAATAAAAGGAGAACCAGCTCTCCTAATGACATACATTCATCAAAAAAGTATGCCAATGAGTGAACGTGTGTTTTCCTGTTTTTAAACCAAGAGGGGCTTTAGTTTGGTGTTCTAAACCTTACGTTTATCACCAACTTCTCAAATTCATCGCAGTGTGGTAAACATGTATTGCTTTAAATAATTAAAATATACGACTAAATTTTTACGTAAGTCAATGTATTCACTTGTATTGTAGGCTCACTCACAACTGATGTATAGTGGAAGTCCAACTATAAACGTAGGCCCGCCTAGCTACTTCAAAGTTGTTTGAATGTAGTAGTGTTGAATGTAGTATAAATGGACAGTATGTAGTAGTAAAAGTATGAATAAGTCGATCATAGATTGTGTAAATATTATGATGTCGAAATGCGCCGATTATGCTCTTATAGAGAAGTACATAGTTAGAAGTACTTAAAGTAGATATGTTTTATGGTATAACACTGATTCCACTAGTAATCGCAGGAGTAAGAATAGATGGTAAATAAATGAAGCGACTTACATTGTAGATGCTGTATCAAATATTCTGATTCATTCCAGGGTTTACAGGAGGGACAAAAGCTTTCTAATTTGTTGCTGATTATAGAGGTAAACGCAATCAATCCTAATCGAAAAACGACGCGTATGAACGTTAGAAGGTATTACCGCACATTTTTTGAGATAGACGTATCAATAATTAAATTAAATGCAAACCAAAACCGAAACACGAAAAGCGAGGAAACAAATTGAGCTGCAAGCAACTGCGGAAGCGGAAAGGTAAAAGCAGGCTGCACAAGCCTTCTAAATCTCCAACGCAATTTCCGAAATTCCAACGTAATTTCCGAAAAATATTCAAAATTCATTTTACTTGGTTTTTGAATAAACAAATCGAAATATGAAAACAAAATTTGTAATAAAATGTTACTTATAAGTAAGGGAGAAATAATAGAAAGTATAAAATAATACGCAACAGCCGCAACATGCATGGAGAAGTTGTGGTAGACGGATATAGTCGCGGAATTGGACCACGGAGAAATAATGTTCTGTCTTCAACCCAACGTTTTGCTATCATCGGAGTGATAAGAGAAACCTTATTCAAGACGGTAAAACCGTATTTATGAATTGTGTGAGGATGTGCGTAGGATTACGAAAGCTGGTGCCGCAGGACAAATTCATCATTTGGTGGATGCTCCACTTAATCTGCCCGATCGCCTTAACTACATGGTAACTTTGCCTGAGACTCTCCAACTACAGGTAACGACTTTATCTCGTTGGTACCGCCATTGCGAATTTCATCTTATCTCTTCCATAGTTGGTACATATTGCTTCTGCGTAGTAAATTGTGATCAAACATGTTCAACTAGGTACTTCGTAGTCTTAAACTCTTCTTCTTTTCATGTGGGAAGCCAATTTCCCCGGTAAAGTCATTCAAATCATAAATGAGTATCATATATCTCTAGTATGTAGAGATAAATCCTCTCGTTATTAATAAATTCATTCATTGTTAATTCAAATTTCGTGAGTTGAGTATTTCTTTTCCATATTACTGGTATCGTCTAGTGAAATAGACCCTGAAATAGTTTCATAATCTCCTAGTTAAGTAAACTTAGGTAATATCAAGTAGGTATATCAAATTATTGGAGACCGAATCTTTGGAATATTTAACTATTATTTTACTCACAATATACATTTTGTCTCGCAATAACTTCAACAAACTTCAAAGTACCTACGTGAGCTGAATTTGACGCTACACTCAGTAGATCTTACGGACAGGGATGACGGACCACCCTTGTTCGTACGCCCGTAGGTTGTTGAAATTAAGAGGCTCATTTCAGGGGCTGAATCATCTTCTATTTCTACCGGGCACGGATGGAAGTGACAACTGCTCTATGCGCAATATGAGGCTGTGTTCCCAGCGCCTACAGAGTTTAGGATTCCTTACCATAGGTTATGGGTTGTAAGCAGGCATTGTGTGATACTGGTTGAATAACAGAGCTCGTTTCTTATATTATCTAGTAGGTATATCGAATTATTGGACCACAACTCTTTGAAGTATATTAATATTCCTTTTCTCCAATGGCCATTATGAACAGGGTGTAACTTCATCAAACTTTAAAACTCGATTTTAGGGCTCATTTCATACCGAAAATGCAAACTAGACGTTACTTTTTAGAAGCTCTGTTCCCGAATCGTCTCACTTTCAAGATTTTTTCCTTGTTTCTACAATCTTGAGCAACTAAAATGGCCATCTCCCTCAAGCTAGGTACTCTCTAAAATCAAATTTGAGGAAACCGTTGGAGAGAGGGTTAAATTTCCTATCTGCCCAGAGTGATAAAAGAAAATGTATACATGACTTATAACAATTGAATGTCGAGAACTTATGGAAAAATTACTTTTTTCCTTGTTTTTACAAACACGTTTTTTTCGGTATTATCCCCTCAAACTCCTTTCTCCCATAATGAAATTCACAATTTCCGTTGCGCAACTGAGGTTGGGGCTTAAACAAAAAAGGATCACAAAAATCGGTTTGGAATCGCAGGAAGTTCACCGCGCACAAAATTTGTCACATAAAGAAGTCACACCCAGACATACATACTCGTACCCCTCTGTGTGACATATTCGGTCTTGGAATGGTATCCAATGTATTTATATTCAGTAATTTTCCTTCTTCTGCAGTTGTTGTCTCACATCCTCCCTGGATCAATTGTAATGGGCGTCCTTCTATTGAAATCGTTGATTCATAGAGACGTCCTAAAAATGAACAACCAAATATATTGGTCCCACCTTTGCACTCTTACTTTGAGGTTGTCAGCCAACTTTTATCGACTATTGCTGAGTATGTAATTTACATTGTTATAATTAGAGAGTGTAGAAAAGAGAATCGCGTAAGTTAACACTTAACGCACAAAAATCTCCTCTGATGTAAAAGGAACTATTTGGTCTACCGGCAAAAAGTCAGAGGCTTTGGGATTTTCCGCGCTTTTTCAAGTCTCATCCGTACGTTGAAGTCAAAGTTGAAAGGCGAATAAGTTTTTTAGGAAGCCAAACTGAGGGAACGATCTTGATGTCGAGCGTTGAGGTTCAAGATAAACTCTCCCCTCCAAGAACTTTCAGACTTTTTTCTTCGAAACTTGAAGAACCCCTTGGCCGCACTCCAACGTTGACTACACTGTGAGATCCTTAGGATAGAAAATCGAAGGCAGGTGATTTAAGCTGACTAGGTAAATCTAAATGGTCCCCTTTCTTTCCAATCACTATCCTCCCATCCGTCTTACTGGGTGCAGTTCCAAGTAAATTTATGTACCAGGGTGAGGGGGACATTATCAAAACTAAATTCGTTGAGGAATCATATTATGAATCAGTTACTCAACTATGTTCCTCATTCACGTTTTCCATAAAAGGCTGAAATATCATTCTTCAATGTGGATCGGTTCCATCTTGTGACGTGATACTGTTGTATCAGATTCAGAACAATATACACGGACTGATCAAAATAAAAATGCAGGTACATGAAGAACCCCTTCTACACTTCATTCGTAGCGAAAAATGTTTTAGTTTTTAAACCACCAATTTTTGAAGTTCACTACTTATTTAGTTTTTTTCCTCAAAGAAACCGGTTTTTCAGTGAACAGTTCAATGTTCTCTAGTTCTACTGTACATTTTCTCATTTTGGTTTATTATTCAATAATGTACGCCGTACGCACGATTTCTCCCAAACGGCTGGAGCAAAAGATCTGAAATTTTCAGAGAAAATCCATCTTGGTCCGACGACGCCCCAATTCTTGAGCCAGCTCTCTCACTCAATTTAAAATGCCCTTTAATGGCTGTCGAAGTATTGTAAAATCCCTGAAAACCTCAAAACAAGTCGAAGCGGCCTAAATTTATACCTATTTGAAGAACATACCATTAGGAATCGAATGAGCCCTTCCCCACGTCCGTAGGTCAAACCATTCCCGATGTATGGCCCGATTTATGGTGCCAGCATTTGCGTTTTTTGGTTTATTATTGTTTGTTTGTATCCCAGTGATGTCCGGCCGATAGCGTCGAGTTGTAGTGAATGTGGATACTGGAGTGATAGCCGATGTGGATACTTATAGTTTATAGCCGATACACGGGTTGAAGCGTTCTGATATGCATGAAAAGCTGATAATATATAGGTAAATATTATTCAACATCATTGCTGGGGTAAATAAGTATTCTTCCACAGGGATTGATTATTCAATTAGCTTGCGTTCATGATTTGCAGCTGTACTAAGCTTCGGAGTATGCGTGTTTCACAGGTGATAGAGGGATTATTGAATTTCAGGAGATATGCATAGAGCACGTAAATCTGTTCTCAATCAAAATCCTATTTGGATTGATCAGTTGATCATATTTGTGTGCCTCCTGAAATTCAATAATCGCTTTATCACCTGTGAGACACGCACACTGCAAATTCTTTCAGTGGGGTTTATTATTAAATTTTTTTCATTTGAGTTGCATTCATGATTTGAGTTTCTACCAAGCTTCGGAGTGTGCGTGTTTCACCGGTGATAGAGCGATTATTGATTTCAGGAGATATGCATAGACCACGTAAATCGGTTCTCAAACAAAACACCTATTTGGATTGATCAGTTGATGATATTTTTGTGCCTCCTCTACATCAGTCTACCTTTGGCTACATCGTTTAAATTTGGATTTGGGGAAGTTTTAACTCAATACGAGTTCTAAAGGACTTGATAAATGATAGATGTTTTTGTTGTGGGGGGGTATTGAGGTTCAATAAAAACGCTGTAAATTCTTTCACTGGGGTTTGTTATTCAATTGGCTTGCGTTCATGATTTGAATTTCTACTAAGCTTTTGAGTGTGCGTGTTTCACAGGATAGAGCTATTATTGAATTTCAGGAGGCAAACAAATATGATCAACTCATCAATCCAAATAGGTATTTTGGTTGAGAACAGATTTACGTGCTCCATGCATATCTCCTGTAATTCAATAATAGCTCTATCCTGTGCAACACGTCACTCCAAAGCTTAGTAGAAATTCAAATCATGAACGCAAGCCAATTGAATAATAAACCCCAGTGAAAGAATTTGCAGCGTTTTTGTTTATTATTCAATAATAAACCATTGTAATCGCTCTGGAAAAAAAATTCTAACCCCCCTGAAAATTTCATGGTTTACGTTTCAAAGGGTGTAGAATCCGAATCTGCAATAAAAAATTTTCCGTCCGTCCGCCGTACGTCGTACGCACGATATCTCCGAAACGGCTGGAGGAAAAGATCTGAAATTTTCAGGAAAAATCCATCTTGGTCCGACGACGCCCCAATTCTTGAGCCAGCTTCCTCACTCAATCTAAAGTGCCCTTTAAGGGCTGTAAAAGTTTTGTAAAATCCCTGAAAACCTCAAAACTAGTTGAATCGGCCTAAATATTTTCCTATTTGAGGAACATACCATCAGGAACCGAATGAGCCCTTCCCCACGTCCGTAGGTCAAACCGTTCCCGATTTATGGTGCCAACATTTGCGTTTTTTCGTTTATTGTTGTTTGTTTGTAACCTAGTGATGTCCGGCCGATAGCGTCGAGTTGTAGTGAATGTGGATACTGGAGTGATAGCCGATGTGGATACTTGTAGTTTATAGCCGATACACGGGTTGAAGGATTCTGATATGCATGAAACGCTGATAATATATAAGTAAATATTATTCAATATTATTACTGGGGTTTATTATTCAATATTACCTATTACTGGGGTAAATAAGTATTCTTTCACTGGGGTTTATTATTAAATTGGCTTGCGTTCATGATTTGAATTTCTACTAAGCTTTGGAGTGTGCTTGTTTCACAGGATAGAGCTATTATTGAATTTCAGGAGGCATACAAATATGATCAACTGATCAATCCAAATAGGTATTCTGGTTGAGAACAGATTTACGTGCTCCATGCATATCTCCTGAAATTCAATAATAGCTCTATCCTGTGCAACACGCACACTCCAAAGCTATTGCCCCGAGCCCAGGAGTCCCAACTTTACCTGGGTTCTATTCGTGATTGATTGATGGAATTGTTTCTCCTACAAAATTCAAAATGCCCAGTTCTAATTCATAAGAAGTAGCGAGGAAAGATAATGGGCCTGTAGGTGTATATTCAAAGAAGGGCTGCCGCTCGTGTCTAGGTGCTGTAACCTGTCAATTGTTACCTCCCCAATCCATAGGAGGGCTGTACTGGGATAGGTAAATTTCTACTCCAGCTTCCAATAATCAAGGGAAAAGTTTACCGATTGTTCCGTCTTGTTCTCAAATAGTTTTTTGTTTCACGGCTTAACCTTTCCTTTACATTTAAAAAAAAATTGTAATTAGGAGACAACATTTAAAATTTTAGAAAATAAATCAAAATTTACGTAATATTTTAGCTGAGAACTTTTCCGTAAATTAATTTTAATTCTTGAATGAAAATGTATTGAATTCACTTTTTGCGCTAGCATAGCTTGTGAATCATATTTCACTCTATTCCACATTGGTATTGATTGGACACCAGATCTGCTTCTTTTAATTTAACGAATTTCTGTCACATTTTTGGCGTCATCAGCTCTCTGCGTCTAACAAAGGTTCTATAAAGCTCGTTGTCCCGTTCGTGTGCACTTCCAACGTCAGGCGATAAGATCGACCATGGCGACTCCAAAGAAGGGAAAACCTGAGATCATGTCTCCCGACATGCACACTCAGTCTGCTGAGGTAAGCTATAGGCAATATACAGGCGAAAGGGGTCAACCTTCGGGACGAGTTATCGCCTCTGCCACGCCCAACTTGGAGGGGTCAGCTTGCTCTGGTCACGGCCGCGCCTTTATTATGTCCTGTCTGCCGTCAACCTACCCCCTACCCATCACTCCTCTTTCCAGGGGCAGGTAGACCCTCTTCTAACTTCTAGTCTAACGCATAAACGAACCCCCGTCTTAGCCCGCTCCGCTTCTGAGCCACTTAATCGTTTTCGTATCGCTGTGAATATTCATCAAGCTGTTCATCTTTTACTATCGACAATATACTAGCGGTGGCTTCAAACACGATCGTGAGATTCACAAGGGTCATAAATTTATAATTGCTTCCTTATAAGGATATTATGAACTTAAGCACGCCAAATGTACGAATGCCGATTTACCTTCCCAAATTAATACAGTTCACTAGTCGACCCGCCGAACTTCGTACCGTCTAAGCAATATCCCTCAACAGCAATGAATGTCTTGTTACAGCTGAAGTTCATAACTTTATGAAATCAATACAATGAATTAAAGGTCAAATTTCGTACATTATTAGCATAATGAAGAAAAAAAATCAAATTTCTCCACTAAAATTGGAAAATATTGAACCATGGATATGTTTTTGGTCACAGCATTTTCTTATACCTACACATTTCAGTGGTTTTCCAATAGGTAGAGGAAAATTAGTTTTAGTTTCCAAGCAATAATCGAGCCCATCATTGATAGCGGAGAAGGAGTTATTGAAGCGTACACAAACCAACTCACCATCTAGGTATGTAGAGAGAAGATATATTATTCAGAGTGGTCCGCAAATAGAGCACTCCAGTCCATACCGAATCAATATGGGATGGAAAAATCGGTTTGAAGCTCTTCTTCATATTCGTTTCCGTAGATTTGAAAACTGACAGCTTTAGTTGTTACACCCTTGCGTATGAGAGCGCCACCCGTACAACCTGCGTTTTGGTTTATTATTCAATAATAAACCATTGTAATCGATTTGGAAAAAAAAATCTAACCCCCCACCCCCCTGAAAATTTCATGGTTTACGTTTCAAAGGGTGTAGAATCCGAATCTGCAATAAAAACATTTTCCGTCCGTCCGCCGTACGCACGATTTCTCCCAAACGGCTGGAGCAGAAGATCTGAATTTTCCAGGAAAAATCCATCATGGTCCGACGACGCCCCAATTCTTGAGCCAGCTCTCTCACTCAATTTAAAGTGCCCTTTAAGGGCTGTCAAAGTTTTGTAAAATCCCTAAAAACCTCAAAACAAGTCAAGGCGGCCGAAATGTATACTTATATTCAAGAACATACCTCGAGGAATCGAATGAGCCCCTCCCCAGGTCCGCAGGTCAAACCACTCCCGATGTATGGTCCGATTTATGGTGCAAACATTTGCGTTTTTTGGTTTATAATTGTTTTGTTTTTTTTTGTAACCTAGTGATGTCCGGCCGATAGCGTCGAGTTGTAGTGAATGTGGATACTGGTGTGATAGCCGATGTGGATACTTGTAGTTTATAGCCGATACACGGGTTGAAGCATTCTGATATGCATGCATCGCTGATAATATATAGGTAAATATTATTACTGGGGTTTATTATTCAATATTATTACTGGGGTAAATAAGTATTCTTTCACTGGGGTTTATTATTCAATTGGCTTGCGTTCATGATTTGAATCTGTTCTATATAAGCTTCGGAGTGTGCGTGTTTCACAGGCGATAGAGCGATTATTTAGTTTCAGGAGATATGCGTAGACCACGTAAATTGGTTCTCAACCGAAACACCTATTTGGATTGACCAGTTGATCATATTTGTGTGCCTCCTCTACATCAGCCTACCCTTGGCTACATCGTTTAAATTTGGATTTTAAGTTTTAAAGCAATACGAGTGCTAAAGGATTTGATAAATTATCGATGTTTTTATTGTGGGGGGGTATTGAGGTTCATAAAAAAAACGCTGCAAATTCTTTCACTGGGGTTTATTATTCAATTGGCTTGCGTTCATGATTTGAATTTCTACTAAGCTGTGGAGTGTGCGTGTTTCACAGGATAGGGCTATTATTGAATTTCAGGAGGCACACAAATATGATCAACTGATCAATCCAAATAGGTATTTTGGTTGAGAACAGATTTACTTGCTCCATGCATATCTCCTGAAATTCAATAATCGCTCTATCCTGTGTAACACGCACACTCCAAAGCTTAGTAGAAATTCAAATCATGAACGCAAGCCAATTGAGTAATAAACCCCAGTGAAAGAATTTGCAGCGTTTTTTCAGTAATGAACCTTAGTTCATAGTTGTTTCAAGAAAAAAAATTAACGAGCCACCCTCCCCACCAAATTTTTGTTTAAGTTTCATTGAAATAAAAAATATCCGTTCGTCCGCCGTCCGAAGTTTTTCTCCAAAACAGTTGAATCAGAAACCAAAGTTGATGAAACTTGGATCAAAAATCACATTTGCCGTCTAGTTAGGACTAAATTCTCGGCATCGGTCTCCAATCCCAAAGGGTGATATCGAGGGGCTGAAATTTCAATGTACTTCAAATTCACTTGAAACGTAAACTCGAATGTGAAACTCCCCTGGTACCACGTGAGGATAAAATCAGCAGATACTATCCCTGGGCAATTTTATTCCAAGAGTTCCTTTATAAATTGAGTTTTTCAAGTCTTACGTAATATAATTGTGATACAAGGATGGTAGGTGTTTCATTTTACCTTGGTGAATTGCAGTTGTTCTATTCAAGGACTTCTTCGTCGTGTCCAGATATTTACAGTATATATACCTACGCCATTATAGGTACTGATATTCTATGATCCTACCTACATCTACCTTCCTGGGAATAAGCTCGTACGTCAAGACAAACTGTAACGGCGTTTTCCGTACAGATCAATCAAGAAAGCTGAAATTTGGATGGTAGCTTTTTTGGGACATCTGAAATCTGATGCGGGTGCTATTGATCATCTGAGTGAACTCAAGGGATATTCCTGTCCTAACCAACCTAAAAAGAAATTTAAGGGGTTTCCAACCTAACATAAAAAAGGATATGGAATGGATTTATTTATTGACAAAAACAAGCTCAAAGCCAAGTAACATAAAAGTGATAATTTAGTAACAAATTATTGTATTAGAAAATGTCAATAATGAACACCAATAACTGTAGAATATAAATAAAATTAGCAGTAGTACAAATAAAACTTTAAACAGAAACAATGGATCGGTAGAATGAAAAAAAGTACATATATAAGCACGCCGAGCACAACGCAGATCATGTCCATTTCGCTTTTCCTCCAACTGAGTGGAAAGTAATGTCCATTTTTATTTCTCGACAGAGCCCATTTTGGTGGTAAGTAATGTCAATCTTTACTTTCCAAACATGATAGGGATGGGTATCGTAGAACAAGTATCGATATTTTGTACCTATACTGTATCGGAAGGTTGGTATCAATACTTCAAATATCGGTCAAGCAAAGTATTGATATTTATAAATATCGAGCACCGTCTCTGACATCAATTTTTTAAACTTGAACTGCAAAAAACGTAATCGTATCTACTTTCACGGAACAGAAGAGAATCTTTGTTTTGATTTTTTTGAACCTGTGAGAAGTAAGGAAACAGTAACAGTAAGTACTGTAGCCGTAATATAGCCTTCTGCTGCATCCTTCCTAAATCTTGTTCTTCTTTTCCATCTAGTATTAAAGCCACTATATTTTTTCATTCCAGATTCCATTACAGGTGTCCAAAGATCGGTTGGTGAGTTCTTTGACTAGTAAGAAAATCAACCAGAGAAAAATATTCAAACCAATATTTTAAGCTAGTGAGAAAACATTTGCCGATATTTCGAAATATCGGAATTGAATTATCGATACTCGATATTATTGGAAGGTCCAGTATCGATACTCAACGGTAAAATAACGGTGTTTTGTAATATGGGGTATCGACCCCATGGTCTATTTTTAGTGGGAAGCGAAAACGATAGCTGTACATTTAGTAACTGTACAATAAATGTACCTTTTCTAACTCAGGCAATCTGGCAGTGGAGAAATAAAAAAACATCAATGTAGTGAATCGTACGATATGAAATCGCAGGATATATTTTACTAAAGATTGTTTAAAGATGTCACGAATATATTTATACAAGTTGAAGAAAAATATTCAGCTCGTCACATTGAGTCGTCAGTAGTAACTGAATAGAATCAAAAGGCAGAAAAGGGATAAGATAAACATTTTCCCCCGAGGGGCCAACGTTGTAGAACGAAAACTCGAGAGAAACGGTCCCGTTTTTTAAAGGGCTTCGAGACGAAGTTTCCGTTCAGAAGCGAGCGAGCTCGAGTGGTGGAAGAGATGACACAATGAGCGAATGACGTCGGGTCTGCGTCAACAGCCGATTAATTGGACCTAATGTCCTTTTCAATGTGACCTCATTATCGAGGACTTTTCAACCCCTTCGAAAATGATAAGGATAGGACTGACTCTTCGTTTCCCATGACTGGTATCCCTTGTTCTTCTACTATTCTTTTGTATCATTCAAGTTGTTACGCGCATTTTTTTTTTTTAATGAAAGCGTAGGCAGTTATTCTACAAGGGTTCATTATTTCCATATTACATAACTTTTTAACGTAAATCACTGACCTAAGTAAACCTCTTCTTACTGGAAATGTATCGCAGATTAAAAAAACGCTGCGAATTCTTTCACTGGGGTTTATTATTCAATCGGCTAGCGTTCATGATTTGGATTTCTACTAAGCTTTGAAGTGTGCGTGTTTCACAGGATAGGGCGATTATTGAATTTCAGGAGATATACATGGAGCACGTGAATCTGTTCTCAACCAAAATACCTATTTGGATTGATCAGTTGATCATATTTGTGTGCCTCCTGAAATTCAATAATCGACCTATCCTGTGAAACACGCAGACTTCAAAGCTTAGTAGAAATTCAAATCATGAACGCAAGCCGATTGAATAATAAACCCCAGTGAAAGAATTTGCAGCGTTTTTTTATTGAAGCTCAATCCCCCACACAATAAAAACATCTATAATTTATCAAGTCCTTTGGCACTCGTATTGCGTTGAAACTTCCCCAAATCCAAATTTAAACGATGTAGCCAAAGGTAGACAGATGTAGAGGGGGCACACAAATATCATCAACTGATCAATCCAAATAGGTGTTTTGGATGAGAACCGATTTACGTGGTCTATGCATATCTCCTGAAATTCAATAATCGCTCTATCACCTGTAAAACACGCACACGCAAGCTTAGTACAGATTCATTATTTTGTCGAAAGTTGGGGTGGAGCTCATAACTAGATTTATGAATAGTTAACTGAGTTTGACAGTGTCGGTCCTTAGATTGCATGTGATTGGGGGTGTTTTCACAACGCAGGCTTTTTTTTAAAGAACCAGTCATGTTTTTTTAATACTTTTTACGGTGTGGTGTGGAAATATTGACCTTGTAGATATTGAGAACATGAACTCCAAGAGTGCGAAATGCAACTTGACCGGTACAAAAATTTTTCCAAGGAATATATTAGACTTGAAGGCATACATGAATTACGATTCAAATATATTTTTATTCATGAGGAACAATTTTAAAACCAGCTGTGTCAGGGGAACAAAATCTGACCAATTTTACGTCAAAAAGTATCGGTTTGTTTGCCCCTTCGAAGGCACCAACGGTAGTCTGGCATCATATTGCAATCCTAAGAACTTGGTACATTGTTTATAATATAAACAATATTATTATATATATAGACAATATATTATATAATATAACAATATTATTGTTTATAATATAGACGATATTATCGTCTCGATATTTTGGTGGTCTTGTCCTCGGTGTCAAAGTTGGAAAAATGCATTACTCACCGTTGATCAAAAAATGTTCAGGCGATTGAACTAAATTGCCTAAATGTTTAGACAAACTAAAATCACGTTTGTTTGGCATAATATGCCAAATATCATGTGGGTGACATTTAGCAATATTATAATCACGTTGATAAATCTCGCATTACTTCCTATTGCCATCAAAAGCACTAGTAGAAATTGCCCAATTCCTTCAGGGGCCCTTGCATTTTACGAAGTATTTTCTACTACCGAAGAAAGGTTAATGGCGGGAGAAACTAATTTCTGATAATAAGCTGTTCTTCCATTTCGCACTCAATCTAAAAGGGTCAAAGGGAAAACCCCGGAGGCAATCACACAAAAAGTTATAATTCCCAGGAAAACCATAACTTCTCTCGGAAGGACTGATAGCCGAGTTTAATTACGGTAGATAACGGAAAGCCATTAAAAGAAGGTCAATGATTTTTAAGAGTGGATCGCTGCTTCATGATCGGGCAACTAATGGATTGGTTACTTCAACTAGCAGTGGCCCGTTAGAATGGAGGGTCATATAGAGAACATAATTCGAAGTGCAGTAAAGTGCACAAGGAAGTTATTGGGGTTTTTAAAATAAGGTAAGTAGTTCCGCGTACGGTTGCAAATCATCATACTGAGGTTTATTATTCCTGTATTCAAATCAATCTTCTTCGTAAATACTCATCTATGTATAATAGACGTAGACTACGGTGCATTAGGTATCTAAAAGGAGCCTCCCAACTCCATACCTTGTATGTGTGTTCTAGATGCCATGAAAAGAGCTCCATTTATAATACAGTACGGTAGATAATTTAGGAAAGAAATTAGCCACGAGAACCTTCATCTAAAACATTTAAAATGACTTCTAGACGTTAAAGGACAATTGGATTCGTCTCAAGTATAAATCTCTTACTAGTCCTTTTGGTTGAAACAAAGGCTGATATCAAAACTTATAGCTCACGAAGTGTAGTATTAATCTTTGCAAAATAAGGCTTTAATTCGCTAAACTTTGCTTGAGAACATAGTTTGAATGACTCGTACTAACAAATAAGTATTACAGAAGTGACACGTAGCGAGAGCTAGCGGGATTTGTTGATAGCAACCAAGTATAATAATCTCCGATTCACCCTGTTATTTTAAAACGTACTCTACCAGGTATGCAACGGCCTTCCTGAACCTAATTCATTATGGGGGAGTGGGGGTGATACAGGATGGTTACTGTAAGCCGCAGGTTGATCGGGTGCTGGAGGTCTTCCAAGCAGCGGATCCCGTGAGGGGGTTTGACCCTCAGGTCTCAGGGAGGGTCAAGGATCCTGAGGCTGCTCTGATTCTGCTTTTGGAGCGAGGTGTTTCAAGGCAACAGTCGTTTCCCTACCGTCTGGCTTTTGTAGGAGAGCGTATTCGGAATAAGCTTTGACTAGTTCTACTTCCTCTACGAGCGGACTGTAATTGTAAGTCCCTATCTAAAGAGGTATCTAAGCATCTAAGAGCAGGCATCATTGAGGACAGCTCATGTACTCGTTACAAAGAACAGCAACCATAAAAGACGAACGGTGATTGATTTTTCAAACACCAATAATCGCTTCACGGAGTGAGATGCATACCCTATTCCTGACGTTGAGGCAGTGGTATCAGAAATGGCACAGTGCAGCCACTTTACCACAACAGACCTGGAAGCTGCATACCATCAGGTTCCAATCTGTTTTGAGGACCGACCTTTTACAGCATTGGCTTGAGGGAGACTGTATCATTTTACAAGGCTTCCATTTGGAGTAACCAACGGTGTCCCCACTTAAAAAAAAATCCTAGACCAGATCATTGACAAAGAGGAACTCCAAGGGGTGAAATGCTATATTGACGATATTAAGATTGGTGGCTGAAGACAATCTGAACCTGAGTCACTTTTTGGAGGTAGCTAAGAAGTATAACCTTACACTCAACAGCAAGAAATGTAAGTATTCTTCTTCATCGATTAAACTTTCGGGACATCTTATAAGTCATGGATCTCATCAGTTCTGATCCTGACTGTCTGAAAAATGTGTTGGAGCTTCCACCCCCTGGTGACAAGGGAGCCTCATTTGCTTACTTTTTGAAGTGGGTACCTGGATTCTACGAGAAAATCCGGCCCCTGATTGATAGTTCAACATTCCCATTGACAGACAAGGCTATTCTAGCATTTGACAGTATCAAAGATGATATTGGGAATTCTCTCCTTACTAATGTTGACCTGCGTTCCCCACTCGTGGTTGAGACAGATGTGTCAGATATTGCCATATCGGCAGCCCTGATTCAAAATGGGGAGCCCCTGGCGTTCTTCTCACGAACACTGAATGATACCAAGAGAAGATACCCAGCAATCCTAAAAGAAGACACTGCAATAATTGAAAGCCTGAAAAAATGGAAACACTACTTGAGTAACCCCCATTTTAAACTTGTCACTGATCAGGAGGCACTGTCATTCATGTTCAATTTGAAGCACTCAAGCAAGATCAAGAATGACAAGATACAGAGATGGAGGCTCGAGATGTCCAGTTTTAGTTTTGATATCACGTACCTCCCAGGCTCCCTCAATAAAGCAGCAGATGCACAATCCAGGGTTTTTGGGGTTGAGCAGAATGATGGGCTATAATCCTTGTGTCATTCTGGGGTAACTAGAATGCTCCACTGGATCAAGTCCAAAAATCTACCCTTCTCTGTTGAAGATATAAAGCACAACATTTCAGCGTGCCCTATTTGTGCTGAACTGAGACCAAAATTTTACAAATCGCAAGAAAATCACCTCATCAAAGCGACGAGACCATTTGAAAGATTGAACATTGACTTCAAGGGTCCAGTACCCGCAAGTACAGGAAACCAGTATATCTTGGCTATTGTCGAAGAATACTCTCGATTCCCATTCGCATATATCCATGTCAGGATATGACATCAGCTACAGTTAAAAAGAAATTATACAACTTGTTCTCTATTTTTGGTACGCCTGCTTACATCCACTCAGACCGTCGGACCTCATTTCTTTCGAAGAATCTTACAGACTATCTGCAAGGACAAGAGATAGCCAACAGCTCTTCAACCCCTTACAACCCTGAAGGAAATGGCCTTGTTGAACGGTATGATGTCATTTTGTGGAAAACCATATCTTTGGCTCTGAAGAATAAAGGGTTGAATACGTTTACGTGGGAAGAAGTTCTTCCAGAATCACTCCACTCAATCCATTCTCTCTTGGTCACGTCCATAAATTGTGCTCCCCACGAAAGAATGTTCTCTCATGCGCGACGCTCAACGAATGGCAACAGCCGTGCCTTCATGGCTAGCCAATCCTGGGAAAATATTGTTGAAGAGTCATGAACGTACGTCGAAGTATAGTCCCATAGATGAGGAAGTGGACTTGATACAGGCGAATCCAGATTATGCACTGATTCGCAGAGGAGATGGTTAAGAAAGTACTGTTGCTCAGAAACATTTGGCGCCTCGAGGAGAAGAGTCGAAGTAAAAGTAAAGAAGTAAAGTAAAAAAGGAATTTCACCTTGGATTTTCGTCTGACTACCCGGAGGTGTCGCGGACGTCGCCAGCTTTCCTCTAGAGAGGATTGGAACTAGGTTTCGCTCGTCGCTTCCCGTTGCCTCACGCCCCTGGGTTGGGAGCGATTTGGGTTCACGTGATATCGAGATCAGAGGTGAACTGTCTAACGGCAGGACAGATATAGAAGACTTGATAGGATTTTGGCCCTAATCATTGGTGCCTGCCGGATTCGAACTGGGCTAATCAGTACTCCCACTGGAAGTAAACAGATTAAGGACTGACGCCTTAGCTCGCTCGGACAACCTGTCCCCCGAGACAGGAGACGAGTCCATATTCGGCCATCAAGAAATAGGAACCGGCTGCTGTGCTCCTGAATCATGGGAACCCGAAATCGATCAATCAGTACCCTCTGAACCCGCAGACTTAATTGGGCCTAACATCCCAAGGCCCAAAGCCATTGGCCATTGGCATTATATCTAAGTCATTCTCCTTCACATGATGAGACGCGACCCACTGCCGTTGGAGGGCCAAGAAGATCCCTAAGGAACAGGAATCCGCCGGTTTATCTGGAAGACTACATTACGAACCAACAAGGGGAGAATGTCATATGATTACTACGCGTTTATTACTAGGCACATGGCAACAGCTTGGGTGACGACCACAATTTCATTCTACTCATATAATTTATTATTTCATTTCATGTTCATGAGTATGTTTTGGTTTTATTTGATTAAAGCCCGAATTTATATGAGGTTTGATTATTACATTGTGCAACAAACTACGGAACGTTTGAACTTCACGGAGGAACTGAGGATTCGGAAGGGGTAATGGAGAAAACGCCGCTTGAACTGGCGTTTGTCCCTTGAGTCACACCAATGACTAAGATTGTCTCACATTTACCTAGCATCATTTTCTCTTCGTCAAATTTTCTTTAGTTCGTCCAAAACGCATATAAATTTGTACAAAGAACCTAAATTTTTAGAGTGGGACCAGAAAGAACCACAATAGCAGGTAGGTCTAATTATGGCTGCGGAAATGGGAGCATTGTCAG
Source organism: Creontiades dilutus (assembly GCA_031894815.1). Classification (NCBI taxonomy): domain Eukaryota; kingdom Metazoa; phylum Arthropoda; class Insecta; order Hemiptera; family Miridae; genus Creontiades; species Creontiades dilutus. Next base: position 117,034 of record JAVIWC010002490.1, on the reverse strand, counting down.
GAGAAAATCAGGGGAGAGTGGATGTCGACTGGTGGAAGTGTAGTAGGCAGGTACTGGTATGGGTGATTGGGTAGTGGCGGTAGAGTGTTTCTTTAGAAAACTTCACCCACAGCCGGCGCGGGTCCATCCGTCACTCGAGACGGGTTTTCCGCTTTGGCCCCCTCCACCCATATCGCTTCACGGTCTTCCGGCTACCCCTTCTGTCGCTATTACTCCATTCCATCCTTTCTAACACTATTCTCCTTCATCTACTTCAAGTTCGCTACACACTTTTTGATGCCCTTCCCTTTCACGAAGTGGAAGAGAGTCAATGGTATATCGTAAACAACGCTGCAAGTTTATACTTGAAAAGAATTCATCATCACTTTCAAACTTGTAAAATAACTCAGCATTGATTGATATAATGGAACCAGAAGCCCACCATTCGAGTCACCAACTTGAGGAAACCAAGGAACTCTAGTTGAATTGAATAATAATTTTCAGTTTAACCTAGGGTTTAAATCTTTAAATTGCTCGTACTGTAGAAGGAGATAGATGAATATGATGTAGTGCAGTAAGAGCACAGAATAATGTGTATTCATTCATGTTTATAAATGGTTATTACACAATACCACCTCCAACACCGTCCTTGAACAATACGATGACTGATCATAAGAACTCAGTAATAATATGATACCAACCACATTGATCATGAAATAAATGTTTCTGTCAACAGCCTCTTAACAACAGTAAAACTTTCGCCACAACCACAGTGGCGGGGGCTCCGGCTGCGGGACGCAGTGGCAGACGCTGCAAGCCATATTGCGAATTTAAGGTTGATTGATCAAGATGAAATAACTAGTACATTCCGGATCGAGGTTTGATTTTGGCACCGAATTTCGAAGACTTTCGTCCAGCAGTTTCGGAGAAAAGTTTCGAACTGCAGACGGTGTCCTGACGGATTTTAAGATCAGGTTTTTGGAACGTAAACCAACAGTTTTTGTGTATTTTCTTTCTTGGTCGATTTCATAGGTTCATTATTGAAAATAATAGAACAAACACAATTCATGTTTTGTCACACTACATTTTGGGAAAACTTGATTGACAACCCATTTACCTCCAAAAAGTGTATATTTTTATCGGCAGGACACAGTAGTACAGTTTTGTTACTTCTTTATAACAAGTAAGTACATTAAAATAAGTCTCATGAAGTTCAACAAAAGTTTGTGTTTTCGAAGTTTGTGGGCACTGTGAATTGCCGTGTTTACAGAATTACCAATTCATCGAACAAGCAGAAACGTCATATTCAGGAAATCCGTCGTTAAACACAAAAAAGTATCTGTTCCCAGTCGGCGTAAGACAAAAGATACTGAGAGGCTTCCGTTCAATGGGACATCGATCACGCGCCCATCCAACACCCGCTGCGGGCACCTAAACCTTGAAAGACTCAGAAAAAGGCTGCCTCCTTAAATCAGCTTTATATGAGGCCGTTGATCGAGTCAAGAAGAAAAAAAACCGCGTCGACTCCCCTGCCTCATTTACGGCGCGAGGGAGGCAAAATATGACCGATTTACATAAGGGCTTCCTTTTCCCTAGAGACGGAGTTGTCAGTAGTAGGGTAAAAAAGAGGAAAAATTCGGATAATCCACAACACTACACACATGCAACAGACTTACGGGGAAAAGAGAGTTTTAAACAACCCATATCTCGGTTAAAACCCCGCCCAGGAACAACTCATACAACTGAGGAACGATCGAACGTGCTGGAAGCACCCGTTTCTAATCAAAAGCCTTGTTTTGAAGTGGTTACAGGAGATAGAAGGGCTATGTAAACATCTTCTAACGCCTGCTGTGACGCTCGGATGATTGCAGAATCAATTTTCGATATTTCCTGATGGTTTGGGACGGTTATGTAGACTACGGGTCAGACTTTATTAACCTAACCAGTTAGAATAACCAGTTATTGCATTTTTAGAGCTATCGGTTCCAGTTATTCTTGAGGAGGTAATTTTGAAGTAGTTCGAAAATAAAATCTGTGCACATTCTTTATTTTCAACCTGTATATCCTTCAGTAGGCACACGATGCTTCTTTAAAATTCCATTCCATAGTCGTCCGACCTTTATCAGCAATGTCTCGGACAAAAAACGTGAAAATCGCTGCCAAGTTCTGCATGTTCCTCATCAAAAATATTGGCAAAGACACGCATTAGAATTGGTGCTATAGTGATGATATTGATATTAATAAAAATATGCCAAAGCGCGGGGGCCAAAATTAAAACCCGAAAAACTACAACAATTGATCCGAGTTCAACTCCGTAACCGGAGAAGAATGGGCCGTCAAAGCTGAACGCTGGCATCGGAGTGCAGCGAAGAGCCCAGCCGTTGACCGATTTAAAATTAGGCGGTTCGTTGAACTCCGGAAGTAACAGTGATTATTGTCAAATTGCTGCCTTCCTACAAAATTTTCTTCGTCAACTCGAATTTCCCTAAAGATATTGCCAAGTATTTAAGGATGTCCCTGTTTTTTATACACACCTACAATTTATTAAGCGAAATGAATATAAATAAAAGGTGCTGCCAAGTATCTTGAAAATAGTATCAGAACGACGATCTCTACATCATGTTTTTCTACCGCCATAAATAGTGGAGGATCACCAAAGAAAAAAAAGTATTTTTCGCCGAGGTTTTCAAAGATGGTGGTAATACTCGCGTGAGTCAACTCAACTGCCCACGTAAAAAAAAATGTAATCATAATCGATTTTGATTTAAAATGTTTAATTTTGTTTTAAAAAGTGCATGGTATCTATCTAAAACGTTTGAAAACTTTTTACCTCAAAATTACTTATCAGAACTGACCACGAACATCATAGTAATGCAGTTTGAAGAGTTGGAAAACAAAGTTTCGTGAAAACGTTAATTTGAAACAAATGGGAGTTGAGAGCGTTCGCTGTTCTCATTTTTCAGACGGAGAAAGACGTCTCAGATTTAGTAGACAGATAAGAAAACTTTTGGCTTTATCCTCTTATCTGTCGAAGAAACAGGAGAACACTCGCCAGGAAAGGGGTTGGTTTTATCCTTCTAAAGCGGAAAAGGTCGATGCAAGAGGTGAAGTGGGAGTAAGGGTAATTTATCAATAGGTTTTCCCCGGCCGTTTTACTGGTTTTCCGGGGTGGTTGTTAGCAGGGAAAACTACTGAAGCAAATGAAAAGGATTAAATGGAAATCAGTAGGGACGTAGGAAGACTTTCGTGTAATTAATGTGACTTTCTTCGGTGGTATAAGTGAATGGGAAGTTCGGAAATTGCCGAGGTTTTGAAATGCCGGAGGTAACACGGGGTCGGGATTGGGTTCGGGTCGATACCGCGAGATTTCGGCAGAGGTTGCATTAAACGGTCGATTCGGCAACCCAGCATGCGGTCGAAGAGTGAACCGCTGAAACGCTCACTGGAACCATGTGAACTACCAGTATCGCCGATGTACGCTCACTGCATAAACGTGGAGCCATCGTCTGGTACTTGACACCAGTGTACACACAGTGTCCATCCAGTAGTTGATAACAGTGAATGAATGAAAGAAGTGTTTATTTACCAATGACAGAAAATTATAATATTTGCAAAAACACTGTACGGCATTAGCCTTGCTATCAGCCGGAGTTCGGTTCAACCATCCCAAATAGACAACCCAAAAATAACAAAATTACTTGAACCATATTTTACTATAAAATAAATTTTCCAATATCCAAAAAATTATGTAGATATTTAGTCCAACAGAACATTCAAAAAGCTCTTACCATAACGATAAATGCATCCCCATAGGTGCAAACATATATAAAAATCCGAATTTTCACGAAATTGAGACACAATTAAATTAATCATCACAATTATTTCTAGACCCAATTAATCAGAAATTAAATTCTAAAACTAGTTCTGTTCTGTATGCTAATGCATCTCTTAAAAATAATGCCAGACATACCCAATTATTCCTCTTTAAGTAATCGAGTGCTTCCTCTTCATTCAAATAGTGAGAACCTAAAAAAGATTTCCTAATATCTCTCAAGATATGACAATTGGCGAGGAAGTGAAGTAAACTTTCCTTCTCCCCCGAATTACACAACAGAGATGTAAATATTTTGTTAACCCATGGCTTATAATTTAAATCCAGCATTTCACTTCTAGTTTGACAAACATTTCTTACTTGACTAAATAGCAAGATCCCATCAACGATGTAATCATTTGAAGCCAAGATATTTGTATATAATTTGTGATATTGAGCTGAATTGGCTTTATTAATACCTTGAACATTTCCTTGATTTTGTCCCTAATCAGACCCATCAGCCATCAGACCCTAATCAGCACCAATGTCATCCCCAAGATCTACGCCAACCTTATTAGCCAATTCACACCAAGCACTCCACCTAGACACTTTCTTCTTTATTACTTCCAGAGCAATTACTTTCGTAAATCTCCCAATTGTTCCTTTTAAAATTTTGGTCACATAATTGATATTCATCTCTAGTGTGTAATCAAGTAATTTTTCAATACCCACTTCTAAATAGATCATGTAATCTAGAGTATTCATAGGCAAGGCAAAAAGTCTCATCACAAAATACTTCAAAAGCATTTCTACCTCGGAGTATTGCTTGTACCCCCATACTTGCCCCCCCCCCCCCCCATAGCACATTATAGACCTACTAATACTTTTAAAAATAGCGAATTTAATACGAAAAATAGGAATTTCATATCACCAATAAATTTCACACAAATAGAATTGATGCCTTGCTTCGCTTGCGCAAGCTTATCTTCTAGGTGCGCCTTCATACCCAATTGCGCTGTAAATGACACTCCCAAATACTCATATGTTGGCGCCACCATTCTACTTTGTGTGTTCAACGTCCACTTTTCGTTTTTAGCCAGTTTACCACCCTTCTTACGAAATACAACGATATTTGAATTATCTAAATTTATAATTAAATTCCATCTGACAGTATAATCAAAAAGCCGATTAATCATTACTTGCAACTCCACTGGATGATCCGCGAGCAACACAATATCATCAGCGTATAGGAGAGGATTCAATTGAGTACCGTCAACTATTACTCCCCCACCAAGTTCCTCAGCTAAATCATTCAAAAATAAAATGAACCAATTTCGGCTAATTTTATCGCCCTGCCTCACACCCACCTGAGTTTCGAACTCATCCAACAATCCTTGATGAGGCCAAACTCTGGCATGCGTAGAGTTATACAAGCTCTCGATTGCTTCAACAAACTTTGTGGATACGCCCATCTGAAGGAATTTGAAGTACAACACAGGCCTCATTACCAAGTCGAAAGCTGATTTTAAATCAACAAACAACGTATACATTTTCCGTCTCTTACCCAATGTCCTGCACTTTATTAAATTCCTAAGTACGAACAGATTATCGCAAGTCGACCTACCTTTCCGAAAACCTGCTTGCCTTCATTTGATTCCGGCCATTCATTAAGTCTGCCAGACAATACTCCAGAGTAAATTTTAACTACAACATCCATGAATGATATCCCTCTGTAGCTTGTAGTCAGTTCCGGGTTCCCCTTCTTAAATGGGTGATTCTCACAAAAAGGGGCAGAAGTGATGTTCAGACCAGTTGGGGCGCCCCAATAATGATTTGAAAGCTGGGGAAGGTCTTAAATTGTTGTATTGGTTTTTTTTCTAGAACCTTTCCCCCCTTTTGTTGTTATGTTTGTTCCTTCTTACAGAAATTTAACTAAATATAGTCGAATCGTCATCAACCTGTCCTGTTCCAAAGCGACCTTCACAACTCCAAGCTTGCGTTAAAATCTTTTCATTGTGAATTGTGATAATCATTACGTTTCTCACAAGTTGGCGAGACTCATGAGATTCGTTTCTGGCCGATCAGATAAATTTAGAACCCCTAGATAATGATGTCTGGACCGAACTGTGAGTGTTCCGAGCAACGCCGTCATCGACCTGTCCAATATCGGATTTCGAATTTTCGCGGTCACCGGTGCATTTTAACGTTTTTTTCTTTGCCACCACGTTCTTCGCGCGCTTTTCGGCCTCCAGAAAAACCGCCAACCGTTTGAGCTCAGTCCACTTGTGTTCATCAGAGGGAGAAGAGGTGTGCAGCAGCCTGGGTTGATGAAACACAATCGTCAAAGACCTGTCTGCTCCTTTTAAGTAAGTACATGAATTTAATTTTTTCCAATGGCCTTTTTATCGTGCACCAAAAGGTCTAGTTTCTTTTTATTATGCCAATTTTGGGAAAAAACTTACCGTAGGGAAAAATACTTGAGAAAAAGTGACGATTCGTCATCAACCTGTCCTCTTCCAAAAGTTCGAGGACAGGACGATGACGAATAGGACAGGTTTATGAAGTATCTGTATTTAATATGCATACGCATGAAGCGCTACAGGCCGCATTTGTGGGTTTTTGTTCTAGATACGGATGGCTCCGAGGAAGAAGACAGTAACTCCGGAGAAAAGGAAAATCCAGAAACGGATTGCCGAAAGGCTGCGATACGCCAGGTTGAAAAGCGACCCAGTTAAGGCCGAAGAGCTGAAGATAAAAAATAAAGAAAAAAGAGAGAAGAGAACAGATGAAGGCAAAGAGAAACCCATATCGGATATGACTAAAAGAGAACAGCGAGCACCTCGGAAAAATTGGAGACGAAATTCAAGGAACTACCGCCAGAGGAAGAACATTGAAAAGAAAAGTATGGAAGCTGAAAATGGTCGGGACTGTCCAGATTCAGCAGGACATTCAAGCTTTGCTGTCCAAAGTGACGCCCATCAAATCAAATCGGGGGGAAAAAGGCCCAGAACAAATCGCAAGCAACTTCGTGCAAAAAATATGAAACTTCAGGAAGAAATAACGCGTCTTAAGAAGAAAGTTGCAAGAATGAGGATGAGCCTGACGAGGGAGAGGCAAAAGCCCAAAAAACGACTGAATGGCTTTGAATCGCCAAACACAAAAGTCAACCACATTCTGGAACTACACGATCAAAATTTAGTTAGGAAGAAGCTGAATTTTGGGGAGAGCCTGGTTCAACAATTACAAGAAAATTGGAAAATTTCCAAATCACCTTCTGCCAGACGAGGTTTTACTAAAGCCACTGTTGGAAATTCCAAGTGGATGAAGAGGCACGGACTGATGAAGGAAGTCAAATTTATACCATCAAAATGTTTGAGAAATGATGTCAGAAGTCGGCGACTAAAAAAACTTTTTTTAATCTTGAAAAACCACGTTTTCTTTCATTCAAACTCATTTTTCTCCTAGAAAAAGACGTCCAATGCTATTTACGTTTGAATGTCTTTTTCTAGGAAAAAAATTAGTTTGAATGAAAGAAAACGCGGTTTTTTAAAAGTAAAATCGAGTTTTTACAAAGAAACTACAAAAACAATTACAAAGGATTTCGCTAAAAAAAAATGCCTGAGAGGATTGGGAGTATCACCATTCGATTCAGAAAAATCATCATGTAGAATACGAAACTAACTTGACCCGAACCGCCAAGTTTTGACATTATGAAATACTCGATTTTGCTTTAAAAAAAAACCACGTATTCTTTCATTCAAACTCATTTTTCTCCTAGAAAATGACGTCTAAACATAAAAACGTCTAAACATACCGTTGGAAAGCCGAGTGTCTGGGCAAGTTTTTCCCGAGGGGTGCTTGACGAATAACCTCCCTACAAATAGCGAAAAAAACGAAAGAAAAACGATGATTTTTAAGAAATTTTCCAAGATTGAACTTCGGCCATTTTTTTCACCAATAAGGTCTGGCTAAAGAGATTGAATTTTATATCAGGGTAATAGAAAATTGCATGCTCTTTCCAATGGTCACCTTATTTTCTCGTTTAGACCAAAATTAAGGGAGGTTTGAATAGTAAAAAAATCTTAGAAATTAAATTGCGGGAAAACGAAGCCTCTAAACAAAAAATGCTAGGAGACACTTTCGATTGCCATCTTTTTAAAAATTTCATGGAGGTGACAATGATTTATTTCAAGTTTCACGGGTAATGGGTTCACGGTTTGTGTTTTCACTCTGGATTTCACTGTTTATTCTCTTTTCAATGAATTCTTGTTTTTGGTTTAGTTTTTTAATGTAAGCTAGTCAAAGATGCAATTTCTTATGATTATAGACACGCAACCAGCAATGGATGTACATTTCAATTAGTGAAACTTGACAATAATTTATGATTTTGTACTCGCTATTTTGATTTTATTTTAAAAAAATGCAGAAAAAATATGTTTTTTAAAATCAAGTTTAACTACAAATTAATGGAAATCCAGGACAGGGTGATGATGCCAGGACAGGGCGATGACTAAATTCTGGGAGTCATCATCACCTGTCCTGGTGTCATCAACCTGTCCACCTGATATTTAATAAGTTAGATTTCCTTGAATAATAAAGGCGCTACTGTTTGGACTGGCGCCCAATTTCGATACATAAGACACAGAGAGAATCTGTAAATTTTTTGTGGTCGATTTGAACACTTTTTCTGTATTCAAAAATCAAGCTCGCAACTGACCCCTTCTGTGAGAATCACCCAAATAACGGAAAAATAGTTGAAGCGCCAAAGTCTGATGGGACCTTTCCATAATCGAAATATTCATTAAACAACTTCACCAGCATATTCAAAAAATTATCTGGAGCCAACTTTATAAACTCATAAGGTATACCGTCCGGTCCTGGCATTTTCCCCTCCTTTACAGACCCGAGCACTGCTTTTATTTCACCCAATGTAATCGGTTCATCAAGTTCATTAACGATTAATGGTTTGGCGTACACAATGCAATCAATTTGAGGATCTAGATAGTGTAGCTTACTAAAATGACGCACCCATTCTTCAGGTAAGACCGAGTTTACTGTGTATCTTTTTCCTTTTGGTACCATCTTCCTAACCAACAGCCAGAATTCTTTAGAATCCCTCACATTTTTAAATTCATTGCTTAGATTTTCGTAATACATCCTTTTCTTATCTTTACAGGTGTTCTGGTATATAGATTTACCAGCTAAATAATCGATTTTTATCCTATCGGACATTGTACTTACGTTGATTAAGTCTAAGTAAATTAAATAATTCCTCTCGTAGCTTTTTACATTTATAGTCGAACCATGGTTTATCTATCTTCTTTTTATTCTTTCCTCCGCAATCATTGATTGATTCGTGAGCAGTCCCTCATTCATTTTTCAAGATCATGGATTTCAAAATTATCATTCTTTATCAAGTTTATCTTTTCTTCCAATTCCGATTTATATATTTCACTAAGTGTAGTATCCCAACGTATCCTAGCAAGCCCATTTTGTTCTTCAACAACATCTGTGACATACCCACTCAAGACAATACTCAGCGGGGCATGATCGAAGTACGTCTGATCACCCACCTCAAAAGACTCGACAATATACGAACATTGCATTGATATTGCCCCTAAATCAATAGCAGAGCTACCCCTTGCTCCAATGTACGCCACCTCACCACTAGGGTCCCCAGTCGTTCTTCAATTGAGTAATATCAACCCGCAATCTTCCATTAATTCCAAAAACTTTCTCTCCCTAGAATCCACCACTCCATCCATAGACTGACGTTCGTATTTTAAATTAGGATTATCCAAACACACTTCAAGATCATAAACTTGTAGATCACCTACTCTAGAGTTCAAATCGCCCATCAGTATAATGTTTTCTCCATCTAAACCCCTTAACAACAACTTCAAATTCTCGAAATCCTCATTCCATCTGTTACAGTTTATGTACATTGGTACAATATAAATCACCTTATGATCTAACTTGAAGTGAAATATTCTCATTAATATGTTTATAACTAATTCTATATTCCTTAAAGTTTTTACGATCCCCTAACAATAACCCCCCGCTTGCTTTACCAACATTTGCTGCTCTCTTTGCCGGTACCCATGCCACATTAAATTGCAGAAATAATTAATAAATTTCATCATATTAACTTTCCACAAACATCTCATATAGACAAAATACCTCATACTCATGCAGATAAGATAAAAAATATGGGTCCCTCAATGCCCTGTCCAAACCTGAAATATTATATGACAAAACTTTTATATTCATATTTGCATTTTTATGTTCTGTGGTCGGGCAATCCTGTTCCTCTTGTCTCGAGCCTTCTTGATTTCGTTGATTATCCCTCCTTGGTCAGCTGACGATCCTGTTCACCGATGACTCCAAAACGGTATTCAGAACCGATACCAATTGTAAGTTTCTGCCTTCCAGGCCATTTTTTTCCTCATTCCAAACAAATCGTTCATTTTTAACCCATAGTGATTCATGTCGAATGACACTCTTCATTTCTGTATTCTTATTCATTATAGTTCTTCTTATTCCAAGTAAACGACCCCTAATTTTTCTTGTCTCTTCCGATAAGTCTATTGAACAGAATATCTTGTCCCTTTAAGGTGCCCTGTATTTTTCAAAACAACAAAGACATCACAAGACATCTTGCATAGGCCACACTCAAATTCCGTTCACTTAATTGCAGAACCTCCTTACAAAATGTTCACACCGTCTGTTTGGGATCTATATCACTTGAGCTTGCCACATTTTTGAAAACTAGGTTGTTTTTTCTGGAACGATCGTCTAGTACTTTAATCCTATTGGACAGTTCTCCGTTAACAAGGGATAGCTTATCAACTTTTTCCCTCAATTTTTCGTTCTCTTCTATAACAATGCTAAGTTCCTGACTTATCTGCTCCAAGTCTCCTTTGGTAGCCAGATTTTTGGAATCTAGTAATGCGCTGAACTGGTCAAACAGCTGTTTGACATTCAATTTTCCCACTTCCCCATCCATTTCCAATTTAGAGAAATCGCAAGTTAAGGGTTTTTTTACGTCTCTATTCAACTCCGATGAAGAACGCGTACGTTTTCTACCAACAGGAGTCAAAAAACCATCTATTTTACTCTGCATTTACTTCCCGAATCATGTAAGAGCCGTGTCGTAAAAGGTACTAGACCAGAAAGGCTCCGTACAGTATCTCTCAAGACTCTCGTATTCGCACTGATTAAACTTCCGTACAACACTTGATAGTAACTGATTAAAACTGGTCAGGTGGAACCATAGAAAAAAGAATACTTTACTCTATGTTCTGTGGGTGGAACCCAAAGTGAGAGACGGACGAATAAGTGGAAATATCCTACTGACCTTGAACACTGTCCTCTATGTCGGCGCCTCAATTCCTGAAATCCAACAACTGGCCACTTCCTTTCCGCAATCAGAATTGGATGGATGTTAACTTAATTCTCAACGAACTGTATTCGTCTTGGACGATTCCGAAAGAATGAAATGCAATGCATTCAATAACGAGCCTTTGTTAGCCAACGAACGGTCGTACAGCAACCCAAGTGGTCTTACTAAATTACCGAAACTAGTTTCCATCCAAACCAAACAAAAAACCTACCCTCTTACACGGAAAGTTCTTGAGATTCGTTGAATATATTTTGATTTTAGTTTATTAATTCCAAATAATAAGACTCGGTAATGGTATAGTAATAAGTATAGTAGTATAAGTAGTATAAGTATAGTATAGTATAGTAATAGGTATAGTAAGCCCCATCGCCTAACGTGCTGAGATGCTGTGGGTCAAAAACTGACAGCCCCTTTTTCAATATTTGCAATTATAGGCCTTTATAACCACATAGCCAAACATTTTCATAAAACCTGTCAAACTTAGTTACTTTGAAATAATTTAATTCATATTTAACATTTCAAATCTTCAACGTCTGTCCGCCACCCGTCATACAAAAAACGCTGCAAATTCTTTCACTGGGGTTTATTATTCAATCGGCTCGCGTTCATGATTTGAATTTCTACTAAGCTTTGGAATGCGTGTTTCACAGGATAGAGTGATTATTGAATTTCAGGAGGCACACGAACATCATCAACTGAACAATCCAAATAGGTATTATGGTTGAGAACAGATTTAGGTGCTCTATGCATATCTCCTGAAATTCAATAATCGCTCTATCACCTGTGAAACACGCACATTCCAAAGCCTAGTAGAAATTCAAATCATGAACGCAAGCCAATTGAATAATAAACCCCAGTGAAAGAATTTGCAGCGTTTTTTTATTGAACCTCAATACCCCCAACAATAAAAACATCTATAACTTATCAAGTCCTTTGGAACTCGTATTGCGTTAAAACTTCCCCAAATCCAAATTTAAACGATGTAGCCAAAGGTAGACTGATGTAGAGGGGGCACAAAAATATCATCAATTGATCAATCCAAATAGGTGTTTTGGTTGAGAACCGATTTACGTGGTCTATGCACATCTCCTGAAATTCAATAATCGCTCTGTCACCGGTGAAACACGCACACTCCGAAGCTTAGTACAGATTGTAATCATGAACGCAAGCCAATTGAAAAATAAACCCGACTGAAAGACTACTTATTTACCCCAGTAATAATAATGAATAATAATCCCCAGTAATAATATTTATCTATATATTATCAGAATGCATAGGTTTCATGCATATCAAAATGCTTCAACCCGTGTATCGGCTATGTACTACAAGTTTCCACGTCCATCACTCCAGTATCCATATTCACTACAACTCGACGCTATCGGCATCACTAGGTTACAAACAAACAATAATAAACCAAAAAACGAAAACGTTGGCACCATAAATCGGGCCATACATAGGGAATGGTTTGACCTACGGACGTGGGGAGGGTCTCATTCGATTCCTCATCGTATGTTCTTCAAATAGGTACAAATTTATTATTTATTATTAATTATTTATTAAATTTTTTTTCAGGGGGGGGGGGGTTAGAATTTTTTTCTAGAGCGATTTCAATGGCTTATTATTGAATAATAAACCAATAGGCATTAAAATAAATGAAAAAAAAAAAAAAAAAATCCGTTCAATCGCCCATGGACTTTAGTTGGTCCGTAATTATGTGTTGCTTCCGAGTCTGCGAAGCAGCGGAAGCCTTGTGTTCACTTTTGGGATCCAAAAAATTGTTGTTGTTATTTTGGACCATAAATCGACTGGAACAGGTATCAGAACCATAGCTATTCTCCCATAACAAATAATTGCTTGTTCTGAACCAGAAAGTGACCCCAATAATCTCGCAATGACACGAGCAGTAACACATTATTAAAATAAATAATAAACCCCAATTGCTTCGGTTCTAACCCTGTACTCGATCTCGGACATCTCATCTTTCACTTCTGCATCGATTGATTTAGCTTCTTTTCTTACCTTACGATGTAAGATGATAGCCATGTTGTTTTGTACTCCAGTGCAGTAAAAATCCGTTTTTGGTTTATTTGATACATAATATACTTGAGACAGTCAATACCATTGTGTTATTCGATCATTGTTTCATCTCAGTGAGGATCACTTGACAGGTCCTTGGTAAATTGACGTTTACACGTAGCCAGATCGCTGTATAGTATAAGAGGAACCTTTTCAACGTCATAATTCTCGAGAATGGAAGCGAGTCGAATGCCAACCGTCGGGTATCCGCTGTGTTATTTCGGAACTACCCCCTAGGGAGGCGTTCCCGTTTTTGAAGAGCCCGATATTGTTTTTATCTCTCTTGCTGTTCTGGTTTTTCTGTGGAACTCACAACAGGGAGTGAAGTAGAGGGGGTAATGACCTGGTAGTGAGTGGTAGGGAAGGAGAGGGAGGTCTTCTCAGTCCCAAAAAAGTCAATAATGTCAGTTGTTGTTACTTCTCTGGATGAACGGGTGGACACCGAAGGATCTGAACTTTGCCACGTTCGTTAGATCGGGGAAGATTTTGCTCCCGCGACACCTATCGCCGATAAGAAAATTATGGAATTAATTATGAAATTTTGGATTTTTAGAATTTTTTTTGTAATTTAATTGTTTTTTGCGCACTTTAAATTATATGTATGTGTGATTTTCAGTATGAAATTGAGTTTTACTTTTTAAATGACCTGATTCATTGTTTACGACCTTTTGTTGAGTTATATTCTCCTAAGGAATATAAATTTAATAATTTTCAGTACATTTTTTTAAATGTGAGAATTTGCTGCGCTCAAAAAGTGTTGGGCAACAAACCAATCCCTTCTTTTGGAATGCTTAATTTGTAGAGTCTGTATCACAGCTAATCAGTGCATTGGAATCCTCCGAGCTTTGGAGAGAACATGATACGGGAGTGAAGTCTACGATGGTGGCAAACAACTGTCTGGAGGTCTTTAGTTCAGAACGCAAATCTAGCTGGGATTGATGACAAAAGTGGATTTGTGAATTGTGCAGGTTGAAATTTGCTTATTCAAATGCCATATTGCCATGGCTCCATACAAATATGCCGTATTCTGGCAATTTTTCGGTATTATTCTGCCGATATATGGAAAAACGTTATGTTTATGAAATGTTTTAGATTTTTTTTTTTTTTTACAACCTCCTTTTAAAAAATGGATGAACATTTGTCAAAACCCCAAACAGTTGAATTTTACTCATATCGGAATTAGGTAATAGTCACTCACACTAACATCACATGCCATGAGGTAATTGAGATCATTCATTGATATTGAAGGGATTAGATTGAATGCTGAAGTAAACATTCAGCGATAAACATCCCCCCTCCCTCCCATATCTCCAGTTAGTGACCTGAGGTTCATAAATAAGTCCAGTTAATCCTGTTCCTATTGCTCCACGGCTTTCAGATCGGGGGGAGGGGAGGGAGGTAAACCCATATTAGTTGTTACCTATATGCTCCAGGCTGTGAACCGAAGAAACAGCCGACTTTGAGGGAAGCTGCAAATGCAGCATCAGATCAGAATAAATAATTTCACGAAATTCAAAAAACTTGAGGTGTGGTAGAAAACAATAAAAACCTACTAGAAGAAAAAACGCTGCAAATTCTTTCACTGGGGTTTATTTTTCAATTGGCTTGCGTTCATAATTTGAATTTCCACTAAGCTTTGGGGTGTGCGTGTTTCACAAGTGATAGAGTGATTATTGAATTTCAGGAGGCACACAAATATGATCTTCTGATCAATCCAAATAGGTATTTTGGTTGAGAACTATTAGATTTCACTCGCCTCCACAATTAGTGGAACACCACAACAATATGTTCGTTACCATCAAGAGAGTTTTCCTCGTAACGAACATATTGGACAAATAGTCTCATTCCTGCTTTCCTAGAGTTGTAGAGAAATATAATTTCATTCAAAGTTAAACTTAAAACAATCTTTTCAATAATCTCAACACTGTGCTAACTCTAAATTCAATAGGTAATGTCACCCAATCACGCTTAGAGAAAAACAAAATAACATAATGGCTCAAAACTACAAAATTGAAATGCTTACGAGCAACAACTATGACACCTGGAAGATACATGCCCAAGCGACGATGATTCGTGCAGGTTTTTGGGAATATGTCACCGGAGAGATTCCTGCTCCAGATCCAGATCTAGCTTCTCATACCGAGAAACGAAAATGGAAAAAAGAAGACGAACGAGATAAGTCTGAACTCATTTTGATAATATCTGCTAGCGAATTAAAACAAATAAAAAACTGCACCACAACAAAAAATGTTTGGGACACGCTAATGCAAATACACCAAAGTGAAGGACCAGCTAGGAAAGCAACGCTATTGAAAAGATTAGTTGTTCAGAAAATGAAAGAAGGAGATTCAGTTCGAGAGCATCTTAAAAGATTTTTAGACGCCGTAGATAAATTAAAAGATATGGACATTAACATTAATAACGATTTATTAAGTATAATGATGTTATACAGCTTATCACAGTCATACGAAAATTTCAGAGTAGCAATTGAAAGTAGAGACAATCTACCAACTCCGACGGAACTCAAAGTAAAAATTCTTGAGGAAGCTGATGCGAGAGGAAATGATGAGTCACCTTTGTATAACAAGGAAACTTTTTACAGCAAAAAACAAGGTAAAAAACCGTATTTCCATAATAAATATAAGCCAAAACCAAATAGAGAAACTAATATAAAATGTGAATATTGCGGAAGAAAAAATCATAAAACTGAAAACTGTAGGAACAAACAGAAACATCCAACATTCAAAATCGAAGAATTTTGCTCAAAAATACAGCCATCCGTCCAAAAATTGGTGCTTAGACAGGGGAACTACTTCTCACATCTGTTTCGAAGAAGCTAAATTCAACTCATTAAAATCTACGAACTTAGGAGGAGTGGTATTTGCCAATGGACAAACTACAGAAATTTCAGGCAGAGGATGTGTACAGTTAAAATTATCTGAGCAAAATGGAGTTAACTTAACAGAAACTCTCCTAGTTACAAAAATAAAATCCAATTTAATGTCAGTTGGAAAAATAACTGATAAGGGATTTACTGTAGTATTTGAAAAACAAAAGGCCGATATTTTGGACAAACAGAAAAACGTAGTAGCAAGAGCCATAAGAGAAAAGGAATTGTACTACATAAAAGAAGGAACTTCCGAAAAATCAAATTTAGTAACGAGATTGGATAATAAAAACTTGAGGCTATGGCACAAAAAATTAGCTCACCTAAATTTAGCCGATATGAAATATGCTAAGGATAAAGAAAAATTAAAAGGACTGGATTTCAACTCCAATGCCGAACTAGATGATTGTGAAACTTGCATAAGAGGAAAATTAACTAGAAAACCATTTCCAAAATGTTCTAAAGAAGGACCAAAAGAAAAATTACAAATAATTCACTCCGATGTAGTTGGACCAATGAAATACAACACACCAGGAGGACGTAAATATTTCGTAACATTCATTGACGAATCCACGAGGTACACACAAATTTACTTTATGAAACATAAAAATGAAGTTTTAGAACATTTCAAGACCTACAAAAACGAAGTTGAAAATTTCACACGCAACAAAATAAAATTTCTTCAAACTGATAACGGTACAGAATACGTGAACAGAGAATTCGATAAATATCTTAAACAACATGGTATGCAAAGACGTTTATCTGCACTGTACACGCCACAACAAAACGGTCTGGCCGAACGAAAAAACAGAACAATTCTCGACAGAGCAAGATGTTTAATGATCGAAGCAAACGCACCAAGTTTTATGTGGGCAGAAGCCGTATATTGTGCGAATTATGTAACGAATCGCAGTCCATCAAAATCCATTGGTGGAGATTCGCCATTTGAAAGATGGGTTGGTAGACTACCATCGGTTAGGCACTTTCAAATTTTCGGTGAAAAAGCATTTGTTTTAAATAAAAGACAAAAAGGAAAATTTGAAACCTGAGCCACCAAGGGAGTACTCATAGGTTATTCTGAAGTATCAAAAGCCTACAGAATATGGATACCTGAGAAAAGAAATACAATTATATCTCGTGATGTTAAAATCATTAACGAACCCTGCTACTCAAAAATTCAAACAAAAGATTTCGATGAAAATGTACAAGAAAAAACTCCGTTACCACCTTTGATCGAAATTATAGCACATACTAAAAGAAAAGACGAAACAACTAATGTCGAAAACAGTCTACACGAAGAAATTGAAGAAGAACAAAAACGGAGGAGTAATTATCATGAGCCACGAAATATACATTCGAAAACTTTTAGAGAACTTTAGGATGAAAAAATAAAAACCCTTGAAACTTAGAAAACCTACAGAGGGGGAGTGGCCAGATTAGTCCCTAATCAAAATTCAATCGGTTCTCTAATGTGTTCAGCCACAGTGACCCGGCATCATGTGTTTGACATTTTTACGAAGGCGCCTGACCTAAATTCTTCATCTTCAGGATACGACTAGGTCTGGACGCAATGGCTCGTGAGGGGGAGTGTTAGATTTCACTCACCTCCACAATTAGTGGAACACCACAACAATATGTTCGTTACCATCAAGAGAGTTTTCCTCGTAACGAACATATTGGACAAATAGTCTCATTCTTGCATTCCTAGAGTTGTAGAGAAATATAATTTCATTCAAAGTTGAACTTAAAACAATCTTTTCAATAATCTCAACACTGTGCTAACTCTAAATTCAATAAGAACAGATTTACGTGCTCTATGCATATCTCCTGAAATTCAATAATAGCTCTATCACTTGTGAAACACGAACACTCCAAAGCTTAGTAGAAATTCAAATTATGAACGCAAGCCAATTAAATAATAAACCTCAGTAAAAGAATTTGCAGGGTTTTTTTTTAATGTAAAAAGACTAGTATTGCGTTTCTATTTAAAACAAGCCAATTGAATAATAAACCCCAGTGAAAGACTACTTATTTACCCCAGTAATAATATTGAATAATAATCCCCAGTAAAAATAACCACATTCACTACAACTCGACGCTATCGGCATCACTAGGTTACAAACAAACAATAATAAACAGAAAAACGCAAATGTTGTCACCATACATCGAGAATGGTTTGACCTACGGACGTGGGGAAGGGCTCATTCGATTCCTGATGGTATGTTCTTCAAATAGAGAAAAAGTTAGGCCGCTTCGACTTGTTTTGAGGTTTTTAGGGATTTTACAAAACTTTGACAGCCCTTAAAGGGCACTTTAAGTTGAGTGAGAGAGCTGGCTCAAGAATTGGGGCGTCGTCGGACCAAGATGGATTTTTCCTGAAAATTTCAGATCTTTTGCTCCCGCCGTTTGCGTACGGCGTACGGCGGACGGACGGAAAATTTTTTATTGCAGATTCGGATTCTACACCCTTTGAAACGTAAACCATGCAGTTTTCAGGGGGGGTTAGAAGTTTTTTTCCGGAGCGATTACAATGGTTTATTATTGAATAATAAAACAAAACAATGAACTCGATGTCATTAACAACATAATGTAACGTATGAACGCCGTTAAAAACGGCGGGTGAGGTTTGAAATATTTTCCATTGAGGTCACCAATTGTCTGAAAGTTTGTAAGTACCATTGGGAAAGCTAAAAAAACGCGAATGTTTTGTTTTTGTATTTTATCGAACCCCTGAACCATTGTGGACAGCACTATGTGACGAGAACGGGGGAAAACGGTCAACAGTATTAAAATGATATAACGCTTAACAATGTTTTTTAATTCTAGTTAGTTTATCTTTATTTTTCTCCGCTAAATCTATTGAAACTATTCCCGAATCGCCTTACGATTCCGACATTCCTTGATGTTTTAGGATAGGAAATGATCATGTGAGTCAAGTAGTACGCCCACAACCTTAAAAGTGGGGATTCCATTCGGAGCCTCCTCCAAACGATGGAGGTAGTCGGTAACGCGAATGGAAGTCGGTAAAGTGGTGCTAATGGCGGTATAGGAAGGCGATGGGGTCTAAAGCTAGAAATACACTGCCCTCACGTCACGTGCTCTCACGTGATGTGATGTTCAAGTCTCACCTCACGTGATATCATGTGTATGAACAGACTGACCGACGACGTGATCACGACGAACCATCAGTTTTATGTTGACGGGCTCGGAAACGTGCACTTGTGATTCTTTAAGTTCTAGACGAGGCAAAAGATGGCTTCCTCCAGTAGTGATTCGGAATGGGAACAAGAGTTATTTGAAATAGTGGCGAGTTCAATCGTAATCGGTAGTTCAAACCGGGCGTGGGTACATGAGATAAATGAACAGAGGGAAGAAGCAGGGGAGTTTCATACACTGTATCCCCAGCTGTTGAATGATCCAGAACGTTTTCGAATGTACTTCCACATGAGAAAAGAAGAATTTGACTACCTACATCAGTTGATTGAAAGTGACATTAAGGGAGGGGATTAGGGGAGGAGATCAAGGGTGGGTGGGAGAAGCCTAACCGCATGGGCCGTCACGTCACAAAAAGTGCGGTTGTCCACACTTCGTATCACGTGATATCACGTGTGCGCCTCACGGCGTGAGCGTGACGTGCCGTCAGTGTAGCTCTACATGCATGATTCACGTACTTTTATATGGGAAAACTGGGAACCACACTTTCGTGGCGTGACGTGACTCCCACTGATGTCACGTGAGAGCACGTGACGTGAGGGCAGTGTGTTTCTAGCTTAAGAAACCCTCAATAACTTAGCGAGTTTTCAAGGTGCAACATTCAACGAAGTGTGTGGCAGAAGAGTTGACAAACTTTTAAACTATTGAGCTGTTCATGAAGATACCTACCAGCTGTTTATTTAAATTACATGTCATTCCCTGACATCTGAGAAAACGCCAAAATATGACTGAAATACCCCAGAAAATAGGACGTCAAAAAAGACGTTGTTCCCGCAAGGGACGTGGATGAGAATAATCTGGTTGAACAAAATTTGTCTTTACCATGTAATGGAATGTTCAGTAAATATATTAGAACGAAAAACAATATTGAAACTAGTTTGAATGAAATTTAAAAATTCAAAAATATTGTTTCAGAGATCTCTAAAGAATATGAGAGCTCAAAACAAATTACTCAAAAAAGTTCCAGTCATAATTGTTTAAGCGAATTTTACAAAACTATTATTGACTTACATTCATTTCAAACTTGTTTTAATTAATATTCACGTATTTAAAGAAATTTATATTTCAATTTCTTTAGATTTTTAACACGTATTAATAACATTCAATTACAATTTTCAGCATAAATTTTAGCTTCAGTTTTTAAACTTCCAATTTCATGGTTGATACCATTGTTTGAGTAATGTTCTGCTAAAGAACGTAAAATTAACGAAACCTAATCAAAACAAGAACGTCGCAATACACTTTAATGACGCAGGAATTCCCATTTTCAACTACAAAATTTGTCGACTAAAGTTAGAATAAAATTCCTTACTTTCGGTCTTGATTGATCACAAATGTTCTCTAATCCTTGGGTTAATATAATGAACAATAAAACAAAGAAAAAGAGCGATCCAGAAAACTCTGTAATGAAGCAGCGATGTCGATTTTCTAGTAAAAGTTGTCATTTTCCTACAAGGTTGGTACTAGGTAAGGTACCTTCTTACCTTCTTACTTCCGGTAGTGACGGAGAAAATTTTTCTGCAGGGTTCTTTTTTAATCCAATTTTCAAGTTCCAATCAATTTTCAAGTTTCCTCTCATCTTCAGACGGTTCCATCACTCAGAAAGCACCGCTTCCACTCACCTTCTTTATGGAATGGGCCCGTAAACTTTATAGGCTATCTGAGACGCTCCATTTTACGTACTTGTTTTACGCAACCCGACTTTGTGAACGGGGTGTATCGGATGGGTTTCACTGTAAAACTACCAATTCGTTTTTTTACTTTCCGACTCAGGAAAGTACCTGCATCACCGACTTCCTAACGACACGAGACGCTAGCTCGTAAAAATATAGACTGACTGTGAAAAGAAAATGAATGTACATTCCTCAAGATGTGAAGAGAGATTTAAAAAATGTTAAGCGACCTTATCCTTATCTATGCCGTTAGTAACTTGATGTGAGTTAGCAAGTTTGGTAGTCATACAGCAAGTTCCTCATTTTTTTCGTTTGTGTTGAAATATTAGTGAAGTATGGTTTAGCAAGAACAGACTATGTACCTATGGTTTCTGGCTCATTAATGTATTTGCTCTAAGTCAAGAGAATCTATTCAAGCGCCTAGAACATCTAGCTAAAGTATAATACAGAGTCAAGATAGAATATCGTTTTACCAACAAAAAGATGAAAACTTATGCACACCTCATAACAAATGGGAGGTTAAAATAACGATGCATCGAAGTGAAATGTAAGCGGGTTCTGGGGGCAGGGATGACAGCTCTAGTGGTTAAACGAATGTTATAAGGAGACGAAGAGACACTTTCAGAGGTGGGTAAGTTGAAGAAATCGGGGTGTTTATGGAAAAATAGTAGCTCGGCTTCAAGACACCAATGGCGTAAAGAAAACACCCGCAACTCATTATATAGTGTCTGAATGGGAAACTACTTAGATTCACGATTAACGAACTTCAAAATGGCTTTTTGAATTATTAGAAGAGGCTCTAAAATTGTTAAATATGTGCCACCCAAGCCATTATTCCATACAATAGCAAGAGCTGCCCAAGGGACCTGTATAAGAGAAGCAACGTTCCTCTGGGAACTAGTTTCCTTATGCGGTAAAATAAGTGAAAAACTTTTTGATTCTAGCTATCAGGCTATTGTAATAACACCCCAGCGCAGCTTCTCATCGATGGTTAACCCCAAGTACTTGAGATGTGACACCTTCTCAATACTCCTGAACGAACAATCACTTTCATACTTGCAGCGGTGGAGCTTGAGCTCCCTAGTGGTGCCATCATATTTACCAAGATCAATCAAACTTTAAATATTTACTTTTTGCAGCGTTGAGCGTGCGAGAGAGGAAATTGAGACACCTCGATATTGAAAGAAGGTCAGTATTTGCCTGCCTATAAACTTTGTTAACGGAATTATCTTCACAATGGACAGCAAGGTAGTGTGCAAGCAAATAGATTTTCCCCGACAACAGGATCTGAGCCACAAGGTTGACAAGGAGTGAAAATGGTGCAACTTTAAACATGTTTGGAAACACAGACTCCTTTTACCCTTTTACTAATCTTGTAAATGATGGGCTGCTTAGCAAATCAAAATACCGTATAATCCGACTATGCGCAATACTATCCATGGGAGCTGAGTTCCCATTGATATTTTGTAAAACTTGTTTTGAGTTGTCAGCATTCATAAATTAAATTTTTTTTGTTTGTTTATTGAAAGAGTCAAGATGAGGAATATCGGAACGTGGAAGCAAGTCATTGGCAACATCTCTGGAAGCCTCGCTTTTCTACACGAAATCTTGAGAACAAACCGTTCAAGTCATTAGAGCTCTTTTTACTGCCTAAAAATGAATTTCCAACAAAATTTCCAAAGTTCGGAATTTCAGGATCGGACTCGACAGCGGAAAGCTTATTATGACATTCATGACAATCTTGTTTAAGAGAAGCGTTGAATGTTTTAACATGGAACATGTTTTTAGCCGGGCCTATCCAGTAAAAAACGCTGCAAATTCTTTCACTGGGGTTTATTATTCAATTGGCTTGCGTTCATGATTTGAATTTCCACTAAGCTTTGGAGTCTGCGTGTTTCACAGGATAGGGCGATTATTGAATTTCAGGAGATATACATGGAGCACGAGAATCTGTTCTCGACCAAAATACCTATTCGGATTGATCAGTTGATCATATTTGTGTGCCTCCTGAAATTCAATAATCGCCCTATCCTGTGAAACACGCAGACTCCGAAGCTTAGTAGAAATTCAAATCATGAACGCAAGCCAATTGAATAATAAACCCCAGTGAAAGAATTTGCAGCGTTTTTTTTTATTGAACCTCAATACCCCCCCCCCCCCCCCCTACAATAAAAACATCTATAATTTATCAAGTCCTTTGGCACTCGTATTGCGTTGAAACTTCCCCAAATCCAAATTTAAACGATGAAGCAAAAGATAAACAGATGTAGAGGGGGCACACAAATATCATCAACTGATCAATCCAAATAGGTGTTTTGGATGAGAACCGATTTACGTGGTCTATGCATATCTCCTTAAATTCAATAATCGCTCTATCAACTGTAAAACACGCACACTCCGAAGCTGAGTAAGATTCAAATCATGAACGCAAGCCAATTGAATAATAAACCCGAGTGAAAGACTACTTATTTACCCCAGTAATAATGTTGAATAATAAACCCCAGTAATAATATTGAACAATATTTACCTATATATTATCAGCGTTTCATGCATATCAGAATGCTTCAACCCGTTTATCGGCTACTAACTACACTACAAGTATTCACATCGGCTATCACTCCAGTATCCACATTCACTACAACTCGACGCTATCGGCCGGACATCACTAGGTTACAAACAAACAATAATAAACGAAAAAACGCAAAAGTTGGCACCATAAATCGGGCCATACATAGGGAATGGTTTGACCTACGGACGTGGGGAGGGTCTCATTCGATTCCTCATGGTATGTTCTTCAAATAGGAAAATATTTAGGCCGATTCGACTAGTTTTGAGGTTTTCAGGGATTTTACAAAACGTTTACAGCCCTTAAAGGGCACTTTAAATTGAATGAGGGAGCTGGCTCAAGAATTGGGGCGTCATCGGACCAAGATGGATTTTCTCTGAAAATTTCAGATTTTGTGCTCCAGCCGTTTCGGAGATATCGTGCGTACGGCGTAAGGCGGACGGACGGAAAATTTTTTATTGCAGATTCGGATTCTACACCCTTTGAAACGTAAACCATGAAATTTCAGGGGGGGTTAGAATTTTTTTTCCAGAGCGATTAGAATGGTTTATTATTGAATAATAAACCAAAAAGCGTTATACAGAAAGTGTCACGAAATTGTTCTGATAGTTTTCACGTACAAAGGAGCTGTTTCTAGGGAAATGAAAGTTGTTCAGTTTTCGACGGACGAAAATCGTTCTCCATTCGTTGGAAAGCTCTCGATTTATCACGTAGGCCTTGCGTAAATGTTGTTGGTATTTATGTCGTGATTTAATTTTATGTATGTTATTATATAGATGTAGTAAACAATGCCGCTTGTTTTCTTATTGTCACTTGGTTGTCATGTTGGTTAGAGTAGACGCTCACCGGAATAGAAAAATACCTACATCATATAAGTTACCACCGTGGGTAAACCGTTCAATTACAAGTTGAAGCTAAAAACATGTTCCATGTATTGTGATGTTAGCCACTAAGGAACAAAGCAGGTACGAGGCGCGGAGCGCCGATTTTTTTTCAATTGTTGGCTCTTTTCCTCATTGACATCGAGAAACCATTGGTCATCCAGGGAACCATGTAAGGCCGCTCTCCTTGTGAAATGAACTTCGTGAACCCCTCCACGAGAACGCTGGTAGCAGAATTTACATCAATTTCTTCCAAGATGCTGCTCCAGTCAAACTTATTGAATTCTTGATCCAAGAGAGTTAGATCAATTTTATTCGATGGTTTAAGGTTCGAAGGACCTTAAAATATGACTGGGGAAAAGTAAGGATGCAGCTATTGGGGAATGATCCGGTAAAGAAAAATCGAAAAATACTACATCGGTGAACCTTTATCTTGCGACTTAACCTAGCAGCAATGTGATCAAGACAACTGCTTTGACCACCGAGAGTTTCTCGAGTTGGTTTATTAATCAAATTCTGGCAACCACGCGACTAAAGTGTAACATCGTAATTAATAACAAGTATGTTACTATCGTCAGTAAGTAATATAGATATTCGTGTCACCCACTATAAAAGTGTTGGTAGCCCTTTGGTTACTATCCAAAAAAGTTTACTATATCACGGATGAGTTCAGCAGCGTCACCATGAAAATTTCTGAAGATAGCTAACAAGACCATTTCCGATCACCTAATATCGTGGAATAGAGCCAATAACCCACATCTTAATATTTCTCGTTGAAACTTCCTGGTGGCTCCATCAGGGCACCAATTGCGTTTCCGTATTCAAGGGTTGGTATAAAGACAAGTACCTCCCACCTAATTGGGAAAATACAGACTACCTGAGGAGTGTCTGGAGCTCGACAAACAACGCCCGCGCATTCTGGCGAGCATATTCCTAACAAAGTCTCCCTCAACACAGGGTGTTATCTCACTTGTTGTTGTTGAATCCGTATCAATAAAAGTTTCGGCCGTTCCCCTTGTTTTGACTGTGATCTTTTAATATGTTATTCTATATTATTTAGACTACCTATCATAATTATTATGACTTTGATCTTCATTATGTGCCTGTGAAATCGTATTTTTTTAATTTGATACGAGTTTGTTTCTCCATGCCCAGTGTAGGTTGCAGCCTAGTGGAACGCGAACAATTCGTCTGCGGCTTTCGCAGCAAGGTGTTTCATTTCCAAATATTGCTGAATGCCCATGTGCGGCTTTACCACCTCAACAGAGATGCTTTCAAGTGCTACCATCGTAAGTTCACCACTAACTAAAAATGCAAGCTGGTTCAACATGTAAAGAGGCATTTATTTCTAAGTTGAGGAGTTTCCGGGACGGCTTTTTTACACTAAGGGACAAGGTAAACGCCACCTCAAGAGGAAAAATCTTCGAAAATGGGCGGACTTTGTCCAGCAGGTATCACTCCGTCTCAAGACCTTGCAACTGGAGTCGTTAGCGTCAAGTACATCGAAGTCACGTTGGTCATGACACAGAGGTAGGTCGTCTTAGCCTGACTGAAGCTAAGATTGGCTCATTCGGTTGTTTGAAGGCACCTTGATCAATAGCACACTACATCAAATGTTTTCGATGTTCAGATTTTTGAAATTTCAGCTCTTCGATTTTACCCTTCAATATTGACTGAGATCGATGCCGATAATTCAATGCCAACTAGACCTCAAATTTAATTTTGGCCAGGTTCCCAATAGTTTACGTTCAGCAGTTCGGAAGAAACCTCTGTACGGTGGGCGGATTAGTTTTTTTTTTTTTTTTTTTTTTTTTTGATTTTCGGATTCTACACATCTTGAAACAAAACAACAAATTTTGAGGGAGGGACCCAAAATTCGCTTTTTCATGGTTAACTACAAACGTTCATTCTTGGCAATAATAAAGCAAACTTTATATAGGAAAAGCATGAACAATACAAGGGGCTTACTCTGAGTATATCGTTTTACGCTTTCTCAACAGACTGACGCCGCAATCGGTAATCAAACGGCACAGACTCTGAGGAAAGGTCAGGTGTGGGAAGGGTTTTTTGAATATCAAGAAACAGGATGGGAGAAGGTACCCAACAAATTAATAAATTATGAATCCGTAACTAAGTAAATGACCTCTGATAAAAAAACAAACTATTCTGGATATTACAATAATGTTGAGTAATACTGCCCATATGGTGGGCATCGAGTAGTTTTTCAGATTCCAGTAAGATATAGGGCGTGCATCTTCTAAGTTTACGTTTTCTAGTTCTTAATTTTTGTAATAGATTTCTTTTGTTGGTTGTTGGGGTTCGGTGAGTGTTAAGGGAATGTTTGAAATTATTAGAGGTTTTCCAGCTAGTTGATTATGCGCAGCAAATAGTGTTTGGTTACGATATGACAGTTTATGATTACCTGGTGATGCTAAGTATATGCCATGTAACATCCTAGCTTCTACTGTATTTTCTCGCACTATGCTTATTGTATCACATTTCGGGAAAAACAATAGATAATTGTTAATTTCTAGAATTAGTTTGACGTGGTTGTCATCTGTAATAATTTTTACATATTGACATTTGGTGGTGGAACCGGATGTTAAGAATTCTGATTCACATTCCGGATAAAAACGCTGCAAATTCTTTCACTGGGGTTTATTATTCAATTGGCTTGCGTTCATGATTTGAATTTCTACTAAGGTTTGGGGTGTGCGTGTTTCACAGGATAGAGAGATTATTGAATTTCAGGAGGCACACAAATATGATCAACTGATCAATCCAAATAGGTATTTTGGTTGAGAACAGATTTACGTGCTCTATGCATATCTCTTGAAATTCAATAATCGCTCTATCACCTGTGAAACACGCACACTCCAAAGCATACTAGAAATTCAAATCATGAACGCAAGCCAATTGAATAATAAACCCCAGTGAAAGAATTTGTAGCATTTTTATAGGTGAATTGAATTTTTTATTTCAGAGCGATTTTCGACAGAGAACTCTGTGTTTGAACGTGGAAAAACGTTAATTTCTCAGAAGAAATCAGCGTTTTGGCATGAAATAATGCCTGTGTTGTTGGATGAAAATGATGAGACGAAGGGGAAATAACCAAGTAATTTTTCTCGCTGAATTGAATGAAAACATTTCCAAGATTCTCCAAATTATTAAAATCACGTTTTTAACGTTTCATTTTGTTGAAGTTATCTAATCAGAATCTTTGATATTTTCGTACTGTAAGTTTTTGAAACATAATTCAATTGAAAATCATTGAAAATACACAACGAAGGCAAAATCAACGAAGAACGGTAAATCTCGACGGAAGCGGGTTAACCTACGAAGTGTCCGCCGTTAACGTTACAATGTGTAACGTAAACAAATGTTAACGGGATTGCGCGGCGAAAAAGCACGAGGGCTTGCCGCGACAAACTCAACTAGCGCGGTACCGCGCTTTTACGTATGACAATTCCATAGAACAGCATAGTTTGTTCGCTTATAGAACAGATCGCGTTGGTGGCCCGCTCGCTCGCGTTCGTTTTTCACATAATATGTGGTCATATTATGACCCTGACGCGTCTGCGGCTGGCAACTTCTTCATGTAGATATGTACATACACAGGCGCGCCGCGCGCTGTGGGAGAGTTTTCTTTCAAGAAGCGCGGCGCGGCAGGCGCCCAGCGCCCCTGTACCTATACTATCGCCCATATAGGAGGGACCAGTACCTCAGGGACGAAAACCCCTTCCCCGCCGGCAGGTGGCAACACCACAGCGGACCCTTTAACTCGGCTGACTTTCCCTCATTAGCAGCAGTAAAAGCCCCTTTCAATCTCCCCCTCTTGACGCAATAAGTTTTAATTGTTTTTGTTGAAAAATGTAATTTTTTTTAAGATTCAAGATGTTCTCATCGTTCTGAGGAATACAAGTCTAAATTTCACAATAATCGGTTCAGGAACACCTTACCAAACAAGACTTGTTAGTCAGTGTGTGTGGTAGACACTTAGACACTTAGTGTGTGGCCGTATTGCAAAATTGTAATAAATTGCAAATTGTATAAATTCAAATCATGAACGAGAGGCAATTGAATAATAAACCCCAGTGAAAGAATTTGCAGCGTTTTTTTAATTGAACCTCAATACCTCCCCACAATAAAAACACTATAATCTATCAAGTCCTTTAGCACTCGTATTGCGTTAAAACTTCCCCAAATCCAAATATAAACGACGTAGCCAACGGTAGACTGATGTAGAGGAGGCACACAAATATCATCAACTGATCAATCCAAATAGGTGTTTTGGGTGAGAACCGATATACGTGGTCTATGGTATGCATACCTCCTGAAAATAAATAATCGATCTATTACCTGTAAAACACGAAATCTCCGAAGCTTAGTAAGATTCAAATCATGAACGCAAGCCAATTGAATAATAAACCTCAGTGAAAGAATACTTATTTACCCCAGTAATAATATTGAATAATAAACCCCAGTAATAATGTTGAATAATATTTACCTATATATTATCAGCGTTTCATGCATATCAGAATGCTTCAACCCGTGTACCGGCTATAAACTACAAGTATCCACATCGTTTATCACTCCAGTATCCATATTCAATACAACTCGACGCTATCGGCATCACTAGGTTAGAAACAAACAATAATAAACCAAAAAACGAAAACGTTGGCAAAGATCAACACTTAGAATTTTTTAATTATTTTTCCCGAACTCAGGGCATCATCCTCCGTATTTTGAGGGGTAAAGGCATTCCGAAATCCAAAAATCGTCTTTTTCGGCCCACCCTATTCTACACCCTTCGAAAAGTAAACTATGAAATTTTCATGGGCGGTTAGAATTTTTTTTTTTTTTTCAGAGCGATTACAATGGTTTATTATTGAATAGTAAACCAAATGGGGAAATGAAATAATTTGGGCACAAGTGTATATGATTTCGTGGACATGGTTGAGACAAAGCGTAATTATGGGTTTCAGATTTCAAGTAATATTTGAGTGTAAGTATTACACTCATTACGGCGCGAATTCTTGGAAGGTGGATTCAAGTTTTTTCTAGCCATTGTCATAAATTTATTTTCTACCACAAATCGCTAAAAAGGATTTTGTTATTACATTCCTGAATAGGAGGCCTGGGATTAATCTACATTCCAACCCCTCCAAATTCTTTGTAAGAGGTAAACACACTCTCACACTCTCAATTACTAGCTCCTTATTTCACATTCAAAAACATTTCGCATTTAATGCTGACTACAGCGAAAATGCAAATTAATTCAATAATACAGAGGAACAGCGGAAGAGAATTATATTCTCCATCTTTAATTATTATTCTCGCCCATTTTGAAGAATATTTCCTCAGCGACGTGCTCATCAAGCTAGGAGGGTTTTGAAATTCAAATACCGGGAAATCATTTCCATAAAGCTGGAAAGGGCAATGGATTATCACGCTGTATTTTGGAAAATCAAGGTCGAGAACCCGATTCAAATTGTTAATTAATTCCTTCAGGAGTTCTCCGGAAAGCTGCTTCGGAAAACTCGGAAGCAGCACTAAAGGCAAGTGTCACAGTCCCATTTACTTTTAGAAGATCGCTTAAAATTTCCAGTCTAAGAGAATGACCGTTTCAGCATATTTTCAATCATGAACGTGAAATATTCATGTTAACATTAACTTGAAATGTCAATTCATAGTGTGCTAGAACATGGTAACTAATTTGATCGCGAAAAAAATGGTCGTAAACAATGTTCTACATTCAAATAAAGATTTTGAATTTTTGGAAATGTTTTGCTCCTTAATCAATTTTTTTATTATTGTTATTTTTAGTTTTTTATTATTATTTATAAATGTTAATGCAATTTGAGTACAGCTTTCTGCATAAATTTGAGCTTTAATCAAAAATATAAATTTAATTGTTAAATAAATAGGTAATTATTTATTGTCAGTATAAAAAAGCCTTTGTAATGCCAAATAACTATTTCTTTAAAACCTCATCAAATTTTTTAAATTTACGTTTAAATTCTACCCTGCTCGATCGCCCAAAACGCTGTGGGGAAAAAACGGGTTAGAAACGCTGAAAAATTCTTTCACTGGGGTTGGCTTGCGTTCATGATTTGAATTTCTACTAAGCTTTGGAGTGTGCGTGTTTCACAGGATAGAGCGATTATTGAATTTCAGGAGATATGCATAGAGCACGTAAATCTGTTCTCAACCAAAAAACCTATTTGGATTGTTCAGTTGATCATATTTGTGTGCCTCCTGAAATTCAATAATCACTCTATCACCTGTGAAACACGCACACTTCAAAGCTTAGTAGAAATTCAAATCATGAACGCAAGCCAATTGAATAATAAACCCCAGTGGAAGAATTTGCAGCGTTTTTTTTATTGAACCTCAATACCCTCCCACAATAAAAACATCTATATTTTATCAAGTCCTTTGGCACTCGTATTGCGTTAAAACTTCCCCAAATCCAAATTTAAAAGATGTAGCCAAAGGTAGACAGATGTAGAGGGGGCACACAAATATGATCAACTGATCAATCCAAATAGGTATTTTATTGAGAACAGATTTACGTGCTCTATGCATATCTCCTGAAATTCAATAATCGTTCTATCAGCTGTGAAACACGCACATTCCAAAGCTTAGTAGAAATTCAAATCATGAACGCAAGCCAATTGAATAATAAACCTCAGTGAAAGAATACTCATTTAACCCAGCAGTAATGCTGAATAATATTTACAATTGAACACTTACGATTTATTTAGAAAAGATTTACGTGCTCCATGCATATCTCCTGAAATTCGATAATCGCTCTATCACCTGTGAAACAGGGATACTCCAAAGCTTAGTAGAAATTCAAATCATGAACGCAAGCCAACTGAATAATGAACCTCAATGAAATAGGTAATTTGCAGCGTTTTTTCCTTGCAAGTATGAATGTTTCAGGATCCTATGCAAATTGGCACAATGGCACAATGCTTCCTGTAGCAAAAACTAGACCGGACGTTTCTAGAGTACTCAGCCTCGAAATATTCATCGAAGTTCTTCGTGCTGGAGTCGGCCAGAAGCTTCTTGACGGTGTTTTTCAGAAGCTGGGGAAACGTATTTTCGTCGAGGTACTCAAGCAGCGTCCTGATGTCTCGGAAAACTTCTTGCCTCTTGTCTGGGTCGGAAACTCTCTTCAGGTTTTTCCTCCAAGCATGTTCGACATGCCAACAACAAAAAAGCCACCGCTTGGGCTCAGGCATAACTTGGCACCACCCATTGTTTAAGTTTTCTGCCATGTCAGTCATCATGACTTCAGGTTGGAAGGAAAAATCCACCGTTCTTTAGCGTTTCCAAAAAAAATTTTATGAAGTTAGTGTTGGAGCGGTTACTCATGATGTAGCCTCAAGGAAGGGAAACCTTGGTAGGCATGATTTAATACCAATACAGTCGTCAAATCGAACCCATACTGATTGAATCAAAGCAAACTCATTCATCCGTAGTCCTTTAGAAATTCCAGTTGAGTATTGCTAGCAAAAATCAGGATGAAGTCGGTTTCCTCAAGTTCTTCGTGAACAGAAGGGAGGGAATGCTATGGTTCTTTAAATCTCACTATCTCACTATGAGTTCGGTTTCATTTCGGCAACCAACGAAGCTACACTTACCGCATCACTCTCATGCTTCACTGCTACGCAGTTCAACTTTTAGGTTTGAGCGATATTCCACAAGTCTTAGGGATTCAACAAGTGTACTCGACTAATCTCACTTTGGTTCTCAGTTGACAATGTACTACGGACGTCATCTAGAATAGTGTCAAAGGTCAAACCGCTTCATATTCATTAATTCACTCTCCCTAAGGGCTACAATTTTTGGTTTATTATTCAATAATAAACCATTGTAATCGCTCTGGAAAAAAAATGCTAACCCCCCGTGAAAATTTCATGGTTTACGTTTCAAAGGGTCTAGAATCCGAATCTGCAATAACAAATTTTCCGTCCGTCCGCCGTACGCACGATTTCTCCCAAACAGCTGGAGCAAAAAATCTGAAATTTACAGAAATAACGCTGCAAATGCTTTCACTGGGGTTTATCATTCAATTGGCTTGCGTTCATGATTTGAATTTCTACTAAGCTTTGCAGTGTGCGTGTTTCACAGGAAAGGGCGATTATTGAATTTCAGGAGATATGCATGGAGCACGTAAATCTGTCCTCGACCAAAATACCTATTTGGATTGATCAGTTGATCATATTTGTGTGCCTCCTGAAATTCAATAATCGCCCTAAACTGTGAAACACGCACCCCGTGAAGCTACTCCAAAGCTTAGTAGAAATTCAAATCATGAACGCAAGCCAATTGAATAATAAACCCCAGTGAAAGAATTTGCAGCGTTTTTCCCCACAATACCCCCCCAAAAAAAAACCATCTATAATTTATCAAGTCCTTTAGCACTCGTATTGCGTTAAAACGTCCCCAAATAAAAATTTAAACGATATAGCCAAAGGTAGACTGACGTAGAGGAGGCACACAAATATCATCAACTGATGAATCCAAATACGCATTTTGGTTGAGAACAGATTTAGATTGTTCAGTTGATCATATTTGTGTGCCTCCTGAAATTCGATAATCGCTCTATCACCTGTAAAACATGCACACTCCGAAGCTTGGTTAGATTCAAATCATGAACGCAAGCCAATTGAATAATAGACCCCAGTGAAAGAATACTTATTTACCCCAGTAATAATATTGAATAATAAACCCCAGTAATAATATTGAATAATATTTACCTATATATTATCAGCGATTCATGCATATCAGAATGCTTCAACCCGTGTATCGGCTATAAACTACAATTATCCACATCGGCTATCACTCCAGTATCCACATTCACTACAACTCGACGCTATCGGCCGGACATCACTCGGTTACAAACAAACAATAATAAACCAAAAAAGGCAAATGTTGGCCCCATAAATCGGGCCATACATCGGAAATGGTTTGACCTACGGACCTGGGGAGGGGCTCATTCGATTCCTGACGGTATGTTCTTAAAATAAGTTTACATTCATGCCGCTTGGACTTGTTTTGAGGTTTCTAGGGATTTTACAAAATGTTGGCAGCCCTTAAAGGGCACTATAAATTGAGTGAGAGAGCTGGCTCAAGAATTGGGGCGTCTTCGGACCAAGATGGATTTTTCCTGAAAATTTCAGATTTTGTGCTCCACCCGTTTGGGAGAAATCGTGCGTACGGCGGGCAGCCGGAAAATTTTTAATTGCAGATTCGGATTCTACACCCTTTGAAACGTAGGTAAACCATGAAATTTTCAGGGGGGGTTAGAATTTTTTTTTCCAGAGCGATTACAATGGTTTATTATTGAATAATAAACCAAAATCCATCTTGGTCCGACGACGCCCCAATTCTTGAGCCAGCTCTCTCAGTCAATTTAAAGTGCCCTTTAAGGGCTGTCAAAGTTTTGTAAAATCCCTGAAAACCTCAAAACAAGTCGAATCGGTATCCCCAGGTCCGTAGGTCAAACCATTCCCGATGTATCTCCCGATTTATGGTGCCAACATTTGCGTTTTTTGGTTTATTATTGTTTGTTTGTTACTTAGTGATGTCCGGCCGATAGCGTCGAGTTGTAGTGAATGTGGATACTGGAGTGATAGCCGATCTGGATGCTTGTAGTTTATAGCCGATACACGGGTTGAAAAATTCTAATATGCATGAAACGCTGATAACATATAGGTAAATATTATTCAATATTATTACTGGGGTTTATTATACAATATTATTACTGGGGTTAATAAGTGTTCTTTCACTGGGGTTTAGTATTGAATTGGCTCCCGTTCATGATTTGAATCTGTACTAAGCTTCGCAGTGTGCGTGTTTTACAGGTGATAGAGCGATTATTTAATTTCAGGAGATATGCATAGAGCACGTAAATCTGTTCTCAACCAAAATACGTATTTGGATTCATCAGTTGATGATATTTGTGTGCCTCCTCTACATCAGTCCACCTTTGGCTATATCGTTTAAATTTGTATTTGGCGACGTTTTAACGCAATACGAGTGCTAAAGGACTTGATAAATTATAGATGTTTTTATTGTTTGGGGGGGGGGGGGGTGTGGTATTGAGGTTCAATAAAAAACGCTGCAAATTCTTTCACTGGGGTTTATTATTCAATTTTCTTGCGTTCATGATTTGAATTTCTACTAAGCTTTGGAGTCTGCGTGTTTCACAGGATAGAGCGATTATTGAATTTCAGGTGGCACACAAATATGATCAACTGATCAATCCATATAGGTATTTTGGTTGAGAACAGATTTACGCGCTCTATGCATATCTCCTGAAATTCAATAATCGCTCTATCCTGTGAAACACGCACACTCCAAAGCTTAGTAGAAATTCAAATCATGAACGCAAGCCAATTGAATAATAAACCCCAGTGAAAGAATTTGTAGCGTTTTTTAAAGAAAAAAGAACGTGAATGTGAATGCGCTCGAACCTGGCTGGCATAGCAAAGCTAGTGCCTTGAGAGCATCAGCTGATGTAATGATGTAGTTGAGTTAGAATTGTTTCAACAGTTTGAAATTGAGTGTTACACGTTCTGTATAATAAAATTGTGGTACAACTGAAGAGTAGGTAGGTGTCTTCTTTCGCCTCGCTAAACTTCGCATATTTAATTCTGTATTTCGTCGTCGACGTCGTGTCCATATGCAATAGGTATATTGAACCAGTGACATTCTATTTCCTTACACCCTCACCTTCCGCCCTGGGATATATGAGACCGTGCGCCACGTAAACTGTAATGAGTATTTTCCGTTAGAATTAACCGAAGAAGATTAAATTCAAATGGTAGCATTGGGACGGACATCATTCGGTAGGCAAATTGCTGCTCCGTCCTTCAGTCCTAGTCCTCGTACGTGTTTCCTAGGGCCCCTTAGCCTCATGGAGACTGTTCGGTGAACCGAGAATTGAGTTTTCACTCGTGCCCACATCATCACCTGGGAGTAGGATTTCGACCACTTGTTGGCGAGGCGTAAGGAAACGTTCTTGAGGAAGGCTTCGTATTCTTTATGTAATGTGCCATCGCATGAAACGACGAGTGGCGTGAAAGACCCTCTCAGGTCTTCAGCGACTCTATAGTATTTTGCGTGTTTGGCTTGGGCTGCATGCCGAGAGACGGTAGGCCAATCCATGGAGGAGTAAGAGACTGCGTCAGCGTTTATAATGCGGGTATCGAAAAACGCAGGTCTCTCACGGTCCCACACGCCATGGACCTTCATGTCTGCTACCAAGCTGGGGCTGCCGTCAGCACTGTCACGTAAAACTGGTTCTGTGACCACGCCGTTCCATGCAAGGCTCGCTATTTTTGCGCATTCATCTCGGACGAGGTCATGTCCCTGTTTGATCAGGCCTCCCTTCATACAGTTAAGGGCGTGATTCATGTCCATGGGACTCCCGCATCCGTCGCACCACACTGGCAACCCTTTTGGTTCCCAGCCGTACCGAATGGACAGTGCATCGCGGAATTGGGATTGTGACAAGTCGAAGTTGTCTGTCGCCAATGGGAGGACGCTGAGCCATTGGGACGCCTCTCTTGTCCTTCGACTGGTTCTTTGCTGCCTTGTGGGTAGTGTTGCCAGGAGCTGCTCGCTGGCTGCAAGCTCAGTGGCTTTACGTCGTGTAGCCACTTCTCGCAACTTTGACACCACAGCACCTTCATATTGGGCAACATCCAGCGTGCTGCCACTTTTTATGGCTTGAATGAGTGGCGCAGTGGCTTCTCTGGATACCTCAAAAGCTTTGGAGGCCGATATATTGGAATTGCTCGTTTCTTATGCTGGGTGGGGGCCAACTATCGTGGTGTATATACAAGTGCTTGCTGGTAGGCTTTATGCACTGAAATGATAAACTTGCCATTGATCAATGCTTTATTGAATCAAGAAACGTTGAAAACGTAAATTTAACCGAAAACTGGGAATTTAGTGCATTTAACAGTTCTAAGAGAGCATCCTCTCCATGAGTACACCAGACAAACGTCGTCTATGAACCTCTCCGCAAACACTGGCACTAAAGCTCTTGACTCCAAACATTTTTTCTCCAAGTGACCCATGTAAAGGTTTGCATAGGAAGGTGCCACTTTTGTACCCATTGCAGTTCCTCGTTGCTGTAGAAAAAGTTCATCCTCAAATTTAACTATATTTTTCTCCGTACAAATCGAGCCACCATTACGAGGAATGATGTGGAGAGTGGTTCTTCAAACCAGGAAATATTTGATTGCCTCCGATCCCTCTTCATGAAAGATCACAGTGTATAGAGAGCTCACGTGTACCGCTGTTAAACCAATTGGATGTTCATTACCAACTGGTAGTTGAAGGTCTTTTTTTTCTATAATCACAGTTTTTTCTGTGATCTTAAAATGTAGTACAAAAATGTATGCTTTCCAACGGTATACTTTCGAGTTTTTTCGCATTCTACCCAGTTTTTTTCTCTTGGTTGTGGTTCATTTAGGCCTAGAAACGAAAGAAAAAGCTGACAATTGTCGAGATTCTATAAATTTTACTGTTTGAGTTCATTTTGACTCAGGTACTATTTCTAATAAGTCTATGCGATCGGATAGAAAAAAATTTATTTTCTCTCAAACATTGTCATTTTACGTTTCAATCTGCCTAGATTCTAAAACTGCCATATTCGTCCACCGTACAGTTGGTTTTTCCACAAAAAAATCTTTCTTGCATCAAAATCTGTGTTTATAAACCACCTCAAATGCGTCAAAGTGCGATGAAAAAGTTGTTCCTCATCAAAGTATTATATCCAGGGGAAAGACATTTTTCATGCAAGACATCAGTACCAACCTACATTCGCGATCAGCTCAAAATTTCTACAAGAATATTCAGAATTTGGTGAGACACAATTATTTTGGACGGAAGAAATTGGAATGAAACTTGTTCTGCAGCTGGTTCATAATGTATATGCATACTCTTTCCCACGGAATACTCTTTCAATGGATAATTAATTAATTTCCCCTGAAATAAATTCTTCTTAAATTTAATGCTGACTTAGTGAAAAACTATTTTGAATTTTCCTAGGAAACCGTTCCTTGGATCTCAAATCTAACCACGCCAATTGATCGGGATAAAACAATTCACAGAAGTAGCAAATAAACTGAAAAAAAATTACTCACAGTGAATTTTACTTGTAAGCCGACGAGATTTGAATGTCTTTTTTCATAAAGGGCAAATACCTGGTTTCCTACAGAACAGCTCCATTCTACAGACTACAGACCTACGGACGTGGATTCCCCTTGCCTCAGAAGAAAGGGAAGGTTCGTCTAATTTTCGCTAGATAGCGCTCAGGCCGTTCTACCACGATCGAACTCAAGATGCTCCTCACTAAGATACTCCATAATTCTTAAACAACAACAACGCCAGAAACAAACCATTCACATAAACAACTATTCAAGCCGCCTAAAAAAGTCCAAAGCTAAACGAACAAAACTCTTTAGTACATTAAAAAATAAGATAAGTATATATAGATTCATAAATGTAAATAGTCAAGCCACAGTGAAGTAGTTTTGTTATAAATCAGTGTAAGTGAAAGCTGTAATTGTGCAAGAATTGAAGATGTGGTAATATCAACAAAACCCCGTCTAAGGTATGTGGCCAGCTTTACAAACTACTTTTATTAACATAGTTTTAGTATCCTTTAGTATCAATAGTAGAAATGTCCATGTAAGAAAGTAGAATAATTCTTTCCCAAATTCTTTGTTGATGTAGCCGCGAAAAAATTTATAAATAAATCGGATATATAGCCAGATAAACATTGAGATTATTCGACTGACCCTCAAGACCCACTAATAGAAGTTTTAAATACAGCAGTCAAGAACATCACACCAATATATAGGGTAGGTTCTGTCAATGCTGGTGATGGCAGTCACGGATTTCTTGATGGGGGTCTTTTCTGCTGTGTTTCTGGTGTAGGTACCATCTCCTCCTGTCTTTTCTCTTTTTTCTGGAACTGCTTTGTGTTTTAATGCCTTACTTGATTCGTTTTACTTTGGTTATTTAGTTGTTGCAATTGACTTCTGTGTTTCCTTAGTCAAGGTTGCTCCATATAAAAACTTTGAATCTGGAATCTTGAATATGTTGAATTTACCTTTTTTGAGGTATCCATACAAGGCAGGCGTTGAAAGCTGCCAGATATATACTTTTTGCTTGAAATGAAAAAGGCTTACCTATTTGTAATGGTTTTCCGAAAGTAGTGTTGTAGGTACACATGGTACTTGGTCTTGGCAAGTATTTTCAAAGTAGTTGCGCCTTTTGCAGCTATACCTCGTCGTTCTTATCAGTGGTTTTGTCAATTCCTGTCAAATTCCAGTAAACTTTCTCAAGTACTTGATGGCGATATGAATGAAACTGATTTTGTATCACGTGCTGTAATTGCTAGAAACAATGGTCGATGTTGAACTTGTAACAGTGAAATATAATTATAGTAAATAACTTTGAAATGCCTTTGAATGGGGATTCGCCTCTAGGAAAACCAATGGAAGAGTGGAGAGTCACCTACTAAACAATAGTTCCCTTGGGAATTTGAACTAAGTAGCAACTGGGACGCAAATCTCCCCTATCAAATACAGGTTCAATATAAAATCACAAGTACAAGTACATCAGCATTAATACTTGCACTAATAATACTACGGACATTGATGACAAGGAATTTCTCATCCCATGCCTCTCTCCGTCCGTCTAACTCTATACAAATACTTTTACTTGAACTTGTACCCACTCAAAAGTAGTATTGATGGTACATGTGATTGTATTAGTACTTGTACTTTCGAAATACTTATGTATTGTACTGCTCTACCTCCGCATTCTTGTTTCTGGTTTAGTCGACTCCAGCAAAATTTAAAGAGTTTGTTTCATGTACCTACTTGAAAGAGATGAATAAAACATTGTGGTTCATTTTGTTTCGTGTACTATAATCGCTAGAAACGATGGTCGGTATTAAACTTTCAACAATGAATTATAATTGCAGTGAAGCACAACAGTTGAAATATGACAGTCACATCTTGCATTATACCGCCGTTTTCGTTTTCAATAACGCTGGTCATTACTATTTTCTCAGTGTTTGATTTCATTGGGAACAAAAAATCGACAAAACTAACCGTTGTGGTTTTTGATTTCTAATTGCTTCTGCTTCCCGAACTTTATATTTTCGGATGGTGATTCACAAGGCCCACCCGATATCACCGTTCGCCCAACACCTACAACCGGGCTATCGGGTGCTTTGAAACAAAGAGAATTCACAAGAAACCTCCGTCCCTCCAAGAACATAAACAAAACACCGGATCCTGCTATCAAATACCCATAAAATATCGATGGACAAACATTTCGAGAAGCATATGGTGGCTAGGGTCGAGGAGCCGCGAGGTCATTGCGGTTTCGGCCTTGTTCATTTTGGTTTATTATTCAATAATTAACCATTGTAATCACTCTTGAAAAAACAAATTCTAACCCCCCCCCCCACCCCTGAAAATTTCATGGTTCACGTTTCAAAGGGTGTATAATCCGAATCTGCAGTAACAATTTTTCCGTCCGTCCGCCGTACGCCGTATGCACGATTTCTCCCAAACGGCTAGAGCAAAAAAGCTGGAATTTTCAGAAAAAATCCATGTAGGTTCGGCGACGCCCCAATTCTTGAGCCAGCTCTCTCACTTAATTCAAAGTGCCGTTTAAGGGTTGTCAAAGTATTGTAAAATCCCTAAAAACTTCAAAAAAGGTCAAGGCGACCTACATTTGGACTCTTCTTGAAGAACACTCCACGAGGAATCGAATGAGCCCTTCCCCAGGTCCGCAGGTCAAACCATTTTCGATCTATGGCCCGATTTATGGTGCCAACATTCGCGTTATTTTGGTTTATTATTGTTTTTGTGTTGATATCAGTAACCTAGTGATGTAGTGTTGTAGTAATGTGGATACTGGAGTGAACTCCTGAAAGGCTTTGTAGCCGATGCACGGGTTGAAGCATTCTGATAACCATGAAAAACGCTGCAAATTCTTCCACTGGGGTTTATTATTCAATTGGATTGGGTTCATGATTTGAATTTCTACTAAGCTTTGTAGTGTGCGTGTTTAACAGGAGATAGAGCGATTATTGAATTTCAGGAGATATGCATAGAGCACGTAAATCTATTCTCGACCAAAATACCTATTTGGATTGATCAGTTGATCATATTTGTGTGCCCCCTGAAATTCAATAATCGCTCTATCACCTGTGAAACACGCACACTCCAAAGCTTAGTATAAATTCAAATCATGAACGCAAGCCAATTGAATAATAAACCCCAGTGAAAGAATATGCAGTGTTTTTACGTCGAAAATTGTTTGGCGGAATAGGATTCCTCAAGACTTCCCGAAATAAGCTCTTCCCACATCTTGGATTTTACTTTCAAAACCTCTGGCGGGATTGGATAATTAAACAGAAATATCCATTGCGTTTCGCCCGGGGTGGCAACGGAAATTGTTTATTACTACTGAATTTGAAAGAAATTGTTTATTACGGCTCGAAGGATTTATTCAAAGTCCTCTTTACAGTGAACTGCAAATAAATTTAGCGAATGATGGTAATATTTGAAGTGTCAGCCTTGATATTGTGAGCAATTTTTTCGCACTGAAGTCACTCTTATGAACATGCATGTATTTGCACGAAAATAAAAAATGCTGCATATTATTACACTCATTGTAATAATTTCTATGTTAGCCCGGTGGTTGACTAAAAAAACTGGGGTGCAAAACCAGAGAAAATGCATTCTACGTACACTAAGAAACAAATGTAGAAATTGAACTGAAATTCAACTAGATCTATTGGTGAGCGAACTGATGATTGTACAGCAACGCGAGTGGTCTCATCCGGTTTACGGAATTAATTTGTATCTGAATCGCACGAAAAACTACCCTTTTAACTTAAACGTTCTTGAAATTCCGATTTTTTAGGATTGATTGATCTAGATGCCAAGGTTACTGGCACATCGGATCCATGCTAGATTTTTGAGCCAAATTTCGTAAACTTCAATAGTTTGGAAAAAATTCAAATACGGCGTCACACCTCTACCTACCAAGTATTTGGCGTCAACGACTACGGCGTTTGGGGCAGCCCACGTTCGGAACGGAACTTTAAAACAGCTGATTTCTTACGTTTTCCTCACAAAAAATTTTGAAAAATGTATTAGCTGATATTATCTACATCCCATTCGACTGAAGGACTAAACTCTCACGAAACCCTCGAATTTTAGGTCTTTTAGGAATGGTAGCCACATGGTCTGATTTGGACCATCTTTTGTACTTACAGTATAGCCGACCCGTTTTAACTCCAGATAGTGCTCCGGAGCATGGGAAGGTGCAGAGGATGGGACAGAAATACAGTTTCAAAACAATCAGATACAAACAGTAAAAGAAAGATGGTTAAAATAGTCTGCATTTTGAAATGCGAGCGAATTCAGTTATCTACCACATGTGAAAACAAGGTTTTCCTTCCCGAGGTGCGTATGGACATAGATGCAAATAAAATCAACGGGGCTTACATCATCATCGAATCTACATTCAGGACAGTGAATAGCATGGTGTATTGTGTCAATACTCATTCATCATTAAACGGACTCGAAAAGAGGAAAAAAGAACGAAATTTACTTTTTTCTAATCGTGTTTTGTTGTTTACACCAATCTTTTTCTCGCTCCTGTAAATCTAGGTTTCAGAGCTGAGGTGCGATGCATTATTTATGAGACAATCCCCACTGCGTACCCTGAAATCCAATCTGGGTTCAGAACGAGCCGCGTATTAGTTTCCACTGTTCTCAATAATTGATTCACTACGAGTTTCTCTTTTCAATTAATTTAGATGTTAACATTTGATATCTATGGTTTCAAATAGATTAAAGGTTTATTTATTTATTTATCTATTTATTTATTTATTTATTCATTCATTATACGGGCAAGCCCAATTTACAGAATTAAATATTTAGTTGTCAGCGACAAGAAACAGAGTTCAGTTATTATGAATTAGTTCAGTTATTATGAATTCAGTTATTATGAATTTGCATTTATGTATGTATATATATGTTATCATCAATGTCTATGTTAGTGTTGAGATGTGAGGAAGCTGGTTGTGCATTCTTTGGTGGAGTTCAATGAGGAGTTGAAAAAGTCAAGAGTGGGTGAGTTATTTAGGACAGCATTTGCAAGCCTTGGGATTCTCGTGAAGGGGGCATTTTGTAGGTAGCTCGTGTAGTGGAACGGGACATGAAAAAGTTCCCGCGAACGGGACGACTGACGTGGCACTTTGAAATCTAAACGCTCCAATAAGCGGGGGCAGTCAATTTTATCATTTAGGAGCTTATGGAGAAAAACTATGTCCGCCAATCGCCGACGATGCTGGAGGAG
The DNA here is from genome assembly GCA_031894815.1 of Creontiades dilutus. Lineage (NCBI taxonomy): Eukaryota > Metazoa > Arthropoda > Insecta > Hemiptera > Miridae > Creontiades > Creontiades dilutus. The sequence continues at coordinate 74,123 of JAVIWC010002490.1, read as the reverse complement.
CGGGATGTTGTGGATGCTCTGGAGAGAGGTGTAATTCAACTCAGCCGCCGGGATACCTGATTTGAACGCAATATAGCGAACAAAGCTCCGCTGGACCCGTTCCAACTGTGCCCGGTAAACCTCATGGTGAGGGGACCATAAAATCGAATTATATTCGAGTACTGGCAAGACTAGTGTCTTATACAGAAGGACTAGCACTGGCACATTTGTAAATTCACGAGTACTCCTTTTTAGGAAACCCAGGGCCTTCATTCCTTTTTTAGTGATGCAGTCGATGTGGTCCACAAAGGTTAGCTGCTCGTCCAAAATTACCCCTAGATCCATAATCTGGTGACACCTGGTGAGCGGGATGCCGCCGAGCTTGTATTCATAGTGCACCAAGTGCTGCGTTCTATGGAACGACATGACTGAGCACTTGGAGTTGTTCAAAAAGAGGTGATTGAAATCGCACCAACGCTCAAGCTTCCGAACACACTCCTGCAGTGCATCACAGTCCGACTCCTCATCGATCCGCCTGTAGAGTTTAAGGTCGTCAGCAAAAATGAGGCACCTCACACCACCACTGAGTATCTGAGACACACTATCGATCGAAAGAATAAATATAAGTGGACCAATATGGGATCCCTGGGGTATGCCTGAAGATGGCGAAAAAGAGGTGGAAAGTGTACTCTTAACTCGCACAATAAGTTGCCTACCTGTCAGATAACTTGCCATCCAACGGAGGAAGGTCCCATGGACACCAAATGAGTCAAGCAAGGCCAGGACATGAGCGTGCGACAGCTTATCAAAAGCCTTTGTGAAGTCCGTCGAAACGACATCAACCCTGCTCCCACGATGAAACCCATCCGAAACATACTCGCAAAGTTCCAACAGATTGGTCAGAGTTGAGCGTCCTCTACAAAAACCGTGCTGTGCATTAGTAATAAATGGCTTGAACAGCGGGAAAAGCTGGGACACCAGTAACTTCTCCAGCAGCTTAGGCACCGCTGAAAGAGAGCAGACTGGACGATAGTTCTTAACGGAGGTCTTGTCACCTTTTTTATGAGTAGGCGTGATAAAGGAAATTTTCCATTTGGCAGGGAACACTCCAGACGACAATGAAATGTTGAAAAGACGAGTCAGGGGGACATAAAGAGACTGACAGCAATTCTTCAAAAGTACTGGCGGCACGCCATCAGGCCCCAAACCCTTATCCACGTCCAGCGCGCCCATCTCCCGAAGGACATCATGTTCGGAGATCGACAAGCTCCCAATAGAAACGATGTCACGTACAGGGTAAACAGGAGGATCATCTGTAGGGGGATCGAAGACGGAGGCAAAGTGCTGAGCAAAGAGCTCTGCAATTTGAGCGGGCGAAGCAGCCTCAATCTGGTCTAGGTGCATCATACTTGGAAACGCATTACCACCATTTTCATAATTGAAGTAGTTCCAAAAACACTTTATGTTCGTTGGGATGGAGTTTTGGACGTCCTCAATATAGGCAAGATAAAGTGTCCGGGAATGCTCCTTACAATCAGCACGCAACCCCGCGAAAATGTCGTAGTCTGATAGTAGACCCGTGATTTTGAAGCGGGCATGGGCAGACAGCTTTTGACGGACTAAAGAAATCAATTCGGGCGTAAACCATCTTGGATAGGAAATAAGAACAGGCCTAATTTTTGGAACGAAAAGATCGATAGCGTGGTTAATAATATCATAAAACTTGTCCACTGCCTGCTCTATGTGTAAATCATGCAACTCTGACCAATTCACAGATGATAAATAAGTATTTATTGCCTTATAATCGCCTTTTTTGAAATTATATTGGAAACTACTAGATGAAAAAAGAGTATTAACATTGCACTTTGTAGGGATGAGAAAGTCAAATGAAGGATGCGCGACGTCTTCACCGACTATGGGCACAGCAGGACCGACAGAGATTCCGTCCAAAGTGGTAAGACCACCGGATTGTATCATAAGCTCCAGAGACGGCGGACGGCACACAGATGCGCCAATTGACCAATTTTCAGGAAAAACTCCAATTGCAAGGAATAAATCATTGAACCATCCTATTTCTTTGCTTTTTGGGTCGCTGAATAGGTTGGAAAAACGCCAAAAAATTAAGATTTGAACGAATGTTGATTGTATCTGGATTTGATAGCTCATCCTGTACTGTCAAATGAAATAAAACTGAACTCCTACGCTTCAATATTTCAACCGCTGATAACAACTAGTAACTCATTATTGACGTTAAACGACTCATTAAAATCTAAGAGAATAGCTAGGCACCGTGGTAACTGCTTAAAGAACATTAATGAGATAAAATAAAACGCCAAAGCTATAATAAAACGCTGCAAACGAAGGTTTATTATTTTTGTAAGTTATCGTAGATGGCTAGGTTGTATCTGGCTCTGGATGAAATCTGCTGAATAGTTTACATCATCGATAGAAATGAAATATCGCATCAAACTTGCCATCAAAATGTAACAAATTTCATATTTTTCCAGTGAAGGTATATGAAGTATTTACCCAATTTTCATGATCTGTACTGCTTTCATGCAAGTAAAAGGGTAGCTGCAACTAAGTACTGTGATGAAGCAAAAAAAAAAGTCTTTCTTTGGAAAGGAAATATACAAAAAAGGAAGAGCAAAATTCAGTACAGTTCTGGGAAATTTTAATTGGATGTTTGGTAGGAACAGTCAGTGCATGTGTAAACCAATACCATAACCTCCGCATATAAAATTATTGTATTTGTATAAACATGTAAATAGATAAGGTACTACTTAGTGGTATTATGTTTTAAGAGTTTCTATTTCTATTTTGTTTTATGTGATATAATTGTGTAAAAAACGAAGCGTACATGGGTGTTTTGTTTTATGGAGTTAAATTTCCGTTGTTCGACTCGCGGGTTTGTAAGTCGTATCCATATACAGTACACCACACTATTGTAGATATTGATTTTCTTTATACTTACTTTCACATGTCCCCTGTTAAATATAAGCGTCATGAAATACTGAAATTGCTATTTCCTTATCAACCTAGAAAGCTGAAATTTAATTGGTAGCTTTTGAAGGACATCTGAAATCTGAAGAGAGCACTTCTGACCGGCTTAGTTTTTTCTCATTTATTCATTTTTTAATTCGTGTTTGGCACATTTAACACTTGTACCCATTCCTCGAAAGATTGGTACCTATTGAGCTATATTTAGACAATGACTCTACACTCCGTTTAATAATTACCTACAGTTCAGTGATCCGCTAAATAGCGCTATCCAAAAATAATAAACCAATGTGTTAGAATTAGCAGCGATTCTTAAATGATATTATGGAGGTTAATGGGACTATTCTTGTACCAGAAAACAATAGCTTTAGTGCCTGGATTAGTTATTACTACATTAATATTCATAATACTTAGGGGATTCACAGTAGTGGAGTGTTGTAATCGGTTGCAGAAGAGTTTTGATGAGAATTCCAGAAGAACTTCTAGCCTCTTGTAATAAAAAAAAAAAAATAATAATAAAAAAAAAAACTCAGAAGATTAGGATGAAAAAATTGGATCAATAAAAAGTGATTGAATGACGTTCATTTTCGTTCAACCGTTCACGGTTATTGTGATGTTAAAAATAAAAAAGTATCTAATTTCGATCGAATATAATAAAAATTATGGAAATCAATTGAAGAATATAGCCCGAGTTGCGTCGACAAAATTTGTAGGGTAAAACGGATTTGATCTTATAACGGACTGAAGAGGATTTTTATGCTGTTATTTATTCCTCCAACGTTTGGGTTGTCCTACACCCTGCTGGATCAACTCTAATAGGCGTCCATCTACTAACGAGGCCTTGCTTCAGAGGGATGTCTGAAAATGGGTTTAGATGGTAAGAAAGTGCGATTGAGTGGGATTGGGTGGGTTTCTGCACCATTTTCGGTCTAGTTTTACTTGAAAATTTCTTGTACATCAAGTGGGGTATTGCGAGTGAACAGAGTAAACATATACTCATAGAAAACATACATAGTGATACACATGAAGAGAACATTTGGATTAATTGAGGATCTTCCGTCGCAAAAGGCGAACGTTTCCAACTGCGTTTTGAGGTAAAAACCAACGCCAATATCGCCAGAAAGGTTGCAAGCGGCAACCAAACGTGTGGCAGTTCTAAAATCTTCAGACAGAGTGCTCTTTTGATAAAGGCCCCCATGGTTTTCTTGTAGATGGTTAGTAGGAAAACCTAACCAACGACGCTTAAACACTACCACATTGAAGATTTCAATGTCTGGCTGGTTAATAACCGAAAAATATTAATGGAAGAATTGCTCCGTATTGGAGAAAACGAATTTTCCCCCTTTTCCCAACTGGATTACTGTGACGGTGTTCAAGTCTGGTCTAGTGTCACAATGAATAATTGCGAGGAGCAGGTACTGACAGCTCTCGACCTAGGTAACCATGTGACAGGTGGAAGAAGAAAGACCTGCTTTTCATGGTACCTTTTTTTCAAAAAAGAAAAACGTAGAAGAAGAAAATAAACAATTGAAGCGCGAAATTGGTAGTTTGATTAGACAATACTCTTTTGCGCTCGGCAGAATGCTTGCTGAAATTCGTTAATCCAGTTCCGTTCAACTTTCCGTTATTATGCAAAACATAGAATAAAATGGTTCCTTACCTGTAGTTTCATGTACATAAATCATAAGAGTAACTAACATAGGTAATATTTGAGAAGAAATTATTGAACTTGAGTACTGATAATGTTTGAAGTCTTGATTTCATCTGCTTTTTCGGTACCAACCTAATATTTTCTTATAGCAGATCTTTTTTCTTTCTATTGTTTACTTTTTTTCACTAAAGTGTTGTATTGTGATTATTCTTACTCAAGTTTACGTTTCATTGATACACTTTATTCCAAATACAAAATGTTTTAGGAAGAAACTGTGTTTTACACTTATCAGCATTATAGGGGAACTGTGACGGGAGATGCCACATTTCTTTATTCAAAATTCTATTGATGCTTTTATATTTCAGTGACAACATTTTTCATTCAACCATATATTCTAGAGATTGTACATTCAAGTGACAGTGGTATAATAAAACCTGGTTTCAGCATCAATTTAGAAGTTGTTTTTGCTCATAACTTTTTTGAAGAAAATGTCGTTTATCACCTTTGCAACGAAAGCTCTTCAATTGAAGTTGGAAGACTGTTCGGCTGAAGCTCCCATCAGCCATTCCCATTGACGTGAGTCACGACGATTGAAACCTGAATCCCACTCACAACAAACTGGGGTCCCCTTACGATAATAGACAAATGTATCCTGCTTATAGACGGATCACGATTTCTTCAAAAAACAACAATTCGGTTCGACACGATCTATTCACCAACAACGTAAATAGCTGGAAGGAGTTTAACAAGTTAAATCCGTCTTGTTAGATCGAAAAGAATCATGAAATACCAAGGCCACTCCGAAAATTCAAGATGACGTGATTCGAGGTAAATGAATATCGGTAGTTCAAGAGCTGGTTATAATTTCATGCGGTATCAAGCAATTTAATTCTGCAGGAATGAAATTCTACCGATTTCACCTAGTTTATTACCTAACAGATTTCAAATCATGTTCGAGTTTCTTTATTTTTTATCACTCCATCATAAAAAGGTTTGTTCAGTTCAAGATTCAGCAATAAAGGCAGGTTTAAGTATTTCTTGTAAAATGACTACAATTTGATATTTGATACTTTCTGGTCATTCAATTTAGGAAGGTTATTTTCTTCGGTGGAATTATAATATAACAAATATATTTAAAATAATTTAAAGGCTTTTTCTGTGTGGATTATTTTCTCACATTCCCTGATTACTGAGCCTAATTGAATTGAACAGCTTCAATTGAAGAGATTGAATTGAGAAGATTTTTCGAGTTTTACTGTTGTTTTTCATATACCGTTAATTTAGCTGTCTGACGATTGGAAAAGGCCTAAAAATCCCTCATTTGTTGAGCGGAAAGCCCCCAGAGAGTCAAAATTTGAACGAGGGAAAAAAGATCCGAAAATCCTATGTCAATCTCAATTATTTCAAAAAACATCGATTGAACGGTGTACATAAACGTTTTCAGCCTTCAGCCGCTATTTTCTAACTTCTCGTCCCTTTATGGCAAAAAAACAATCAACATGACTTAACAGTTAGACAACTAGTAGAAACATCGAATATCTATACAACGTACATAAGTAATATATATTATATCCATCCATCAGTAACTTCAAGAAGAAACAATTTGCATTTGCTTTTTTTTGAAGAAAAGTTCCTACGTTTGAATGCGGACAAACGTAGATTTTTACGGTGAAATCGACGTTTTCCCCTCAGATGACAAGTCAGGCATCGGATTTTGGCATTCCACCATTTGGAATCAATTCCACCATTTTGGAATCAGAAGGTGACTTTCTCAAGCCTCCTCGCTTAACAAATTAGGGATTTTTAGGCCCTTTTCCTTGGGTCTGAAGTTCTGGATCATAGGCTACTGGAGTTCTAAGCATTATTCATTATTTATCTGAGCTACCGAACGACTTGAAACTTTTCCACAATTGAGTCAGGCCATAGAAATAGGGAAACGCTGAAGTTATTAAACAAGACTTTATTATTCCTGTATTAGAATAACTCTTCTACATAAATCGCTGATCTATGTACTTCAGACGTAGTCTGTGCTACATTACTTAAACTTGCTACATATCTTGCGATTGCATTCTAGATGCCATAAAAATCCCCATTTATATTTCACCATCGTAGACTGATTGGTAGCGAATTTAGCAACAAGGTACCTTCAGCTGATCACTGAGCCTCCAAATCGTGTAAATGACTTCTAGATGTCTCAAAGGCAGTTGGATAAAATACTTCTCAGCACACACCAACCTTCACTGGGCACTTTTGACGAATTAAAAGCTGATACTTATATACCTACATTAGCGGAATATTCTATACTCGTATATGGGCGACGTAGAAATCCATAAATTCAACTATTGAAATTTGAAGAGGTAAGATAAAGCACATACCTACACTTCAACTGTCAACAATTATACTACAAAAGACTATTACGAAAACTCCATTTCAAAAGGAACTCTTGAAACAAAATTCCACGACAATTAAATCAGCTGATGCGATCCTCACAAGATACTTGACGATTTTTACCATGTCCAAGAACGTTCACATTCATGTTCGTGTTGACGACCGTCGAGCTCGATTTAACGGGTACAACTCATTAATTTTGTAGAAATAGACTACATTTTTTCCTTAAACTCAGTTTTTTTTCACCGTTTAGGAAGAGCGAACGGGTGGGCTCATTCGATTCATTGAAGGGGCGTAGGTCAAAAACGAACATTAAAACGTTAGTGTTATTTTGAAAGCTAACGATATTTAGACTTTTGGAATTTCAGCATTTTGATTCAGTCGTTATAGAGAAAAGCTCCGGCCGTCTGACGGACGGAGTTTTCAAGTTCGATTTTCGGATACTACAAATCTATTTTTTTTTTCAAATATATATAACTTTATTATCAACTCAATAATTATACAGTTTTGATAGCTTTTATTATAATAAATAAATTTAATTTACGTGGTACTTATGTTTGGGTACAACCCAGTAGTTGTCCCTAGCCAGTTAATACAAATCTAGAAATTTAAAACAACAATTTTTGAGGGCGGGTTCAACTTTTTTTTTGGTCCATTGCAGAGGTTTATTATTGTAAGTAAAATTAAAGTAAACCAAAAGTGAACGAAGCTGTCAAATTCCTTTATCTACATTGACGTCGAATTTCACGATGTGAGGCTAGGCTCCTGGCCTCAAATTCAACTCAAGGCGCACAACAAATTGTTTATCCCTAGAATAAAAAGGTGGAGCAAATCTTACTCCTCAATGTACTTAGTAGGTAAAACGGGCGGAGTAGGGATATCTACCGCCACCGAACTCGTGATTGCCTCAGTAAAGCTGGATTCACACTCGCGGTAGCGGTAACGTCAAGTCACGTTCGGTGAGGGCGCGTGTCAAACAGTTCCAGGCTGAGTTCCGTCGTGGGAAATGGAAGGTGAGGTTTTAGTGGGTTTGAATCCCACATAACCCAAAGTGAGGTCCCTTTTGGGTATCTTAGGAGATCCGATTTCCACCACAAAGATTTCCTCATCTGCCACCGAAAAAAAAAAATCCACATCAAATTTTCCCCCAGTCACCTCCCGTCGGGTCGCCCGGCGTGCGATCGAAACCTGACGTGATCTTCCCCCTCACGGAACGGAAAAATGTGAATCACGAAGTCGAATCTCGTCTAATTTTAGCTAATTTTAGTTTCTGATTTGCTGATTTCGTTGCAATTCGCTCTTTTTCAGTCTTTTCTAATAGATAACGAAAGGTTGATAGGAAACAACGATTTCTGTACGATTTTTCCTATCCATTGTACTCGGAAGAGCAGAGGAAATCAAGGGAATGGCAGCAAATAAGGCAAACAATCAAATAATTTAAGGAAGGTTGTAATATATTTTTTATCCAGTTACATTGGTAATATACCTACCTACCTATCAGTAGGTATAAATACCTACTGTATTTCAAAAGTATAAGTAGTTGTGTCAAAACTAGGTTGAATACCAACCTAAGTGGGTAGGTATTCAATAATAAAAGTAGTAAGCATTTATTAGAAGTGGTAAGTAGGTGCAAAATAATAACATTTTTGATTATTGATAATAGGTATTGTTACATAAAAGCATTACACTAACTTCACATTGGTAGGTCCTTTTTCCTTAATACTAAGAAAGGTCCTTTTCCTAATACATACTTAATGAAGTATGCCGGGTCGATTTTATACCAATTCTAGCGGTTAGACTGCAGCGGAATAGACTGGCCTGCCCTGACGTGATCTGACCTTGCAGTTGAATGGGTGGCCCCTTGACTTGACTCTGACCTGCAAGTGCTCTGACGTTCCCGCTCCATCTTTCCGAGAATAACTCCATGTTTCCAAACACTTATGTCCCGTGGAATAAATATTACTCTACGTTTCCGTTTAAGGGTAAAATTAAGGTAAATTTGGTGAATACTTTTAGTATTATTCAAATTGTAAGGGTTGAAAGGAGTACATATTATTTCACTGGAGGAGACATCAGGAGTCACTCTTCCTCACGTTTCTCATCCATAGTATCTGTAATTATGATCCAGAAACCCGATAATTGTGCGCCAAACAGAGTAAAAGTAATTTTGTTTGGCAAACATTTGCGTAAGCAAAGCATGCTCTACATGGGACGTCCACATGTCGGGGTTTTAAATGGAAAAAAAAAAAAAAAAAATGAAAAAGTGAAAGACAATATGAAGATATGATTCATCATCATATCGCTCCATTCACCCCCTTCTTTAATTAAATTTGTAAAACCTGATGTATGTTTCAAAAGTAGGTCAAAATTCTTAGCTTATCGGACAAAAAAATTCAAGAAAACGGCAGTATAAACTAGATGAGCAGTGCTTGAAAGAATTGTTACTCCTCCATTCCCTCTGTTAACAGAAAATTAAAACTTTTTCGTTTTTTTCCCCACAACTAGAATAAACTTGGAGTCGAAAGTTTTTTCTGATTCCTAATAACATCGGATGAAAATAGTGAAGAAATAACAATCGATCACTACCATCCCTTGTATTTAACCCCTCCCATTATGAAAATTGGATGTGCAGAAAAGTTTACTTTTTATTTATCTCTATTTAATCTATTTACGTATATTGTTGTTAAACCACTTGAATCCTCGCTTAGGCACCGTTAGGTAGGATTAGCTATTAACCAGTCCATAACCCCTTCTGTCAGAAAAATCAAAACGTTGGTGCTTTTTTTCTAATCTAGACTCCAAATTGGGATCGAGCAAAGCAAGAACCGGGAAATTGGCAGAGAATTATATCTTGAGTTGTTTCAACAAAATTTAACCATTTTAACGCTAACAAAGAAAACAGGAGGGATTAAAAGCAGCAGGTAACCGATGAAACGTCCAAACATTGAAAGGGTTATCAGTTCATTTGCGTGAGTCGCGACGTTGCCCCCTGAAAGTCGATCAAAACGAGAAAATCCCATTAATACGAAACGAGTTGAAATATTTATTGCCCTCTCGCTCAGCCCGTCAGGGAAGGATGATAGAGGCGGTCATAGCTAGGCAGTTTCCGCCGGAGTTGCGATAAAAATCCAATTTTCTCCCGTGAATACGTAGGCTGTTACCGAACGGATTATTAAGGAAATCCGATAGCAAGTTCTATTGAACGGCTTCATCGCGTGTTTTTTAAATAAGTTTTTACCTACTATTTTTTATTGAATAAAAAATGCTGATAAATGTAGCACCACATTGATAAGTAATCATCTGTAGCCTTAAACTATGTGAAAATAAGCATATGCAAAACAATACTAACTATTGCACAGAGACGGACTAAGTCACTTGCGACGAAGTTGTGGAAACCCACTTCAAATAAAAACGGAGTAGGATAGAACGTTGTCTATATTTCCACGAAAGTAAAGAGTTACACTGTTAAATCGGTTTCGACGGTTAGGTCATCATCAGTAACAAACATGAACTGAAAGTTCACAGAAAGCATATCTTATATAGGATCGAGTGAGAGGAGATTGAATCCTATTGGCTCAAGGAAGTGAAAGGGGGGCGGGGAGGACCAACCAATGCCACTCAAGGCTTACAAAGTGAAAGGGGCACAAACAGTATCATTATGGAGAGGCGGAGCCGAACTTATTACAAGAATGAACTCAATAATGGTAAAATATTTCGAAGAATGACATCATTTAAACATTTTCCTGACCTATCACTTTTGACAATTTCGAATTTTTCTAGCACATCCAACATACCTCCCTTTGGGCAAAAGTGAGGAAATTCTACCTATTGCCTGTTTGTCAGATCAAAACTGAAACTATGATTGGATTCATTCAGATGACTTGCAAAGGCGGAAACACCCTTGTTGTCCCTGAAATCCTTTTCATGCTCTTTTATTCGTTCCCTAAATTTCCTACCAGTTTGACCACAGTACTCAAGCCCACAAGAAAATTTTAGTTTATAAACCCCACTTTTATCCTGAACGTTAATTTTATCCTTAACCGTACCCAAAGAAGATTTGAGATTATTTTTATTCTTAAACCCAACGTTGAAACCCCTGGACGACAGAATTTTACCGAGTTTATCCGAAATTTTCTCATAATAAGGTATACTAATCCACTTTTTCTCTTCCAACTCAATTTCTCTCACTAAATTACACACCCCTTCCCTACTCTTTTTCCTAAGGACGTTATTCCAAATAGAATCAACAAGTTCTCCCCCATATCCATTACTTACGGCTATAGATAGATAGATAGTTTATTTACATCATTTTTATATGTTACATTCTACAATTGAATAATAACTGATGACCGAGCTGGATAGTGTAACACTGTGGCCCAGCCCGGAGTTGGTTCTTACATCTAATTTTTTATAAGGTACGTATCTATAACACTATATTTACACCACATTAATTATTAGAATTTAGATTTAACATTCCATTTATTATTATAAATTATAACTGCTCATTTTACTCCTTTTATTATTATTTATTTTAACTGCTTTGTTAGTACTCATAAGGGTTAGCTCTTATCAGTTTATAAGTTCCTTTTTTGAATAATTGCTCACTATTTATATTCATTAGATTTATAATTTTTTCAAAATCTTTATTGACTATTTGCATGCCTCGGTATTTTGTCGTCATTTGAGCAAATGTATTTCTTACTCTTGGTAACTTGAGTCTGTATGATTTTGATTGCCGCTGTCTCACATCAGCAAAATATATGTTTTTGTGTTTACGGATTAGTTTTGGCATATTTAATGTGTACAATTGGTGGACGTTTAACAAATTCAAATCATGAAATAATTTATCAGTGGGATGGCGCCTGGGCTTATTGAACAATACCTTCAATGTCATTTTTTGAATTCTGTAAATTTTGTCAAAGAGGTACTTGTAAGTGCTCTCCCATATAACAATTGCCTATACTTTTAATAACCGATTTTTCTTTCAATAAATTTTGATCATTCATTGGTATGGACGGTGCCCTATTGATCATACTATGGAAGGCATGTTTATGAACTAAAGGATGATTTGAAGTACTATGAATAGTTATATCACTGTAGGTATTTTTTCTATAAATGGATAAATGGATTTTATATAAATACGTTGCTCAGGATACTGTTTGTGCCCCTTGTGATAAAACTACAGTTCTAATTTATACCTGTTCCCCATCGATTGTTTGTAAGTTACCACGCTGTTCATAACTATTCATAAAAAAACCCGTTGCTTTCAATTATGCGTAATTTCGCTGAATAAAACCTATGTTGAGGTATACAAGTTTTATTACAATTTATTCAGCGAAATTACAAACCAGTACGGACTAGATATGAAGAAATTCCTAAAACCTAGCCGTTTGGAAGTAGACCCATCAGATACAAACGCTCCTGCAAACTGGACCCATTGGAAACAAACTTTCCAGAATTTTTTGACGTCATCAGATGAAGAGCTAACTGATGAGGTAAAACGCCAACTTTTAGTTAATTTTGTATCCCCTAAACTCTACACAAATATAACACAATGCGCTAGCTTTGACACTGCACTTACTGTCTTAGAAAGTCTGTACATCAAACCAAATAACGAAATTTATGCTCGCCACTGTTTAGCCACAAGGAGACAACGTACTGGGGAGACACTCGACCAATACATTGAGATTCTTAAAACACTGAGCAATGATTGCGATTTCAAAAATGTAACAGCCGTTCAGAATAGGGATGATTCTATTAGAGACGCGTTTATCACTGGCATACAATCAACCACCATCCGCCAGCGCCTATTGGAGAACACAACACTAACATTAGACGAAGCCTTCAAACAGGCCAGGACCTTAGACCTCGCTCATCAGCATTCATTGTCTTACCAAACATCAAATTCAGTACCCATCAGTTCTATGAGGGAATCAGTCATTAATAGGGAAGACGAATCAATCTCCAGCGACAAACACACAGTCGGAGCCACTGCCAAAAACAACAAACACTGCTATTTTTGTGGGGGACCACGACATTCCAGACAAGTGTGCCCAGCATTAGATGAGACATGCAAACTTTGTTTCAAAAAGGGACATTTTAAAAAGGTTTGTCTTTCTAGAGGACGTGTCTCCAAGGGTACAACCGCTTCTTTAGATGCTGGTCCTCTGGCCACCATAGTAGCTACTTCATCACCTACGCTAGCTAAGTCAACCATACCTGTCAAAATAAACGGATTTTCTGCAGATGCTCTGATTGATACAGGAAGCTCACTGAGTTTTGTGAGTACTCAATTAACTCGTAATACAAGGTTACGAACGCACCCCTATTCAGGTCAGGTATCAATGGCTTCCTTAGCACTAGCAACGGAGATTAAATCCTATTGTCAAGTTTCTATTGAAATCGATGGTAGTATTTACAAATCTGTCAAGCTTTACGTCATGGATGATTTGTGTTCGGATGTCATTCTTGGACATGATGTACTGCAAGATCACTCTTCAGTTGAGATATCGTTCGGAGGGAACAGACCTCCGTTGAAAATCTGTGGCAGTGTAAAGGCTGCCCTTGTACAACCCATTCACATATTTTCGCATCTGACTCCAAATTGCAAGCCAATTACGGTTCGTTCGAGGAGACACTCAAAAATTGATCTAGAATTTATGGAAACTGAAATAGAAAACCTTTTGAAAAACAAAATTATAGAGATAAGTGATTCTCCATGGAGAGCCCAAGCCTTTGTTGTGTCAGGCACACGTAAGAAACGAATGGTCATCGACTACTCTCAGACAATCAACAAGTTTACATTACTTGACGCTTTTCCCATTCCGAGAATTGATGATATAGTCGAAGAGGTAGCAAAGTACAAAATATACAGCCAGATTGACCTTACCAGCGCATACCATCAAGTTCCCATAGCAAAGGAGGAATACATTTACACAGCATTCGAAGCCTGTGGGCAACTGTACCACTTCACTCGTTTACCTTTCGGAGTTACTAATGGTGTTCCAGCATTTCAGAAATTCTTGACAGGTATTATTAAGAATGAACGTCTTAAAGGCTGTTATGTTTATTTAGACGATGTAACCATATGCGGGAATAATAATGATATTGAACATGATAATAATCTGAAAAATTTTCTCGAAATGACCAAGAAATACGGTCTTACCATTAACGAAGGCAAAAGCACATTCAAGTCAAAGTCAATAAGCTTACTAGGCTACGTAATTTCGAATGGGCAAATCCGACCTGACCCAGAGAGACTACGCCCATTTCTTGAAATCCAACCACCAACGAACCAAGCCTCATTACAGAGAATTTTGGGGATGTTTTCCCATTATTCTAAATGGGTACGGAACTTTTCAGAAAAAATCTATCCATTAGTACATACTAAATGTTTCCCTCTCAATGCTAAGGCCTGCGAGGCATTTGAAGGGATTAAACAAGATATTTCTACGGCAGTGGTCAATGCTATCGACTACAACATCCCAATGACTGTGGAGACTGATGCTTCAGACTTCGCCATATCGGCCACACTCAGCCAACTTGGAAAGCCAGTAGCATTCTTTACTCGCACTCTCAGTTGCTCAGAGAAAAATCATTCCATAATCGAGAAAGAAGCGTACGCGATCGTTGAAGCTATTCGGAAGTGGCGACATTTCCTAATGGGACGACATTTCCGACTCATCACTGACCAACAGAGCGTTGCATTCATGTTCAATACCAAACATGCTGGTAAAGTGAAAAATGAGAAGATCTGTAGGTGGAAACTTGAATTGTCTGCATACTCTTACGACATTATCTACCGCCCTGGGAAAGATAATACAGTTGCAGATGCATTGTCCCGGGTTTGTGGGTCCATGTCATGTTTGGATCTCCGGAAATTACACGACTCCTTATGCCACCCAGGAATCACCAGGATGTACCATTGGGTTCGCACCAAAAATTTACCATTTTCGTTGGATGAAATCAGAAAAACAACGTCCGAGTGTAATACATGTGCTCAATTAAAACCTCGGTATTTTCAAGGCGATCCGTCTGCTCATCTTATCAAAGCTACAAGGCCGTTTGAAAGATTGAACATTGATTTCAAAGGTCCTTTGCCGTCACGACACCGACGTCCGTACATTTTGACAGTGATAGATGAGTATACCCGTTTTCCTTTTGCAATCCCTTGTAAAGATTTGAGCGCTAATACTCTTATCCAAAGTATGAAGCAAATATTCTCGGTGTTTGGTATGCCATCGTATGTCCATTCCGATAGAGGAGCATCTTTCATGTCGAGCGAATTCAAAACTTTCTTAAATTCTAGTGGAATTGCATCTAGCAGAACTACTCCTTATCATCCACAAGGCAATGGACAAGTCGAAAGGTATAATGGTATCTTGTGGAAAACGATACAACTAGCCTTACATACTTACAATTTGAACACAGAAGATTGGGAAGACGTGTTACAACAAGCTTTACATTCGATTCGATCACTTCTCTGTACTGCGACAAACCAAACTCCACACGAACGCATGTTCACGCACCCAAGGAAGTCGCCAAGTGGTGAAACTCTACCTTCCTGGCTTTTGGAACCTGGAAAGGTGTTGCTCAAAAGATCTGTCCGTTCCAGCAAGAATGAACCATTTGTTGATGAAGTCGAGTTACTAGAGGCCAACCCGCATTACGCTCACGTCCGCTTAGCAGATGGACGGGAGACTACCGTATCGACACAGCACTTAGCTCCAACAGGAAAAGACGATGATACTGATATGGTCCTAGCGGAGGAAACGCCGGAAATTCTGCAGTCCAATCTTACGTCACCACACGGTGATGTACCAATTGAAGACGAAACTCAAGTTGAAGAGACGCCAAATTCAAGGAATCAATTGATTCGAAGGAGCAGCAGGGTGAAAAAACCCCCAAGTTATCTTGCTGACTACGTTCCAAAATGAAGAGGGGGAAAATGTGATAAAACTACAGTTCTAATTTATACCTGTTCCCCGTCGATTGTTTGTAAGTTACCACGCTGTTCAACTAACTATTCATAAAAAACCCGTTGCTTTCAATTATGCGTAATTTCGCTGAATAAAACCTATGTTGAGGTATACAAGTTACTAAAACTCCTGGAACGCGGTCTCAGCTATCAGCGTTGGGTCTGGCTAGCCCCTGTGAGGTGCACCCATCTAGCCCCTGTGGGGTGCACCCGTGCGCCTACTCCCATCCAAAAGCAGCGAGCATTTTTTCTCCCGCTTGGTTCAAGTACTGGCTCGTCCTTCATAGGCAGGAAATTGTACCTTTTTTTCTTTTCATGTACCTTTTATGAAATTGGTAAATGCTATTTTTCCCATTACATATTGAAGAAGAACGTCATTGAGGGTCTTGTTTCGCTCTCATCACTCGGACCGTCTGTTGGTTCTCCGACACCGAACCTTCCCAATTGGTCTTGAAGTCCTAAATTTTGAGTATGTAGATACCTATCCACTCTACTCTAAGAATGTATTTGTTTACTACCAACTGTCACTAAAATACAGGTAACGAAGTAAATAAATTTTTAAGAGTTGTAGTTCGATGCTTTGGACAGCCCACGATTAACCTCAAATCATCATGGCACCATTTAAATTTGAGCTTGTTAGGTTGATTAGGACATAAAATGCCATTACAGTGGTTTTTGTAGCACGGGCTTATATTTTCAGAGGACAGGTGAAAGTATGGATATGGAGAGCGGTACAATGTATTGTACATCTGCACGACGTAGAAATCCTCAAATGACTCGACAAAATTTTAACGAGGTAAAACAAAAATCTAAATACCCTTCATTTTTCCACGATTATAAAACATAGGTCTTGAAAAAATCGATTTCAATAGGCACTTTTCACTAAAAACTTTCCGTCTTGACGTTTTATTTACAGCCAAAGGTCTAATATAACCCTATATAATCCTCGGAGAGAACGAACGGATGGTGGTAAATCGGTCTGGGTGGGATCATTGAATTCATTGAAGGAAGTCCATTAATGAGGAACGTAAAAACATTGGAGCTATTTTGGAAGAAAACATTCTTGATATAACATTGTTTTTCCTAGTCGATCACAAACGTTCATTGTTGAAAATAATCAACCAAGAGTAATTATTGGAGTCAGATAAACATTTGTTTAAAAAAAGAACACCAAAATACGAAGAGCATTGAGACACTTCTCAACAATGATGTGTTATATATAACGAAGGGTTAAATGCCCTAACCCAATTTATTGAAGAGCGTCCTGAACCACACACACCGTCCACAGGCTTTTTGGTGAAGTTGGCTGAATATGTTTTAACGATAAATGTTTTCAAATTTGGCAACCAACCATACCTTCAAAAGAGAGGAACTGCAATGGGGACTCGTACGGCGCCATCGTATGCTAATCTCTTTATGACCAACCTGGAGAACAACTTTTTATCAAAAAGGGAGAAGACCCCACTTCTATGGAAGCGTTTCATAGATGACATTTTTCTTAAATGGACGCATGGTCAAGAGGAACTGCAACTGTTTTTAAGCGAACTCAATTCCAAGTATTCAGTGACATTTACCTGGTCTTTCTCAGCATCCCATGCAATCTTTCTCGATGTGGACGTTACTCTGGAGGAAGGGGTGTTCACAACAGCAGTGCACGTCAAACCTACTAACAAGCAGGTATGCCTGCACTATGATAGTTGCCACCCCCCTCATACCAAGCGTTCAATTCCAAGATCCCTGTCAACGTGCAAGGTGCAAGCTGTGTGCTTCGGTAATTGAGGGTCCAGACTTCTCCTCTGCAAACACCACGTACACTTATAAGTGTCGAGGTTCAGCAGAGTGCCAGTCCAAAAAGTGTATTTACCAACTAGTATGCAAGAAGTGCACCGAAGCATTCTACGTCGGTAAAGCAACGACCCTCAATTTGCGGATGAACAATCACAGGGCGTCTGTAAACCAAAGCCGGCCACTCCCAGTTAAAGCTCACGCATCATCCCATGACGCAACATTTGACCAGTGCTTTGGCGTTAAAGTGTTGAAAAAGCTTCCGGATGCGGCTAATGATAGATTGCTCCAGCAATCCGAAAGAGCCCTGAGATTGTTACTTGGAGCAAATCGAACACCTGGCCTCAACTTGAACGACTGAAATCCAAGAATCAAAACAACTATCAACCAAGCCATGGTTACAATATTCCCAAATGCAAGACATTTATTTCTCTCCAAATCTGTGATCAAGAATACATTCGAAATATCAGACTGTCTTTCTATTCTTCTATTTGTGAAATTTCTCTTCAAAATTAATTGACTATATAGTTCAGTAGAACCAACAAGCAAATAAGTATATATATGAGAGGACATACACACATTTCTATTTTTAAGAATGCGAACATGGTCCCCTCCTCCGACCCGCTTGATAACCTTCCATAACCAAGTCAGATATCTTATAACCTGACTTTAGTGCCAAGTGCCTAACTACTCACAGTTGAAGGTAGAAAGGTTGAGAGAAGTGTTGTAAGGTGAAGACAAGTTCAGGATTGGACCTTTAATTACTATTAATACAGCTAATCCATAATAACCAAGTTATTAATTCGTTGTAATCTAACTTTGAGAGTCATTAATAATTATTTTCGACAATGAACCTGCGTAATCGACCAAGGATTAAATGTTTAACCTTCTCATTTTTTTTACGTTTCAAGCTGTTAAGAGTCTGAAAATCGATTTGAATTAAATTGCTTCGGCCGTCGTCCGGAGCTTTTGTCTGACTAATCAACAACAGTTAATGAAATTTGGGTCAAGAGTCACATTTGTGATCACGGTAGGATTGACTTCTCGTGAAAGCTTCCATTCAACCCTGACTTATGGAAAGGTGCAACTGTTTCTAAAAAGCTTCTTAGAAGAGTATTTATTCATAAAAATTGTATTGTGGGGAAAAACAACGTTGGTAGTCAATAATTTTTGGGTAGGTACCCAAATTAATCAATTATTGTAACCCATCATTAGTAGGAGGTTATTCCAGTTATTCTTCATCAAAATTTGATCTTCAGTCTAGTTTTATAATTTTATAATAACGTTTATAAGTGTGATCACATAAAAACCGGATATACTTACGTTCGTGATTCATGCATCATGTTCCAAATTGTTTAATTATCAAAATGGACTAGACCTTTTTTGAAAATTTAACGTTTAATCCAAAAATGTGGTCAACAGTTTAAAAAAACAAAGTAGTTTACAAGGGGGAAAATAAGGGATTCCATGGCACAAAACGATTTATAGGAAAAACCTTCTAAAAATCATTTTTTTAGAATCAATTTGAGATAGACAAGGCAATTTGATTGATTTGACTCTATTTTCAGTCTAGTTGAGCTCAAAAATTACCCTAACGGGCAGAACACCCTTTACTGGTTACCAACTCTAATTGGATGGAGTAGGAGATAGGTAAACGGTTGGGATGTTTACCTGACAGATGTGGTTAAAGATGAAGTGGTGGGATAGGTCCTCATGGAAAATTTATTACTTATATATTCATGTATTATGTGGAATAATTTGATAAGTGAACATCTACTGTTGATCACATAGATAGTAACGATAAGGCACATAGCGGGACGGGCGCATGGAAACATCAACTTGCATGCGAGCGTACCTTGGTGTGGTCACTATCTCTTCCGACTCTTGGGCTCTCTGCTCCACCCTCTGTGAACTTCAAGTCAGGAGCTCCCAGCGAATCTTGCTCACCCAATCACTTCCGAAATCGATAAATTTAAAAAAAAAGAAAAGTAAATTGAAAAATACGTAATTTAATAGGTTTGACAGGCAGCGTATGTTATCGAACCTGAAATCTTGGAATTTCACCGAATTTCAGTTATTCTAAGGATATGGCTCAATAAATTTAGGTGTTCGATTATTTTGAAATATCTCAATTGGGGGTTTATTTCGATTCTTTTTTTTTTCGAGGGAAAATCTAAAAGGGAGTTTAAAACTACAATAAAACGATGTACTTTTTCTTCAAATTTCGACGGCAACTTTTTTTGTCCGATGTCTCAATTGGACGGGAAGCTAAGACCATCCACACTCGGCGGGCCGCGGTGCGAGACTGGGGAGCCGAAGGATGCGTTGTCATGGCGACGAATCTCTCTTCCCCACTTTTCCCCTTCTCCTCGACTTTCTCCATCCCCTGGTCGCTTGCCCCTTTCTCCTTTTTTCCCCCTTGATCAGTCACTCTCTTCTTTATGGGCCTCATTCTCTTAATTACTCCCACCCATCAACGTCCCCCGACCCGAAATATTTCGATATAACCCACCCAATAAATTTCGACGAATTTTTTTCTCCTATTTTCCTCTTTTCCGCAGTTAGTTGATGGATTTTTTTCCAATTCTTATATCGAAAATTGAGTAGGTACGGGGCGCGTGCTTTCGAGGTTCATTTCGCTCTCGTTCCATGGATATTTATGAGTGACCCTCGAGAAGAGAAATGAGAATTGACTCCGCTTTCAAACTTGTTGAGCATAACATGGTTTATGAAGCAGCCTATGGAGCGTTTGAAATTATATTTAAACTTTCAAAACAGTTGATTGAACGCATAGTTGATTTCATAACACACATAAACATCCTTCGAGTAGATAGACAAACAGCCATATGTTTTTAACAACAGTCCAACTCCCACTCGGTCGTTCAATATCACAAAAATCAACTGGTAATATTTTTCTGACCTTAAGTACCCACCCCGAATGTTAGAAGCTCAAGAGTCCATACCAAGGATCATTTCTACCACGCGTTTTCTAACTGATGGAAAAAGTTTTAAATTATAGCTTGTGCTTTTTCTTTCGAATTTATTTCTGTGTGCTTTCATGATTTTGTTAGCACCTGTATTGCATTTTTTTCTCTTTTTAAAATTTAGACAACCATTGGCGCAAATGACATTTTATCCACTGACAGTATATACAACAGCAGTTTAAAAATGATGATTTTTTAAAGTGAATTTAATTGAATTTCCAATTTTCAAATTTTTAGGATGATAATACCCTCCTATTACTTGATAGTGTGACTGGAGTGATAGGTACTAAACTTTGAGTACCTCAACACTATGAATTCACCAATTTACAATGATGGGCAGCGACGGAAAAAAACGCTATAAATTACACAAAGGTTCAGAGTAGTATGCGATGCAAAATTGTAACTCGGCCCCTAGTGCCTCAATATCTTATTATTGTATTCCAGATGTCATCGAAAGAGCTTCATTGTATTTTACCCGTAAAGATCCTTTACTTGAAATAAAAACCGAGTAAGGTAGAACGTTGTCTATATTTCCAGGAAGATAAAGAGTTACACAGTTAGAGCGATTTCGACAGTTAGGTCATCATCAGTAACTAACATGAACATGAGTTAAACAACGTTCTATCTTACTCCGTTTTTATTAAAATGGGTTTCCACAACTTCGTTGCGAGTGACTTAGTCCGGGTCCTGTAAGGTAGGTCCACACTTGTTGAACTTTACTTGCGTTAAAGGCATGCGTCGTAGCGCAAGGTGAGAGGATGTAAAGGTATGTCAACACTTGTGCGCTTTCCTCTTTCAACTTTCAACTTGCATCTTTCGACTTACGTCATGGGGCATGCCTTTGATGCATGTCTGAAAGGCAAGCAATTCCTGTCCACATTCGTGCGTCAGTTTTCATGGAACCATCGCTCATCATCGACCCCGAGGCGCTACTTCTTGTGTATTCGTCTGCATTTTTAGGGATGAAATCAAAGAAGAAGAAAGTGCATTGAAAGCAATCAGTGTGGGTGACGAATTTTTTAAAAGATCGTGATTATAAAATTCTGAAACAAGTGAGTGCGTTTTGATGAACTGCTGTTTGAAAATTTTACTCGAATATCGAAGGCCAACTTCAATGTTTTGTTGAATTTTATTAGGCCCAGCATTGAAAAAAAGGACACACGATTCCGTCAATCAATAACTCCAAAGTATAAGGTGGCAATCACGCTTAGGTTTTTGGCCTCAGGTGATTAGATCAGGTCCCTTTTTTATCTTTTCAAAGTCTCCAAGCAAAGTAT
This sequence comes from Creontiades dilutus, assembly GCA_031894815.1. Taxonomy (NCBI): domain Eukaryota; kingdom Metazoa; phylum Arthropoda; class Insecta; order Hemiptera; family Miridae; genus Creontiades; species Creontiades dilutus. The sequence goes on along the minus strand of JAVIWC010002490.1, from coordinate 52,082 downwards.
TTCGGAAATGATCCCCATTGTTTTGAAAGCCATAATTGAAGCACTGCAGGATTACATAAAGGTATGTACCAGTATTTTGCGTATACAATAGGCAATAATGAGCGTTCCTTTTTCAATTCCTTAAACATTTAAAAAAAAAAAAGACGTGAGGTTGAAGTAGCCAAGTTGTGAATATTACCATTGTTATTATATTATTATTACATTGAAATTACTGAAGACACAAGGAAAGACGCACGAGATTCCCGACCCGGGTATATCCGCTTACAACACACCTTGCACTACGTTCAACTCCCCCGTTCAACTCATAAGACACACGCGCCCACGCATGCCTTAAGGTATTTATTTATTTATAGTGTGGTATGTCCACACTTGTTCATCTTTACTTGCGTCAAAGGCATGCATCGTAGCGCAAGGTGAGAGGCATGTAATGCTGGGCCTAATCAAATTCAACAAAACATTGAAGTTGGCCTTCAACATTCGAGTAAAATTTTTTAAACAGCAATTCATCACCACGCACTTGTTTCAGAATTTTTTTTTTTAAATTCTTTATTTGTATGGTCTTTTGACGTTTAAGTACATTAAACTCTTAAATTATTGGACAGGTAAATACAGTATATAGAAGAAAAAAAACGTACAGGTGCTTGGGTGCAAAGGGTAAACAAATAGACAGAGTTTCCACCAGAAAATAATACTTTGCTTGAAAGAAAAGTAAGGCACAGCCAAAACAATAATGATCGGAAAATGTTCTTTATCCAGTGGCTCTAACAACAATCACTTCTTGCAGAAATAAATATACTGATAAGGCTTGTTTCTTTGTAGGCAAGTTGAGTAAAGACAGGAAATAGCCTAACGATAAAGTGCCAGTTTCAAAATGGGAAAACCTATCACCCCTAAAACGTGAACACTCGCAAAAGCAGTCAATGAGAGAGTCGGGCACTCCAAGCCCACATGATACACAATTCTCCAACACATCAAAAGAGGCTTTTTTGCCGCGACTGTAGATCGAGCACCTGTGTGGGTTACTCACTCTGATCTTGCAGGATACTGTTAACTAATAAGGACACCGATATCGCAAATCGAAAATATCGATAATATCGATGTTTTCATCCGATATTGGAGGACATATCGAAGCCGCTCTCAAACATCGACATCGATATCAATGTCCCATCCCTAGTGTGTACCTCAAAATTGATTTCTAGGTGTCCCAAATATGTGAGGATGACTTGATCATACTTATGATTCCGTGAACATCAACCTCGTTTAGAAATGGTAACAACGTTCATATTAACAGTAAAGAACACTAAGCAAGGGAATTAAACCAAGCAAGAAGGCTTGAGTTCGGTTTTTGTTACCTTGTACTCACCCATTTTCGTAAAATACACGATATCCGTACCAATGGAACGATTCAACATTGAAACTCATGTATTTCGTGGATGTAAAGAACATTCTTAATTTTAATTCCGCAAATATATTTATGGGAGACAGCTGGTTTTGAGATATTGCAATAGGTTAGGTGTTCATTATTTTCACGAACACGGTAAATTATTTAACAATTGTAATACAAGTTCACTCTAAAACAAATGGTGATCATGTGTTTTAAACGTCTCCATAGTGAAAGACAAAAAAATGGTGATTCATGTGTTTTAATAATCCATAGTCATTAGAATAACTTAAATAATATATTAATATTATACCGTAATAGTCACATTACAGTTTTGGCGCAGTCGGTTAGTATGGATTACGTTCCTATGCAATTTCGGTTCCGGAAAACCACCGGTGGTTTAGTTTTCTTGCGGTCAGTGAAGTTTCCAGAGAAGGAAGAATGGTTTTCAGTTCCTGATGGGTCGGGCGAGATTGATCGGCATTGGCTAATATTTTCAAGTAAGAAAAATGAGTTGAATGAACCTTTTACTCAGAAGACTTTAAAAGTGCCAGTCAGTGGTGAAGTGGCTAACTTTTATCGTCAGTTGGTTGGAGAGGAAGATGGTGATAGTTCTCCTGAAGCAAGTTCAGAATTTCATCCCTCCTTATCAGATCCAGTAGAGATTAGACCTGGTCTGGCGGAGAGTAGCGAGCCAGCCAATGCCTCATTACCTCTTGCTGATTCAATTTCACTCATCAATCATGTATTGGAGAATCAACAAAAAAACGGGTTAAAGATGATGCAAGAAATGATGAATACAATGCTTCATGCATTCAAGGAGTCCATGATAAGTAACCAACCAAAAGTTCACTCAAAAATGGAATTGGCAAAATTTGATGGGAGGAATGAAGACCCAAAATCTTGGATGATTGTTTACGAAAAAGCTTGTCGTATCAACAATTGGAACACCGATACATTGAAAGTGAATAATCTCCTTTCAAATTTCGCACCAGGGAGTACTGCTCAAAAGTGGTTCTATTCTCGAATGGTGTCTCAAAATATGGGGGAGGCCGATTGGAGTGAGTGGAAATCGTCATTCCTAGATGCTTTTGGGCAAAATCGAGTCCAACTTGCAAAATCTGCTAACAGTTTCGTCTACACCAATGGACCACTAATGGATTACTGGTATGAAAAGTTGAGACTGATCTTTCTGGCATATGGTGATCTTCCTGATCAAGCATTGAACATCATGCTACTACTCGGACTACCTGATTATATGCAGAACCAATTGGCACTCCTTGACTGGAAATCAGTGGAGGACTTGAGGAAGGCAGTTGAGAAGCTAAAACCATTCCCATTGAGGCAGTCCTTTAGTCAAGAAAGACCTAACTTTAACGAAGAAAGAACTCGACCTGGTTCTCGGAATCGAACAGCTGATTCACAAAAATCTTACCCTAGTAAGTCCAGTAAGGGTAGTTTTCAAAAGTCGAATAATGTAGTCTTCGATGAATGTTTTGATGATTGTGTCAAAGCTGAAAATTGTTCAGCTGTTGATGAAATAAAAATTATTAGCTCCTACTCCTGCAGTAATGATTCTATGATTCCAATTAAGAAGTTGAATGTAAATGGTGTTGAAATCATGGCTTTATTGGACACTGGAGCTAGTGCTAACCTAATTCGACACGATATTATCAGAAAACATTGTTGGGAAGTAGTACCTGATAAGCAAGTAATGCGTGGTTTCAATGGCTCTAGTGAATGCATAAAGTGTTCTACTACACTATCCGTAAAATACAAAAATATGGAAGTTGAAACGACAGCATACATTTCTGATACAATTTTGTACGAAATGATAATAGGAATGCCAACCCTACTTACTTTAGGGTTTACACTGAAATTTGAACCAAAACACCAGTGCACAATAACCCACTCAAGATTGATTCAGAACGCTGATGATGTGGTTCGTTTGTTTCCTCAAACAGACAAGCAAGTTTCATCTAAGTACGCAGTGCCATTCGATTTAATGAAAAGCGCAACAGCGGTAAAGATCAAACCTTATCGATTATCACGTGAAAAATATCTTTGGGCTCAAGAAAAAGTACAAGAACTTCTCGATAAGAAAATAATTCGTTTTTCAACCTCTAAATTCGCTTCTCCATGCGTTATAGTTCCCAAAGCAGGTGGATCTTGGCGGCTTTGTCAAGATTACAGGGAAGTAAACAAAATTACTGAATTAGATCCGTTCCCGTTTCCTATCATAGACGATGTTATATGTTGTTTTGGTGGTTGTAATTTTTTTAGCAAAATTGATTTGAAGGATGGTTTTTTGCAACTTCCATTGACAGAAGAAACTAAAGAATTTACTGCGTTTGTCCTACCATTTGGTCATTATGAATACAATCAACTCCCATTTGGATGGAAAAACTCTCCTTCGAAATTCCAAAGATTCATGACCCAAGTGTTAGGAGACCTTTTAAAACACCCTTATATTCGTGTCTACATCGACGACATTTTGGTCGGGGGGAGATCTAAAGAAGAATGTGCATCTTTAACCTATCGTATAGTGGAAAGGCTGTCGCAAACTAATCTCAAAATTAATCTTGATAAAAGCGAATTTAACAAAAGGAGCGTAACTTACTTAGGACGGTTGATCGATGGCAAAACTAAGACAACAAAAGAAGAATCTATAGAAAAGGTACGAAATATGAAAAGGCCCAATGATTTGCATTCAGTCCGCGTGTTTACTGGTCTTACTGGTCACTTTAGAGCTTTCATCCCACACTACGCAGATATTGTTAGATCTCTCGATCAACTAAAAAGTAAGGGGATTTTGTTCAAATGGTCCGATGAAGCTGAGAAGTCCTTTCGTACATTAATAAATTTAATAACTTCAAACCCAATATTAAAATTACCTGATTGGGAATTACCATTTGAGCTTTGTACTGATGCATCACACTTGGGAACTGGTGCAGTATTGTACCAAAGAGAAATTCAAATGCCTAAGGCGCAACAACTCAGAGTTATTGGTTATTACTCCTACACATTTTCGTCTGCAGAAATAGCTTACTCGGTAACGGACAAAGAAGCCTTGGCTGTAATAAAAGCAATAAAGTATTTCCGATCTTACCTAGAACGAAGAACTTTCATTTGCCAAACGGATCACCAAGCTCTTGCTCACCTTTTAAATCTGAAGGAACCTAAAGGCCGGTTAGCTCGTTGGCAAGTATTTCTAATGAGTTATAATGTAACCATCAATCATAGAAGTGGCAGAGAATTGGAAGATGCGGATGCGCTATCTCGACTTTGCTTGGATACTCTTGAACTCCCGAACTGATAAGAGAATTAAACTGGCAATAGATAGTATTAATACATAAGTGATCTACACAGCCTTGATACAGCCATAATACACAACAAAGCCAAGTGATCTATACAGCCATGGGATCGATTACAGTCAACGAATCTGTTGCTAGAGAGCTGGACTAATTAGTTCCACTAATTGCTAACAGAGCGCATTGTTCATCGATCAATAATTACTCATTCCCGTACCAGATATGTGACACGTAATCAGTATGGTGTGTGTCTCAATTTAGGGAAATTCTTTCACTGGGGTTTATCATTCAATCGGCTTGCGTTCATGATTAATACAAAAGTTCTTCAAGGGCACTCTCCGACAGAAGGACCTTGGTCCATTGTCGTAATACATGCAGTACTAATACATTATTTATAGCTTTTTTTCCATATTTATATATACACTAGTTTAATGGCCCTGCTACGCAGGTTAAAAAGAAATAGGTGAATAACACAATTTTTTTTCGTGATTTATTAATTGCGACTGAAAAATCAAATACATTTCATCTTTGTTTGTTTCGCTTGAGACGTCGGATTTCACCTTCGTTGTCCAAAACGTAGAGCATCTCCGGGTTCACGTGTTTGTGGAGGCGATGTTCATGCTTCCTTGCGTATTTTGCAATAATTTCATAGACTGTCTCCATCCTCAAATCTCGATGAATATCATCGTTTCGCAAGTACCAAGGGGCTCCAACTATACTTCTCAGTATTTTATTCTGAAAGGTTTGGATTTTCTAAATATTTGATTTCTTGGCACAGCCCCAGATCTGTATCCCATAGGTCCAAATAGGGCGAAGGATCTGCTTATATATAAGCAGTTTGTTGTGAAGAGAGAGATGGGAATTCCTTCCCATTAGCCAATACATCCTTCTGTACTTGATTTTAAGTTCTTCTTTCTTCTTTTCTATGTGTTTATTCCAGTTTAATTTGGAGTCAAGTGTCAAACCCAAGTATTTAACTGCTTCAGTATGCGGTATTTTATTCGAATTGATCTCAACATCCAAGATTGGGACTTTTCGGTTAGTGAAGTTGATGTGGGCTGATTTTGATTCGTTCAGCTTCATTCTCCACATCTTGGTCCATTTACAAACCTCAGTGGTAGACGTCTGTAGTTTGCGTGTTGCAGCTTCTATATCATCTCCAACAGAGAGGATAGCCGTATCATCTGCAAAGGTGGCAACAGTTGTGCCTTCTTGTTGGGGTAAGTCCCGTGTGTACAGGAGGTAGAGTACTAAACAACACAATGAGGGAGTATAATAACAATATTAAAAGTAAAAAAATCGTATAATATACGGATATATTATATTATATTTGGGATATTATCCCCAATCCCCGAGGAGAGGACCACGTCGCTTGCCCTGGGAGACGCTTCCCTCCGCTGGGGCCCTCCCTCCTTCACTGGCGGGGTCGGGGGGAGGGGGGCAGGTTGGTTGCCCTGGGAGACGGGGGCGAGAATTCCACCCGCCCAGCGTTACCACCCCCTGAAACGTCGATATACTCTGATAAGCTGGTTTTTATATAGTGTGATATTTACATTGTAAACCATTTGTTTAAAAATAAAGCATGTTTTTCTTCTTCTACTTCTTCTTCTTGCTGAACTCCCAATAGTGTCCCTCGTAAGACAAGGTACGAAAATTGTCATTCAAAATTTTATGATTCCTGACGTCCTTAGATCATATCATGATGACCCAGACTTGGGCGGTCATGAAGGGTTCTGGAGGACTTACCGTAAAATACATGCGCGATTCATCTGGCCCGAAATGATGAAAACTATAAAAAATTATGTTAGATCCTGTCATGAATGTCAAATTGCTAAATTTAAATATAAACCAAGGCCCGATATCATGATCATTCCTAAAAAGTCTAAAGTGCCATTTGAATGCCTTCATATTGATTTCGGTGAAAAAGTTAGAAGATCCGATACCATTAGAAGTACACAATCTTTTCTTTTGGTGGTGGATGAAGCTACGCGGTTCACACAGGCTGAGCGATGAAGGAGAGTACCTCAGCGGTCATCAGATATTTAAAACGATACCCCTACATAGATAAGGTAAAGAAGATTGTATCCGACAATGGTAGACAATTTGTTTCAGAAGAAATGAGAAATTTTGCAGATGATAGAAACATTGAATTGGACACAACGTCACCCTACCATCTGGAAGATAACGGTTTGGTCGAGAGAAAAATGCGCGATGTCAAACAATTTCTAGCACTATATCCTAGTTTTAGAGGAGGCTGGAAAAATTGTTTGGAGGCTTGTGTGAACCACATGAACAGCTCATTTTCATCTGCTTTGGGTTGTTCACCAAATTTCAAAGCATTCAAGAGGAAATCCCTCTAACCGGCCGATAAAAGATTTGGTGTAACAGAGGAAATGCTACATGAAAAGGAATTTTCAGAAGACCAGGAGAAGAAATACTATGCAGCTATGAAAAAGTCATTTGATAAACGACATCCGAATACATACCATACGTTTAAGGAGGGTGATCGACGCTTCGATGACCCCCAGGCCGTCTGAGTGTCCGGCAAGGAGTCCAGCCTGCTGGGCCGCGCCCCACGCCAGCACTTCATCCGGGTTGAGCCCCGAGCAGATTTCACAGTAGAAGAGGCTGCTGACGACAGACCGCATTTTGGGCACTTTGAGCACACCACCGCACAGAACCACCTTGGACACCTGATTTTTCTCAACACCAGCTTCCGACAGAGCATGGTGTATTGGGGCGGTGAATTTGGGAATGAGCGGAGACAACAGTGCCTCGAACCTGGCCTGCGATATCGACGGGTTGAAATCCACCCCGTCGCAAACACTTTCGATGAATCTCGAACTCGTTGAGATGGTCGACAAAGTGTGGACGATTCCCATCGCAGCTATTTTGAGCTTCCACATAGCTTTTCTGCTCTCCCTACGGCTAAGTAGTATTTCCTTTTGAACTCATCGCAAAGGTGTTCGGTGACAACAGAGATGATATCCTTGCCGCCTAGTGAGTCATCGCGAACATGGCAGATGATGGTTTGAAATCCGTTTTCTATTCTCACGAGCGTGGCATCGCAACTGACACCTTTGCGATGAGTTCAAAAGTATCTATGAGTTATATAGATGACCATGGACATGAAAAGGTTGCATCAACAAAAAACGCCATCCCCTATTATTGCAGGAGCAATATATACCCTTAAGTAGGGGAGTGTAATACAAGTTCACTCTAAAACAAATGGTGATCATGTGTTTTAAACGTCTCCATAGTGACAAGACAATAAGGTTGTAAAAATGTGAAATATATTCAGTTTGAGTCTTGAAATGATAGCGATCAGTTATTAGTCACCAGAATAACCTAAATAATATATTAATATTAAACCGTAATAGTCACATTACAACAATTAATCGATTTTAATAATAAATTAATTTATCAACAACGAACTGGCTGGTTCCATCAGAGAAGCAATCCAATTGAACGAGGAATTTCATTCAATCACAACCTGCATACTATGAAGGGGAATATTCACGTCTGCGAGATCCGCTTTGTGAGCGTTTTTCCTTGAACCACTGAACCAAGCGAGGGTAAAAGAGATAAGATAGACGCACACAGTATAATTCACTTAGTACTCCATCCACTTTACGTCCGACTGGATCAAAGTGAAAAATATCTCCCTCATCTTACTACAGGCACGGTGCCTTCATGGGTTCCAACATTTAATGTGAGAACTATAGGAAACGCCATTCCGCGGAAGTTTGAGTCGTAAATGCTAAAATTACCTCGAGTTTTGAAAGAGCGAACTTTTATTGGAGTTTCAAACGTGATCTCAAATATTTGGTTGGGGTTACTTCCTCGCTACGGAAGGTAGGGGAAGCTCTTCCGAAATATATTTAAGCGTTAAAACCAACCAATCATTTTAGACTGCTCAATACGAATTTCGAATTAGAAAAATTTGGGTAATTAGCTGAAAGATTGGAAATTTACGTACAGGGAAGATCCAACTGAGGGTGACAAAAAAAAGTATGTATAGAGGAACAGAATACCACCAGATACTATCTTCCATCTGAATCCGTTCTCAAAATATGATTCTTTAATTTTTTTTTAATAACCCACTTTGTTCGTTTTAAAAACCCGTGATCTTCTACTTCAAAACACTTTTATTAAATGTTGATCACGTTGTCGGATTCAGCGTTATATTTCGCATAAATCTGGTGCACATCTATATTGAAAAACAAAAAACGAACTCGTAACGGTCGTATTTGCAGACGAACGTTTTTAAACAGACGAAAATTATGTGTCTGAAAATACTCGGGCTTTAACTGTAGTTCCAAAAAAAAGTTGTGGAAGCTCTCAGGTTTCAGCAAAACTTGCCAATTTAGTCATCTTTCTAGGCGATTCATGATCGATTTCATGGTGAAATCCAAGTTCGAATGTTAAAATAGAGTGACACAAAAATACGATGTCTTGAACAAGTCTTGCCGTGTTGGCTGAAGTGTGGCGTTGTGACTTGTGAAGTAGTCAAATGTCACATAATAATATTATCATTCTTGTTGATAATTAAAACCTCACCTAATAAATAGTATGATACTCACAATAACATGTTTTGTTTTCTTTAAGTCGTGGTAGCGTTGACTTGGGCGGAGTAAGCAGATGTGATTTACGTGTACGGCTTTCACAATAGAAAGAAGAACGGTAATTTTTTTGCGTGTGGATTCATCCAACATCACCATTTAGCCGCGTCGAAGATATAACAGGAGGAATCTTAGAAGCAATACCTGCAATGCAGCAAGCTCCCATGTACGATTTTAACGGTTACCTTAGGTTAAGACCCACATTTTTTTCTACATGGCGAACTATGAGGGCCATTTTGGTCTAAATACATGCCCTGCAACAAAAGCCACCCTCGTCATCGAATTTATCCGGTGTTAAAGTGTTATCCTGACCTCATTATTTACTGCTACTTTCATTTCGGTTTTGCTGGTTTTAAAGAACACTAAATTTGGTTGGCGATTTTACGAATCTACCAACCCTCCAGTTCGTACATTCGTTCGGTGACATCTACTAATGAACTAAGATTATCTAACACTTACAATGGGAACTTAATTTTTCCCTGATATGATTGAAATTATCAATCTGAATCATCACTACAAAGGCGAACACAAGAAAATTAAGAATCCACTCATACATTTTCAGGGAGAATTTACGAAGGCGAGTACCAATGATGACTGCTCAACGTTAAGCGGTCGGGATGGGCTTACAAAAGAATAGTATTTTTATTTCAAATGTTATCGACATCTAAATGCCGATTTTTGAAATTCCAGCCCCTCAGTTTCACCCTTTAGGATTGGAAATCCTAAAACAATAGTGGAAATATACATTGAATTATGTACTTGGGAGTTGATTCCCACATCCAGCAAGGAACTATGTTCGTTGGATTGGGATTGGTTTGTGAAATTAGTTTCTTGTTCATTATTGTCAAATGAGTATGTACTCGTGTATTTCAGAGGAATTTCATTTCATTTCAATATAGACACCAATTCCGAAACCTCAGTCTAGTGTTCGGTTATCCGTTGACATAATAATTGGAACAAGAATCTTGTTCTAGCCTATAAATCGGAAGATCAAATTGATCTACTTACATTAATGAAAGTCACCCTAACACGAAACAAAGATAAGTCCAATGACGGAAGGTATGGTGATCATGATTCGAATCATTATTTTGGTGGCTGTGTCAGTTTTCACATCCATCCATCGCCCATTACATTACGTTGGTTTTAAAATCATTAGCTGGTAAAAATAAACTTCTTCTAATTGGTTTTTGAATCGGAGCTTTTTTGTTTGGTCAGCGCTTTCTGAGAACAATAAAACCTCAAATGAAAAACCATTACGTGACGCTGATTGTTAAAATCGGTGTCGACTGTCAACACCGTTTCAAAGTGATTTCAGGGCGATCAGGCACTGACAGGGGATCAGTCTACCCTCAGAAGCGATGGCGTCAACTTTTGGGCTTTGTCTGGTTGTTTCGACTCTTGCCGTGGTGTACGCTGTTCACGCGTCTCCCGCTTCCGAGGTAGGTGATAGATCTATAAAGGTCGATCGTGACGACTACAATGAACGACCAACTTATTCGAGGAGGTCTTAGCAAGTCTCAATAAGTACAATACGTTCACCTTCATTTATTTGCAAAAGAATGAGCCTCCTAAAGTTTTTTTCTTTTTACTAACCAAAAATCCGACCTTTTCTAGTTTCAAGTGTTTTTTCGTGTTTAAAACTTACATCACTAAAATGGTCATGACTCCCTTAATTTACAAAATCAACGCAAATTAGAGGATACCGATGAAAAGAGCGTTAAATTTCCTATCGTTCATGGTGAACAATAACATTTTTAGAGGTTAAAAATAGAACAAGTATAAGCTTGAACTTTAATTTGAAAATTACCGTTTTCTATGCTAATTGTTTACCTATAATAAATAGGTACCACTATCGTCGAGCACTCAACAAGAAGAACTAGACCAAAGTTTTAGCTTTATATTGGTATAATTCATTTTGATTTTACTTTATGAATTAAAGGAGAAAACGACGTTTGAATAGGAAAAAGAAGGATTTTTCGTTGTCAATCCTGTTTTTTGGCACACCAACACTGTCACACTCGTTACTTTTCATTCAGAAGGAGCAGAGGCCGAAAATTATCAGCTTTTTTGAGAAATGAAAACATTTTCTCCCATTTCTAAATTGAAAGCTACAAACTGGTGGCCACATGAAGAAAGGTGAAATAGATCATTCCAAATAATTCCTTAATCGCACATGACTCGGAAATTCGAATAAGATTCAAAGTTGTTCTTTATTGACAAACGATACATTTTTGTGCGTAGCACTTTCTATTAGGATAACAATAATCGATATATAACTAGCAACGTGTATAATGGCTTAATACTAGGCTATGTTCATTAACTACCTAGTAGGGAGCATAATATGTTGAATACAAAACCAGCTGTACTGAAATATTACTGATTTGGCTCAGAGCGTATGGAGAAAAAGAAAAAAATCTCAATGGAAGGTTTGAATGTAGTGGTACTCTAGTTAAAGCCTTCAGCAAAGTCGGAGTGATGTTTTCGTTTGAGTCGCCTGAGATGACGATGGGGTGGTTGATCCTGAGGGATACGGCTGATGAGGCTATTTCCATGAGATGAGGCCTTTTGGTAGGAGGAATAGTAGGAGGAAATTATTCAATCCTTCACCGAAGGCACTTCCGGATCTTTGTGAAGTTCATCATTTCTAATATACCACTCGGCCTCTGTAATTAAGCGGAGAACACGATTTTGGAGCAACTGAATTCTATTTATTTGGGTATTAGAGCCAGACGACCATAGACCACCATAGCACCAAATAAGCTTGACAAGGGTTTTGTAAATAAGCAGTTTGTTTTTAATGCTGAGATTTTTGTTAAGAAGAAGAGGCTTTAGCTTACTGATTCTGTGACGGATCCTCGATGCGATATCACTTACATGGTTTTTCCACGACAGTCGTTGGTCTATGGTCATTCCCAGGTACTTTTCAGTGGGTTTGGGTTCGAGCACTGTGCCATCAATTCGCACAGGAGGAACAGTGTATTTTCGTTTGTAGGTGAAGAGAGATAAGCTTGATTTATCTATTATTTATTAAGGATTAATTTTGATCCGCCATTTTTTCGCCCACATCTCTACGTCATTAGCAATATTTTGGATTTCAGCAGATGCTTTCTCACCGGTGGAATCTGGGCTAAGTAAGCGCAGTCATCGGCGAACTGCGCTGATATTGTGCGGGAGTTGTTGGTTATTGGTACATCGTGAATGTAAAATATATATAACAGTGGACCGAGCACGCTGCCTTGAGGTACTGAAGAAACAATCGGGAGCTCCTTTGTCATAGCATCATCAACACTGACCCTATAACGCCTATCAGCAAGGAATGATTGGATTAAGCGATAGTATGTCTCGCTCAAGTGGGGTTGAGTTTGGCAAGGAGGATCAAAGTTGTGTAGCACATACAGTGGGGTTCCGGGTAAAAGTGACCTAGTAACATTTGTAAAATTTTACAGGGGAGCGATCTGAAGTTTCACCTATTTTCTTCTTAAGAACACTGCTTGTGTGATGTCTCATCCGACTATGTTTCGATTTTTCTTTATACTGTAGGTAGTTAGCTAGTGCCCGCCTATGATATCGTGCTTCAAAATTCACTTCAGATTAAATAAGAGCTGTTTTCCGGAAAACTCTATTTGATCATTTTTACCTGCCTGGAGTTTCAAGCTTTACTCATTTGGTCAATTCAATTCTTCGAAAATCTGTCGCATAGTTACATGAAATTGAGGGATTGAATAGTTTTTTCGTTAATTTATAGTGTTGCCAAGCATCTAATAACAATGATATACCTATTTCTGTTAGAAAAGGTTATCCATCACCTATCACTGTGATTGGTCATTTTCAACTGCCCACTATGCAATCTTACAAATCTTACACAGTAAAAGTGATCAAATAGCAATTGATAACATTTACATGCACCAGCGAGAGTACATTTATAATCCATCTCGTGTTTTGTGGTTGAGTTCAAATGCCATTTGGTCACATAAAACTCTTTGGGTCAGGCAGGTAAAATTTATTTTCAAGTATTTCTTGAACATCAATTTGAAGATAACGTTCTTAGCAACAACACACAGTAGACAACGTTCCTTAGTACCAGAATGACAAAAAAGCTCATTTAAAAAAAATGTTACTTGGTCACTTTTACCCGGAATCCGACGATATTATCAAAGCGAAGTATATTTCGAAACAAAGTAGTAACAAACAGTTGAAAATCAAGCTAATTTTCGGTGAGTCCACCTCCTTTTTTACTACTGCTTTTCTAAATCATCTAGCCATGTCAATGCAGGTCAGATTCAAGCTTGTTCCAGCTCATTTGACTCAGGGGTAAGTGCTTTCCGTCGTTTGAATCAACCAACTTTCTGCTCGGACCCTTTCAAATGACTTATAGCACAAATTATAAATGTTTTGCAAACTCCAACAGAAATATCGAAGAAATGTAACTTCATGTTTTAATTTGATATGATAGGGTCTGAGCTAAGACCAGCTCGATCTAAACCTTAGAAAGTAGTTAGTACTGACTTGAATGGACCTTGGATACTAGAATCACGTTAATATTGAGGTGGCCAGTTGATGGCGGTGGTCTAAACAAGTAGGAAGAAGATAGAGCTCGCTTTAAATTAGCTTTATTGTCTACTAATTTTAATTACCTTATTCTGAAAGATAATTTAGAGGTTTTGGATGAAATCGCTTTGTTTTTCTATGCTATACAACTTTGAACCGTATACGAGCTTCTTTAGTATAAAATGTTCACCCATTGTTTGCTAAAATGGTTGGAATGTGCCATTTCAGCCATATTTGTGAAAGCCCCTCTTTGTAGTCCGTCAAATTTTAAATGGCAGTCAACAATTTCCTCACTTGGATTGATCTAGATTTTTTAAATATAATCCCCAACCATCTCTAAAACTACTACTTAGCTGTTTTTGGTCTCGGCTCCTATTTGATGAAAGTGAAAGTGATGGTGCTCCAAAAAAGGGTTTTCAATGAAAAAACCCCCCTTTTTTCCATTAAAACGTCGATTTCTCCCCTCATTGTAAATGTGCGATCAAAGTTGATTATGGCGTTGGTGAGATGAGATTCTGTGTAGTTAACGTTGAGTGTCCCACGAAAGAGTCCCACAAAAAGCGCTCATTTATCTTAAGAAACTTAGAATTTTTATTTTGTTATATTTTTTTACCTTTGAAAATTCCTTTAAGGATTTGGACTTTCCACTAAACGGATAGGAAGATAACGCTCTATTCAACAGTACCCTCATATTTGAGTTTATTTTGTGAATTAGGAGAGTTGTGGCAGTTTTAATGACACAAGGTCCTGAACGTGAAAAAAATCAGTTTTAGTTGAATGAGAAAAAACTCTATAAGGCGCTTTATGTTGCGAATTAGTTGCAAAATTGGTCCATCAAGTGGTCAATCACTGTGGTAAAAAGACTGAGGGAGATGTTAACAAGTACTGGAAAATGGTCCGAGATTAAATCCTGGACCACGCGACGTGTGCTACATAGGTCACTCACATTGTTCCCAATGAAAAAGTCCAGTATGTCAGGAGAGTGGCCTTGATCTGAGAAAAATGTGGGTTTCCAAGGAGTCACCAGGTCGGATTGCTGTACAACACCATTGAGTACTCGCCCCCAACGCATTCGGCGTGGTTGGCTGTTAGCTATTGAAATCACCACCCGGATGAAAGAATGTCTTCATCTCACGGATTACTCCCATGAAGTCTGCAAAACATAAATGACGTTCGGGGGATGAGTAGAACTAACAAATTTGAAAAGTCCTGCCAGTCAGGGGAGTGGAGATTCTGGCAAGCTGTGGATTGTGTTCTTGTATTATAGACAGTTCATCATAGTCTATTGAATTTTTTCTCCGTTTCGCCGATTAATAGGATCATCAGCTCTCTAAATTCGGTAGTTTTGCATATAAAAAGAGAGTTCAGGTGTCATTCTGGTTTCGGTACATGGTTGTACATCAATATTGTGCGAGAGGAGGAAACTTTCACGTTCATAATGTTTATTGTTAAGTCCTCTGGGATTCCAAGCGCAAATTCTAATACGGACTAAGTCTCTCGCGACCAACTTGTGAAGACCCATTTCAATAAAAACGGAATAAGATAGAACGTTGTCTGTATTTCCATGAAAATAATGAGTTACACAGTTAAATCGATTTCGACTGTTAGGTCATCATAAGTGGCACACATGTTCATGTGTGTTTCTGATGATGACCTAACCGTCGAAATCGATTTAACTGTGTAACTCATTGTTTTGTGGACATATAGACAACGTTCTATCTTACTCCGTTTTTATTGCAAATTCTAAGCTGTTGACGATTTTGTGATTTTATAGTTTTTGGGTATTGGTCAACGACGGTAGGATTTGGGTCAATGTTTGAACTAGCGGTACGAGTGGAAACAACAAAGTTTCTCAATTACAAATCAACTTTTCAGTTAGGAGATGTTCGTTAGGACAGGGCTATATGATTTGGTGCTATTGGGACTCGCGACATGTGCTTATGATCGATCAGATGTGACACGGTAGTGGGAAATATTTGTGTGATTCCTGAGAAGTATGTACTTCTTGAATTTTTACTTTTGAATTGGCGGTTTGTTTCCCTTTGGAATTGACGCGAATATGGGTGGGGGGGGGGGGACATTGTTTGGACTACTTCCCTTGGAATAATGTCCATCGCACTAGTTGTGGCAACCATTCTTTGTGTGACCGAATTCTTGGCAATTGATGTATTGCATAATGGAGCGCTTAGGTCTTGGCGGTTCCATCTTGATAACAGCTCCATATAGACGATCTAACGGATAAATGTCGTCGTTTTTCGGATTGGGTTGTAGATCTAGGAAAAATTACATCAAAGGAGTTTTGGTAACTTGGTGGTGGACAGGTAACATCTGAGTAGGTGTACAACCCAACTCCTCAAGTTCCTCCGTTAGTAAATTTACCTCACACTAGTAGTGTAGGCCTCTGATTACAACCCGAAACGATCTCTCAGTTCTAAATTGAAATGTATGGAATCGTGATTTGTTATTCGATAGATAGTTAGTTACTAGACGGTATCCGTAGATTGTATCGAGATTAAGCCGCATTCTGCTGTTACCGAATGTGACATGTTTATAGGAGCCAGGGCATATATCTTATACAGATGTAAATATAGAAGGAATTATGCTTGTAACATGATGAAGATAGGAGGCGGTTTTTGGGGGCCATTATCAGTGTTTACAGCCTCACTAACCATTAGATCTGGTTGTTGGAGTGGAGCGAAAGGGTTTAGTGTAATAATGTACGGTACATGATTGTGTGTAGCTCTCTTGGAACTCGGATTATCGGGAGGTTCGGGGTCAACCATGGTTCACAAGAAATGTCCCGCTGTGTATTAACGAGAAAGACGAAGGCTCACTCAACTAATTGTGTATGGTTTTGAGCAAAATGGCAGAAGCGATAAGAATCCCTCGATCGAGATCATTCGATTAACGGGCATAAAAACAATATTTTTTTTTTCGGTAGACAGGTGAGGAAATCTTTGAGATCCTTAGGTAGAAATCGGATCTCGTAAGATACCCAGAAGGAAGCGCTCTTCGGGTTATGTAGGATTCAAACCTACTAAAACCTCACCTTCCTTTCCCACGTTGGAACTCGGCCTGGAATCGTTCAACACATTACTTCCGGAGCATAAAATAAAGCATGAAAAGAACAGGTAGTGTTATTTCGAAAGTTTCCGGTACTCAGATTTTTGACAAGTCAGCCCTATTATTTCACCCTTGAAGACTGACTGTGCTCTATACGAATAATTCAGTCGTAACTACACTTAGTAAAGAATGTCTCCGTTCACTCCAGAAATGTGTCATTTTGTCAACTACCCAGGCAGGCTAATTCGGGCCGAGGTTCCAGCTGATAAATTAAATTATTTTTCTGATTGTGAATCTCGAACACAAGGGGTTCTAAGGTTCTAGAAAAGAGGAAGAACAAAGTTTCCACAAACAAACTGGAATTCATGTGAATTAGTACAGAATCTATCAAGATCGTCCCCCTCCCACCACTACTCCCACGAATAGCAACTACCAGAGGTCTAGAAACAAAAAATGTTTCCGGTCTTGGTCATGGAGGTCTCACAATACAGGGAAGCCTAATACAATTGATCCAGGTAAGTGAGGGTTAATACGAACATGAGAAAGAACAATATATACGAATTCATTGAAAATCATTCTATAACCGAAGATTTAAAAAAAAAAAAAAAAAAACGATATAAGTGTTCTTAAACAACTTTCAAAAACAGAATTCCTAAACACTTTTCATGATTTGTTACCGTTATTGTTCGGGTACTGTATTGTTATGGTATTGTATGTACCCCACGTACCTGCGCGCCACGAGTGCTCCCAGATACCATCCAGAACCAACTCGTCGATCAGATGAAGTCCTATTTGTTGGAAGTTATCAAGCAAAAAGGAGGGCCCACTAGCTATTAATCCATTTTTTCTGCTCGTTTTTCTAGTGTCTTTGGACTGTGTCTATTGGAACATTTGTTTACTTCACAAAAATGAATTAGTGTACGTTTGATGACAATTGGGCCTTGTTTGTTTAGTTGGACAATTTTTTGACTTAAAATACGTTAAGACCTCAGTAAACACATTCTTAACATTTTTCTGGGGTCGTGAGGTGCAGCTACAATGTTCGTGAAAAGCCAAGTGGGTGTACGGATACATTTTGATTATTATTCAATAATAAACCATTGTAATCGCTCTGGAAAAAAATTCTAACCCCCCCTGAAAATTTCATGGTTTACGTTTCAAAGGGTTTAGAATCCGAATCTGCAATAAAAAATGTTCCATCCGTCCTCCGTACTCCGTACGCACGATATCTCCGAAACGGCTGGAGCAAAAAATCTGAAATTTTCAGGAAAAATCCATCTTGGTCCGACGACGCCCTAATTCTTGAGCCAGCTCCCTCACTCAATTTAAAGTGCCCTTTAAGGGCTGTAAAAGTTTTGTAAAATCCCTAAAAACCTAAAACTAGTCGAATCGGCCTAAATATTTTCCTATTTGAAGAACATACCATTAGGAATCGAATGAGCCCTTCCCCACGTCCGTAGGTCAAACCATTCCCGATGTATGGCTCAATTTATGGTGCCAACATTTGCGTTTTTTGGTTTATTATTGTTTGTTTGTAACCTAGTGATGCCGACATTTTGGTTTATTATTCAATAATAAACCATTGTAATCGCTCTGGAAAAAAAAATTCTAACCCCCCTGAAAGTTTCATGGTTTACGTTTCAAAGGGTGTAGAATTCGAATCTGCAATAAAAATGTTTCCGTCCGTCCGCCGTACGCACGATTTCTCCCAAACGGCTGGAGCAAAAAATCTGAAATTTTCAGGAAAAATCCATCTTGGTCCGACGACGCCCCAATTCTTGAGCCAGCTCTCTCACTCAATTTAAAGTGCCCTTTAAGGGCTGTCAACACGGGTTGAAGCATTCTGATAATATATAGGTAAATATTATTCAATATTATTACTGGGGATTATTATTCAATATTATTACTGGAGTAAATAAGTATTCTTTCACTGGGGTTTATTATTCAATTGGCTTGCGTTCATGATTTGAATCTTACTAAGCTTCGGAGTGTGCGTGTTTTACAGGTGATAGAGCGATTATTGAATTTCAGGAGATATGCATAGACCACGTATATCGGTTCTCATCCAAAACACCTATTTGGATTGATCAGTTGATGATATTTGTGTGCCTCCTCTACATCTGTCTACCTTTGGCTACATCGATTAAATTTGGATTTGGGGAAGTTTTAACGCAATACGAGTGCTAAAGGACTTGATAAATTATAAATGTTTTTATTGTGGGGGGGTATTGAGGTTCAATAAAAAAACGCTGCAAATTCTTTCACTGGGGTTTATTATTCAATTGGCTTGAGTTCATGATTTGAATTTCTACTAAGCTTTGGAGTGAGCGTGTTTCACAGGATAGGGTGATTATTGAATTTCAGGAGGAACACAAATATGATCAACTGATCAATCCAAATAGGTATTTCGGTCGAGAACAGATTTACGTGCTCCATGGATATCTCCTGAAATTCAATAATCGCCCTATCCTGTGAAACACGCACACTCCAAAGCTTAGTAGAAATTCAAATCATGAACGCAAGCCAATTGAATACTAAACCCCAGCGAAAGAATTTGCAGCGTTTTTAGAAACTGAATTGAATCAAAAGTGACTTCCTCCTTAGAACTCAACGTTATAGGTTTCCTTTTCTTTTGGTTTGTAATACTTGACAGGAATTGTTATATAAATTATACCCTCACTTGATTACGATTTCTTGATGTTATTCCCTTTTTGATCTTATTAATTACTAAGGTTATTTTATATACAGGTGTACAATGTACACTGTACATATATAAGGTTCAAGAAATTATTATACACAAGGTTTTGGTAATAGATTGAGTTCAATAATTGTATTTATAGCTCCAAGAATAACTACGGGGGCTCCTATTACCCACGATGTGGAGAAGGTTAGAGTATCCCTTCAATATCTTTTATTTTTATGCAATAGCACCGCAGGATTATCAGGTAAGGAGTTTGGTTAATGGGATGGATATTGGATATTAATATCCATTTGATTTGAATATAGTGATATATTGAGAAGAGGTTACCTTGTCGGATGGGGAGCAGAAAAGCAAGTGGAGTCGTGAGTCGCGGTAAGTAGCTGAGCGTCTCGTTACCTCACCTTCCCCCACCTCCCACGATTTGTTCCGTTGATAGCCGATAGATGGTGTCGGCTATCACAAGTTCTAAGGAGAAAGTCAGTCTTGAGTAAAGTCAGTTTCTATAAGTGGTGTCAGAAGGGGTTACTCTTCTAGAAGAGTACAGTGAAATGAAGAAGCAGGAGGAAGCACTACTGCTATTTTGGGGAGTGTACTTATTTGAGGAGAACAGCTTCATCTACCACCCATTGTGAGAGTTCAATGAAGAAGTACTCGAAGAATTACAGGCACTAAGCCGGAAAACCGTCAGTGTGGGGTGGTATCCACCCCTGAGCGAGAAAGTTCCCCTCGAGAACCGACCAGTCTACCTGATACTTTCGTACTCATCTTTATAACGTTTCACGAATTGGATTCTGTATCGAAGCTACTTCGAGGTAGTCATCCTAGCCAATTTTCGGAGTTCTAAGCGAAAAGGGCTGGCTTTGGCCGCACCTTCAAATGGACCAGCTATGTCAGCATTTTGAGACAATTTTGACGAGGAGTTGTCTATCGTATTGGCCAGGTCATTTTGGCATCGGGAATCAATCGGAATTTTATCTTACTCAGCTGCTAACAAGACGTCGAATACCAGAAAAGAATATTCGCACATTTATCCGTGAAGTATTGAAGGTGACACGTTAGGCTACTCCTGGAGGAAATAACGAATTCCGAGAGCCAGTTTTACAAGTAGCGAATGTGCTTGCTAATGATCGTTTGAGGGAATTTGACATGGTTGAAAAAACAAGAACTATTCCAGCTGCACTGGCCCTGGGATTCCAGAGTGAATCCGTTGTGTACCGGACTGAAAGTCAAGCGACCTCCAAGCTCTGCGTTTCTTGCATCAAAAATTTCGAACGGCATCGATTGGGAAACAAATAAGACAAGAGGTGATGATTAGACCTTTGTAATTGAATTCTGTTAAAGTCAAACTGCTACTATAACATTTTCTATTTTGAAATAAATTTATTTCACACTACGAAATTAACATACTGTTGTGGAAATAACTGGAACACATGTTGATATGTGATTGTTTATGGGTATTTCATGAGGAAAACGTGCTGCTATCAAAAAATTTAGTTCGTGTTAGAGCCTCGTGCTTGTGGTTATTTGATAGATTATTTGATACAATAAGTTTAGTTCTAATGTGGAAGTCGGTCTTGCGTTACATCACTGTTTCTAACAATATAACACTTGTTGAACAAAGTATCGTTGATATATGAAGGAACCAGCTTTGTCGATTACAAGAATATAACGCTATTTGTAATTGTAATCTCACAAATTGAATATATACCAAGGATGATAGGATGACTTCGACATGAATACAACTTCAACACTGAAACTTTACTCGTTCCTCACTAAGTTACACAAGCAGATAAGTGAATACATACGATGGTTCAAGATACTGTACATAACACGGACGTTGAAAAACACGAATGGAACCGCTGAAGTTTAACGAAACAAAATAAAACACCTAATTTCACTTCACATGTCCGCAAATGTAATTATTACTGTTAGGGGAAACTCCATTTCGAGAAACTTTAGAAAATAAAATTCCCTTTGCATTGCCATATGAAGTAATTCGATCGTCACAATTCACCAAGTGATTTTTATTATGAACAAGTACTCTCAAATTCACGTACGTGCTAACGGTATTTTTTCAAAGTTCTTGTTCTTAGGAAAAGCGAAAGGATGAACGTGAAGTGATTTCCATCAACACCCAACATGAAAATAACAGTTGCTTCAAGTTGCTTTCCGATATTCTGGTGTTTTAGTTGTTCAGTCCTTTGATTCCGCCTTTAGGATTGACAGAAATCAAGAATAGAACTTAGTCAATTAGAACCCATTTGTGATTTGGTCCAGTAACTTCGTAATGTCCTCAAAATTGATTTTAGAAAGTAATTTGAGGGGATTACGGCCATTTAAGAGAGTTGGCATTCAAAACACACAAAAAATGTAAGACGAAAAAATTGTGGAGCATTTTTTTTATGGTCAATTATCCCTATAATCGACCTTGAAGATTGATAAGGTTGTCATGCGGCACCAAACCTATCGTAATTGATCAATATTACATTTTTTTCATGACAGTTCCGTACGGGCAACGCGAAGAGGCAATTCGCAGGAGGCTACCCTGGTAACTACCAAATAACCTATCCAGGCGGCTATTCAGGTTACCCAGTTGGCGGCAGCACCTTCTACATTCCTGTATTGTCTGAAATCTACAGTAAGATTAACACCGTACTACGATGATTGGTCACATGATTGAACACTCTCTCCATCCCAGTTATGTGTGTGGTTCGGGGAAAAAAAACTGCATATTCTTTCACTGGGGTTCATTATTCATTTAGCTTGCATTCATGATTTGAATTTCTACTAAGCTTTGGAGTGTGCGTGTTTCACAGGTGATTGACCGATTGTTGGATTTCAGGAGGCCCACAAATATGATCAGCTGACCAATCCAAATAGGTATTATGGTTCAGAACAGATTTACGTGCTATATGCATATCTCCTGAAATTCAATAATCGCTCCATCATCTGTGAAACACGCACGCTCCAAAGCTAAGTAAAATTCAATTCATGAATGCAAGCCAAATTAATAATAAACCCCAGTGAAAGAATTTGCAGCGTTTTTTATTGAGACTCAATAACCCCCCCACAATAAAAACATCTATAATTTATCAAGTCTCGTATTGCGTCAAAACTTCCCCAAATCCAAATTTAAACGATTTAGCCACATGTAGACTGATGTAGAGGAGGCACACAAATATCATCAAATGATCAATCCAAATAGGTATTTTGGTTGAGAACCGATTTACGTGCTCTATGCATATCTTCTGAAATTCAATAATCGCTCTATCACCTGTGAAACACGCACACTCCAAAGCTTAGTAGAAATTCAAATCATGAATCATTGAATAATAAACCCCAGTGAAAGAATTTGCAGCATTTTTCATAATTTTTCAGAAATTTAAGTAGCTACATTTTTCTGCAAAAGTTTGGGTTTTAATTGTTAAATGACCAATTTCGTTCTTGATATATATTTTGAGTAATCTGTTAGTATAAAAAGTGAGTATAAATGTAACGATTATCGCCTTCTTTTTTTTTTCAGTACGTTTTTTGAAATATGACCAATTTACTGCACTCAAGAACCCAACGGTCCAATTTACTGCCCAACGGTCTCATCCTTTCGTTAAAATCCGCTCAAAAAAGTTGTATTTTAAAATTGTGACGGCATTTTTAGGAGCTTTATTAAAGCTTCATTTTTTAAGAAACGCTCTAACGTGCTATACATATATCGTAACTACAATTTAATGTAGGTAACATACATCTTAAAATCATTACCTAGTCGATACAATATTCAACAATAGATTGGAATATTGGACCTGTACAAAAAACAATAAACCATTATTAGTTTCAGTGGTAAAGACGTCAACTATCATGGAATTCAAACTTTTTTATCCGATAATTATTCGGAAAAATTTTATCAAACGTGAAGTTAATTTAGACATTATGCATTATGCATCAAAATTAACCAAACAATTCAACAGTTTGTGGTTCTAACATTAAATTATGTTGTGTTTCTGCAGATTTCATCGTAAACATAATATCCTACCTATTCGGCTACCAGAACAACTACTACCCGAATTACCCCCCCTACGGGTATCGTCACTGAGTCAACAGCTCCGATCATTGAAACCCAAGATATCTCCACGTAATTTTTGAGATTCATCGGAACGCCAGACAAACGACAACCTCGTTGGTTTGCACTGCTGCTACAGTTGAAATAATATTGAGAATAAAAATAATTTCTTTAAGATAATTATTCTATTTTAACTTACTCCCATAGGACCCAGTTTCGTCATTGAATATAAGTAATGGCTGAAATACATGGAAAATTAGGGTGCTTGCTGCAAAAGCGAATTTCGCTAAATAAAAGCTGCAAACTTATCATACTTATTAGTATATTTTTTCAACATTAGAATAACCCTCGACAATAAATCACTGATATACTCGTAATCAACTCCATAACTTATACTTAAACCACACACACACATCCACATCCACATGTCCCAGAGAAAGCGGATTACTTCGTCTTAAATATAACTCCGCATACACCAACCTTAACTAGTCCAACCAAAAGCTGATGCTAAAATATATCCAATGCTGCAACATACTTTTCTGCTGGCCTACAGTACTGATTCAGCCAGGGGCTGAATTGCAATGTTCAACTCATTTCAATTCTTAAGTTCCTACTATGGATGTCAATATCAGCAAAGAATATCGATATATCGAATATCGATATTTTTTTAAAGTATCGGTTTAGTGATTCGATATATCGAAGAAAAATATCGATATTTTTTTCAAAGTAATCCGAATTAAGTATAAGCCCAGTGAATAATAATGCATTATTGAATTTCATTCTACTACAGGTAAAGAATTCAACCACTCAAAAATTCGATGAAACCTTATTCAAGATAATAATTATGTACAGGATCCAGGGAAGTAAATTATCATATGTAGGGTTGTAAAATCAATGTAAGTGAAGTAA
Source organism: Creontiades dilutus (assembly GCA_031894815.1). Classification (NCBI taxonomy): domain Eukaryota; kingdom Metazoa; phylum Arthropoda; class Insecta; order Hemiptera; family Miridae; genus Creontiades; species Creontiades dilutus. The sequence continues at coordinate 27,493 of JAVIWC010002490.1, read as the reverse complement.
GAACGAAAATGAAAAAGAAATTCAAACAAACCAATATTCGTTGGGGATAGAGGTGAGGAAAACCTTCTGATTGAGTGCTCTCCAGTAAGCATCGAACTGGCTAGTACCCAAGTCTCCAAGATGTCCCTACCTTTTTTACCTACGATTTGCCTGCCTCATCTAATATAATTCCCCTATTCTTCTATGGCAGTGGTTCTCAGACTTTTTCCCTCGGCGCCCTCCCCCCCCCCCCCCCCCTAGGAAAAATAGTAATAGTTATATAGAATAGAATAGTAATAGTTGAATAGAAAGAGTTATATTTTTCCCTTATTATGTTTACCAAACCCAATTTAAAAGGATTTTATGCCGCAGAAACAAAAAATAACGTGACTTATTGTAATGACAATAAGGAACAATTTTTTTCATCTTCATCACATTTTTATTCAGGCTATTGAGAAACTCTGAAATGAACATGATTTACAACTAAGCAAACAAGAGAATTGCTTGCTTTTGAGAACGAAGTTTCTCAAGACGTGGAGGAATAGCAGAAAGTGCCACTCGAAGTTCTTTGTTCACATTCAGTGTTGAACAGTAGTTTGGCTTCATAGCTGACAGTGCTGAAAATGCGGTCTCGCGTACGTATGATGTCGCAAAAGGAATTAGGATCTTCATTGCATTTTGTCTTTGTATCCAAAACTCCAACGAAGACACTTCATTAAATTTACTCAGTGAAGTAACACAAGTGAGTTCAATAAGTTGTTTTTGCTCTTCTATATTTAAAAATGATGGTTTAGGAGCATTTGTAAATGGATTTTTAACCCAATTAAATCTATCAAAATCGTTGCTGAACTATTTCGTAAGCAATGCTGAAAATGTGATAGCGGTTTCATATTCGTCGACCACGACTGGCGTTAACACCGACGTCAGTCAATATTCAAACCATATCATTGGCATGCCGTTTGTTCGGAAATAGATGAAACTAATTGCTACTAAGAAAATTTATTTCCTAACACAACACACCATTCGCGCCCCCCTTCAGAGTCGCGCCCCACAGTTGGAGAACTACTGTTCTATGGAAATTTTAAAATTAGTTTTGAACAATAATATGGTTGATATGATGATTTACGGCTGATTGATATGATGATTTAGTTTTTTTTTTCGAACTGCTTTCTGTTTTAATGGGAGTTTTAATAAATCAATACTGTCATTATTAATTTTGCAACCTTCTACTATGCCAGTAATTCATTCTGATTAGTAGGATTTCTCAATAATTTGTTCTTTAAAATTCATAATGACAACCCGTAGCTTCTTCTTCTTTTTTGCAATCTTCAGCCATTTCAAACAAAGGTTTGTTTTAACTTTCAAAGATTCAAAATTGTAGTGCAATTAGAGCCGTGTTTTTTTGTGTTCTGCAGCCTAAGATGTAGGTTATGGTTGATATAATGATTTACGGCTGAAAAATATCGGATCCGATAGTGTACGTTTAGTATCGATATATCGGAATGGAAAATATCGCCCAAAAATATCGATATATCGGCTAATTCAAAGAATAGGTAACGCACACCTCTTATCACGATCTTATCAGATAAGATCGATGTGTCATTACATCGATCTAATTATCGATTATTACATCGATATAATGCCATTTTGAAACGATTTTCACGACCATTGTTGCTTTCATTCCTATTTCTGTTTCTTCCGATCTATATTTCACTAGAAGGATTGATGTAGGATATTTTTTTGTGTTTGAGATGCGAGCGTAGCGAGCATCCAGATCACCAAACTAGACGGTAGGAGATTTTTGCTTTTAAACCAAAAATTGCTGCGTTCATTCGTATTTAAGTTTCTTTTAATCCCGGACCAAACACCGATATTCTAGCCCGGCTGAGATGTTTTTTTGGTTCGGACAAAACCCACATATTGTTGCACAGCTGAGGTATTAATCAGATGTTTAATAATACGTTTCTTCGATATATCGATACCGTGGACCTATATCGACATCGCGGGTGTGATAACTTATCACTGATAAGAGGTGCGTTACCTATTCTTTGGATATACCCGATATATCGACGGAAGAATATCGATATTTTCTTGACATCCCTAGTTCCGACTGCCAGCGTCTTGATCCCCGAAATGCTACTCTTCTGCTGCTTTCACCGCATCTGGATTTTCAGTATTAAAGGGCCTCTTCTTCGATCCATCAATGTATTACCACGTTTTATTTTTAACTAAAAGCAGCGACGTGGATAGCCCGTGTCTAGTAGCCACCCTTTTCCATTGGTTCCATTCTTCTACCACTCATCTTGAACTCATTGCTCTTCAAGTCTTTCTAAACGTTCTGATTCGCGCTGATACCTATGAACTCATGAAACTGGAAGACATCATGTATGACCAATTAACGTATAATATTTTGGTTTATTATTCAATAATAAACCATTGAATTAAGTTGGCAACGTCTTCCGAGGACAGGCCGGAGGAGACAAAACGCACTTTTTCTTCAAAACGACTAAAAAATCTTTGAATTCTCTTGCTAAAACGTGCACAAACGTCAAGTGGAGGGGTGAGCTACGTTTTTGTTCGTCTTTTTTTTAATATTCATCGCAAGGACGAGCTGCATTCATCGGTTTTCGTAAGTTGATTTTCACTTTCGGAAGAAAATAATTTTTTTGGTTTGTTATTGTTTTCTTGTTGCTTGTAACCATGGGATGATGCCAGGAGATTCTCAAGCAACTCCCGAATTGGTTCCATGTCCTTATTGCTCGGAATTTTTCCGACGACGTGGACTGCAAAATCATCAACGACGTTGTCGATCAAGGAACCTGTCTTCAGACCCAACCACAGCTGGCCATGAAGCCGAACGGGATAACTCTACAGAAACGAGTGTCCCAAGCTTCATCCAAGACAAATTCATTCTCGGTTTTGGAGCCCCACTCTTGAACCATGAAGGTAATGAATCATCAATTTGGACTGAACGTTGGCGGAAAGCCATGGCCCTGCAGGGGAGATAATTCACATTACCCCAAGGAGCCATAGGGCGCAGATTTGTCTCGTTACTATCAGCAGAAATACAGCTTGTGACAAATGAAAATGAAACATCAGAACGGATATTCGTATTCTGCGCCACAGTCCTACAGAGAGAAAAAATGATAAACTCAGGACCAGACATAAGAAGGCTGTTAAGCAGAAGGATGGACGAATGGGTTGAAGGCAGAGTCGATGGACTAATACAAGAAGCTGAGCGCTGCGATCGCGGACTGCGGACACGTCCAAAGCAACCAGACAATTACAAGATACGGGTGTTCACAGGTCTGGTGCACAGTGGAAGACTGCGGGAAGCGACCAGATGGGTCACAGACTGGGCAGGAAATGGAGGAGTTCTACAACCTGAGTCTGTGACAACCAGTGGTCAAACCGTACTCGAAGTTCTCGAGAGTAAACACCCCCCTCAGTCGGTTCCAAACCCGGAGATGTTCATGGACCCCGCGACAATGCCATCCATGAGTGATGTTGACGTCACAGAGCGCCACATTTCAGTAACAGCACATTGACTCAGCGGCAGCGCTGGTCCTAGTGGCACTAATGCAGAACAGTGGCGTTCAATGTTACTCAGATATGGAGCTCACAGCACCCAATTGAGAGAGACAGTTGCAGCTTTAACCTGATACCTAGCAAACATTGTTGTTGAGTGGGAAAAAATTAAAGCTTTGTTGGCGCAACGTGGGGTCGCAATTGATAAACAGCCCCGTGTTCGTCCGATTGGTATAGGGGAAGTACTCCAACGCATATGCGCCAAAACAATGGCCATGATCACAGGAATCGATCTTCGAGAGGAATGTGGCAGCAATCAGCTAGGCGCTGGGATCAAATCCGGCGTAGAAGGAGCAGTCCATGCTCTGTTGGACAAGTTCGATGAGAATGAAGAAACTGGTCTCTTGCTCATGGATGCCACCAACGCCTTTAATTCAGTGAACAGGCCTCTAGCACTGTGGAACTCCAGAATTTTGTGGCGGCGCTGCGCTAGATTTCTCTTCAATACCTACCAAGGTTACCCTCTAACCTTATTTCGTAAGAGCAACTCACATCTGCTGAGCCGAGAGGGTACAATGCAAGGAGACCCTCTTGTCATGATGATGTGTGGGGTAGGTACACTGCCACTCGCAAGAAAGTTAAAGCAACACCTAGAAGGAACAGATTGCGTCCAAAACTTGTATGCTGACGATGCAGCCTGTGTGGGAAGCCTGACCAGTATTCGCCGATGGCTTTCACTTCTCCAAGTAGAGGGGCCAAAATGGGGTTACTACCCCGAACCTGGCAAGAGCTTCCTCATCATTAAACAGGGTATGGAGGAATCAGCCAATTCTGAGTTCACTGGTCTGAATATACAAGTGGTGTATTCCCACATATTTCTTGGAGGTGTTGTGGGACCTGTTCAAGCAAAACGCGATTACGTCCGATCAAAGATAGAAGGTTGGATTGAGAGTGTTTCGAAGATGTCCGAAGCAGCAAAGCAGAGCCCACAGGCAGCCCACACAGCATTCACCAAAGCTCTCCAGTGAGAATGGGCATACACGCAGCGAGCGGTAGGAGGATTTGGAGACGAATACATAGCGCTGCGTGACACAATACAAAACAAGCTGGCACCAGCCCTTCTTGGCCGGGAGGCAGGAGTTTTACAGGAGCTTCTCGAATATCGAACAAAATTGGGAGGCCTTGCTCTCGAAAATCCTGTCATGACGGCCTCCAAAGCTTTTTAGGTATCCAGAGAAGCCACTGCGCCACTCATTCAAGCCATAAAAAGTGGCAGCACGCTGGATGTTGCCCAATATGAAGGTGCTGTGGTGTCAAAGTTGCGAGAAGTGGTTACACGACATAAAGCCACTGAGCTTGCAGCCAGCGAGCAGCTCACGGCAACACTACCCACAAGGCAGCAAAGAACCATTCGAAGGACAAGAGAGGCGTCCCAATGGCTCAGCGTCTTCCCATTGGCGGCAGACAACTTCGACTTGTCACAATCCCAATTCCGCGATGCACTGTCCATTTGGTATGGCTGGGAACCGAAAGGGTTGCCAGTGTGGTGCGACTGATGCGGGAGTCCCATGGACATGAATCACGCCCTTAACTGTATGAAGGGAGGCCTGGTCAAACAGGGACATGACCTCGTCCGAGATGAATGCGCAAAAATAGCGAGCCTTGCATGGAACGGCGTGGTCACAGAACCAGTTTTACGTGACAGTGCTGACGGCAGCCCCAGCTTGGTAGCGGACATGAAGGTCCATGGCGTGTGGGACCGTGAGAGACCTGCGTTCTTGATACCCGCGATATAAACGCTGACGCAGTCTCTTACTCCTCCATGGATTGGCCTACCATCTCCCGGCATGCAGCCCAAGCCAAACACGCAAAATACGATAGAGTCGCTGAAGACCTGAGAGGGTCTTTCACGCCACTCGTCGTTTCATGCGATGGCACATTACATAAAGAATACGAAGCCTTCCTCAAGAACGTTTCCTTACGCCTCGCCAACAAGTGGTCGAAATCCTACTCCCAGGTGATGATGTGGGCACGAGTGAAAACTCAATTCTCGGTTCACCGAGCAGTTTCCATGAGGCTAAGCGGCCCTAGGAAACACGTATGAGGACTAGGACTGAAGGACGGAGCAGCAATTTGGCTACCGGAAGAATAAAACCACACACACGCACACACACACTTTTTTTAATTTTTTTTATTTAAAGATCTCCCCTCAAAGACGGAGGGGGCACGCCATTGAAATATGAAAACGAAAAACTAAATAAAAAAAAAGTGGGGAGGACGCCCAGGTTTACCCGACGCCGCACAGTGGGCTAAATCACCAATTTAGGTGGACAAAAGTCAAGTCAAAAGTCTGGAATTTCTGAGTGCTTTAGCTTTTTATTATTAGTTAGTGAGACTGTGAATACTAATATTTCCCGCTATACCGTGCTTACAAACAAATGGTAAAGGACTGAATCAGTCATGTTTACGCAAGTGCCTGATAATCGGCAGTGGGATTATCTTTATTCGATAGCCATTGATTATGTTAAAGGTGTGTGTAGCGCGAAGTTCTATTGCTTTTATTCAACAATGGACATTGCTGAGACAGGTAAGACATTAAATTTCTGCATTCGTTATAGAATATACATTGCGTTCTACCTGTGGATTTAACTTAGCAACTTGTAAATGTAAGCCCCTATTCAATAACGAAAAACTATATTAACGCCAAGTTATTCCACGGATTCGTTTGCAGGATTTGTTTCATCAATCCTTCTAGTTTTTAAATGTTGCAATGAATTTTTGCGATTTTTTGCGTTTTGGGTGATACATAATTTTTTTTCAGTACAATTTTGGCAAATAAATTTGATAATAGACCACTTTGTGCTCGCGAATCGTGTCAAACAATTAATTAGATTTTTAAATATAATTTTTCCCGTATTCTGGGACTTCAATCGTTGCATTTAGGAAAGTTTTAAATTTTTTTGATCAATTTGATTTTAGACCACTGTGTGCTCGCCAATCATGTCAAAAAATTAATTTGATTTTTTAAATAATTTTTTCCGTGATCTGGGAACCCAAAGGTTGCATATGGACAAGTTTCAGAATTTTGTCCACCTAAATTAGTGATTCAGCCCACTGTGCGCCGGCCCTAGGGATACGGGAAGTTGAGGATGATGGAGGAGGGAGGGAGGGATGAAAGGAAGTGCCCCTATAAAATGACCACCAGTTCAAGTAAGAGCCCCGGATGACGCGGGTGGTGATACCACGAAGTACTCCGGATGAGATGCCCAGCTCGAGTAACTCCCTGGCACTTTTCCCGCACCACACTCCGCGCCATGACACGGTCGCGGCCATAACATCACAACGTACTTACATACCTACATACATATATATAGTCAGAAAAAAAATGAAATCAGATTAGTTTGGCAAAATCAATTTGAATTTTTGGCATACTATCAAATTGAAGATTTTGGCAAATTAATTTGAACCTTTGGCTTGATTCGTGCCAATATTTTTGGCATCTCAATTTAAACTTTCGGCGACTCAATTTCTACTTCTGGCATACCACTTCGAGCTTTTGGCATATCAATTTACACTTTTCACAAATCCCAACTAACCCAACATTCCACCCCATATAATGATCAATAAATATTTTTTCTCTCTCTATATTAAACCATTGTAATCGCTCTGGGAAAAAAAAAATTCTAACCCCCCCTGAAAATTTCATGGTTTACGTTTCAAAGGGTGTACAATCCGAATCTGCAATAAAAAATTTTCCGTCCGTCCGCCGTACGCATGATGTCTACCAAACGGCTGGAGCAAAAGATCTGAAATTTTCAGGAAAAATCCATCTTTGTCCGACGACGCCCCTATTCTCGAGCCAGCTTTCTCACTCAATTTAAGGTGCCCTTCAAGGGCAGTCAAAGTTTTCTAAAATCCCTAGAAACTTCAAAACAAGTCGAATCGGCCTAAATATTTACCTATCTGAAGAACATACCATGAGGAATCGAATGAGACCCTCCCCAGGTCCGTAGGTCAAACCATTCCCGATGTATGGCCCGATTTATGGTGCCAACATTTGCGTTTTTTGGTTTATTATTGTTTGTTTGTAACCTAGTGGTGCCGATAGCGTCGAGTTGTAGTGAATGTGGTTACTGGAGTGATAGCCGATGTGGATACTTGTAGTTTATAGCCGATACACGGGTTGCAGCATCCTGATATGCATGAAACGCTGATAATATATAGGTAAATATTATTACTGGGGATTATTATTCAATATTATTACTGTAGATTATTATTCAATATTATTAATGGGGTAAATAAGTATTCTTTCACTCGGGTTTATTATTCAATTGGCTTGCGTGCATGATTTGAATCTGTACTAAGCTTCGGAGTGTGCGTGTTTCACAGGTGATAGAGCGATTATTGAATTTCAGGAGATATGCATAGAGCACGTAAATCTGTTCTCAACCAAAATAGGTACCTATTTGGATTGATCAGTTGATCATATTTGTGTGCCTCCTGAAATTCAATAATCGCTCTATCACCTGTGAAATACGCACACTGCAAATTCTCCCAGGAGGTTCATTATTCAATTTTATTCATTCGAGTTGCATTCATGATTTGCATTTCTACTAAGCTTTGGAGTGTGCGTGTTTTACAGTTGATAGAGCGATTATTGAATTTCAGGAGATATGCAAAGACCACATAAATCGGTTCTAAAAAAACACCTATTTGGATTGATCAGTTGATGATATTTGTGTGCCTCCTCTACATCAGTCTACCTTTGGCTACATCGTTTAAATTTGGGTTTGGGGAAGTTTTAAGGCAATACGAGCGCTAAAGGACTTGATAAATTATGGATGTTTTTATTGTGGGGGGTATTGAGGTTCAATTAAAAAACGCTGCAAATTCTTTCACTGGGGTTTATTATTCAATTGGCTTGCGTTCCTAATTTGAATTTCTACTAAGCTTTGGAGTGTGCGCGTTTCACAGGATAGGTCGATTATTGAATTTCAGGAGGCACGCAAATATGATCAACTGATCAATCCAAATAGGTATTTTTTTTGTGAACAGATATACGTGCTCTATGAATATCTCCTGACATTCAATAATCGCTCTATCACCTATGAAACACGCACACTCCAAAGCTTAGAAGAAATTCAAATCATGAACGCAAGCCAACTGAATAATAAACCCCAGTGAAAGAATTTGCAGCTCTTTTTCAACACGAGCTAAAAGATAAATTATGTCTTAGGGTAAAAGATAAATTATATCATGTGATATAAATATGAGGTTGAGAACTCAATAGCGCGGTATGAAGTAAAAATCTTAGTGACGTATGACTTGAAAACAAAACGCTGCAAATTCTTTCACTGGGGTTCATTATTCAATCGGCTTGGGTTCATGATTTGAATTTCTACTAAGCTTTGGAGTGTGCGTTTTTCACAGGATAGGGCGATTATTGAATTTCAGGAGGCACACAAATATGATCAACTGATCAATCCAAATAGGTATTTTGGTCGAGAACAGATTCACGTGCTCCATGTATATCTCCTGAAATTCAATAATCGCCCTATCCTGTGAAACACGCACACTCCAAAGCTTAGTAGAAATTCAAATCATGAACGCAAGCCGATTGAATAATAAACCCCAGTGAAAGAATTTGCAGCGTTTTTTTATTGAACCTCAATACCCCCCCACAATGGAAACATCTATAATTTATCAAGTCCTTTGGCACTCGTATTGCGTTAAAACTTCCCCGAATCCAAATTTAAACGACGTAGCCAAAGGTAGACAGACGTAGAGGGGGCACACAAATATCATCAACTGATCAATCCAAATAGGTGTTTTGGATGAGAACCGATTTACGTGGTCTATGCATATCTCCTGATATTCAATATTCGCTCTATCACCTGTAAAACACATACACTCCGAAGCTTAGTAAGATTCAAATCATGAACGCAAGCCAATTGAATAATAAACCCGAGTGAAAGAATACTTATTTACCCCAGCAATAATATTGAATAATAAACCCCAGTAATAATATTGAATAATATTTACCTATATATTATCAGAATGCTTCAACCCGTGTATCGGCTACTAACTACACTACAAGTATTCACATCGGCTATCACTCCAGTATCCACATTCACTACAACTCGACGCTATCGGCCGGACATCACTATGTTACAAACAAACAATAATAAACGAAAAAACGCAAATGTTGGCACCATCAATCGGGCCATACATTGGGAATGGTTTGACCTACGGGCGTGGGGAAGGGCTCATTCGATTCATAATGGTATGTTCTTCAAATAGGAAAATATTTAGGCCGATTCGACTAGTTTTGAGGTTTCCAGGGATTTTACAAAACTTTTACAGCCCTTAAAGGGAACTTTAAATTGAGTGAGGGAGCCGGCTCAAGAATTGGGGCGTCGTCGGACCAAAATGGATTTTTCCTGAAAATTTCAGATTTTTTGCTCCAGCCGTTTCGGAGATATCGTGCTTACGGCGGACGGACGGAAAATTACTTATTGCAGATTCGGATTCTACACTTTGAAACGTAAACCATGAAATTTTCAGGGGGGGTTAGAATTTTTTTTCAAGAGCGATTACAATGGTTTATTATTGAATAATAAACCAATAGATCAACGACATTCAACGAGATAGAATGAAAACACTTCAAGTTATTACAAAGAGGTTTATTATTTCTCAACTAGGATAAAACTTCTACGAAATTCAATAGTACGTACATTAGACTAGTATGTATATTAGACGTCGTGGACAAGTCTACTTATTTATTATAATAATTGAGTTCACAACCTCATATTTACATTACATGATATAATTGCTCTGTGACGTAATTTGTCTTGTAGTTCTTGTATTGAAAAATATAACATTCAAAAAAATGGAAAAATGTTCATGCCATTCAGGATCAACTCAGTGAATTTATGATTACTGCTTATTATGAAACAGATGGAAAAGTAAAAAAAGTGCCCCGTTCACTAAGAATCACCCATATCGGTTTTATTGAGTGACCATCGATTCTAAGATCAAAATAATAAACTGAGTTTAATGAGGGATGACAATTGTTGCATGAAAGGGTTTCAATAAATGAGAAGTTTTTTCGTTTTCTGTCAAACCAGCAGTCAACGAAAACAAATCGCACTGAATGCGACATTGAGAGAGGATTTGGATAAGAAAACTAGTAAATATTCAATAATAAGTGTTAGTGAACGAGCGCTGAAATTGGCGGCAGTAAAACTAAATTACAGTTTTATCAACAACGATGTCATAAAATGTGCGATGTCACAAAGTGTCTTGTTCTGGGCTCGTATTTCCTTAGGTGGGACATGAATCGGACCCATTTCAGTCGACGGCCGATGTTGAGTCACTATGGGGGTCCGTTCTCGTGTTTTTTGTGTCACGCTCGCTGCACTGCTTGTCTCAGGCGGAGGCCAGCCCTACTTTTACCGAGCGCGGACGCTCCCTGTAGTTCCAGTCATCCAGAAGATGCCGAATCCTCGGATATTTAATCTCAATGAAAATCCTTCGGCTGAACGCGCCCAATATCAAGCCATCCCGAATATCGCCGACCAGAATCACCGGCCTCTAAACGTCCCTCTTCAGACTAACACGGATCAATACAATTACCTGAATCCGAAAAATCAAAACCTGAACGATCAGAAATCAAACTATCAGTACCCTAATTATCCAACCACTTTGTTTGACCAACCTAAATTAATAAGAGCTAAATACAAGAAGGCATCAAGGAACGGAGAAACTCTCGACGAAGTGCCTTGGTTAGCGAAAGTTCAAGCAGGTAAGGATCACTATTAAATTGGTGTTAAACCTCCTTTTGATTGAGGATGAACAATGGTACATGAAAAAGCGATATGGGTTTCCGAACGAGTAAAGGTGTTTGAAAACCGCAATCCATAGAGAGAGAGAAAAAACATTTATTGATCATTATATGGGGTGGAATGTTGGAATAGTTGGGGTTGTGAACCGCAATCCATTATTACAGAAAAGTTGATAAATTAATAAATACAAATTAATTTCCCTCCCTCTGGGTCCTTCAGCTGATCATTGTATTCCCATACCTTGTAGTAGACTTCTAAATGTTCCAATGCTAGACGCCCTGACGAAACGAAAGCTGGTATCAAAATACCTGGAATGGAGTAGTATATTCTACAGCCACGATGTAGAACTGTATAAATACAGGGTGCACTAAACGTAATGGTCGGTTCCGTAACCCATTGGTTTTGGATTGGTTTTTGGATACGGATTGGTTTTAGAGGTAATTTCCCACAAAAAGTGTCTCCAAGACTAATTCTTTTAGAGGTTTATTTTCCAAGTAGTTTCACTTAAAACTGTTTTTTGGTTTTTCTGACCTTACATCACTCAAGTGACCAAAACTCCCACAAACAGCTGTTTAAAATCAACTTTGAGGATTCCTTCCTAAAATTAATTTCGAGGACACAAATTTCTATTTACAGTATAGAATGTGTGAGGTTTAATTTTATCATAACCTTAGGCCAAAATAAAAACATTGCAACATGACGTAGAAGCTGGCAAATGAGTCCTGAAATCAAATTACGAGAATATATGAGGGAACAACTTCTTTCCTGGTTTCTCCCTGCTCATAATAATCAGTTTTGAGACTCCTACTCCTTAGCAAAAAGGACTATTAAGTCCCAAGATTCTTAAATCTCCGTTCCCTATTGGTATAAGCAAAATTTTTGGAGGAGATTACTTTTGAATGACGAAAAAAGTGAGTTTATTCCGTAAAATCGACGTTTTTAAGAAAAAATTCATTTGTAAAGAAAAATGAATGTATTTTTTATTTTTATTTATTTATTTACCCTTTCGAGCCCCCTTGCTCAACAAATGAGTTCCATGGCCTTACCCTTAATTCGAAGCGACGAATCAAAAGTACCCTTCTAATTGAAGTTTTCGACAAAATCAGCATTCTGAAAATCCTTTATTCGTTGAATGAGGAGGCCTGAGAGAGTACCATTCGATTCAGCAGAAAGATTCATAAAATCCTGAGATAAACTCATGTTTTTGTACCGAGTCGATTGGTGTTAGAAATCATCGTTTTTCTATGAACCCACGTTTCTCCGAATTCAAATTGTTTTCCTTTCTATTATTGGAAAGCTAAGATTCTGGGAAAGTATTTCAGGGGGAGTGCGAGTTAAAAAGCCTGTTTATTTTGAGCAAGGTAAACATAAAAAGCAGCCGTTCTTACATAAGTTCTCACTAGATAGATACATAGATAGATAATTCTCTATTGCTTCACAGATATGAACATCTATAGCAATCTCTAAAACGGCTAATACAGTATGCCAGTAAATGAAACAAAAATCAAAAAAATAATAATAATTTTTTTTTTTTACTTTATTTTATATCACAATCTAGTTTTTTACATAACTAATAAGTGATATTATTCTGACATGATGTTAACTTGATCCAAACATGCAAACGTGAGCAATTTTGTATATATACTGATATAGTTTGGCGTCCCTACATAATCACTGGACACTGTTACACTCTAACTATTTTCACAACACTAATTCATGTGGTTTTTTCCTCTTCAACCTTCTAACGAGGTGTTCAACGTCGAGAAGATGGACAGCCTCTTCGTTGACATGCCCCTGTAGCCTCTGTTGATGGGCTGCAGCAAAACGGTGTATTTCGGTTTGCACCAAATCCAATCCAAGATCACGATGGAGGTTCTCATTTTTCACCTAACAGGGAGCATTAACTACGCCCCCGAGTACTTTATTTTGGAATTTTTGTATTATTGCGATATTACTCTTGGCTGCACAGCCCCATAGCTAGCATCCATCAGTCCATCCAGGCTTGAGGACTTGTTTGTAGAGCTTATGTTTGCTCTCTATTGGCAAGACTGAGCGTCGTCCCATGAGCCAGTAAAGTTTCCTGTATTTCAGGCATAGTTCGTTTTTCTTTTTCTTCACGTGTGATATCCACCGCAACTTTGCATCGAGGGTCATCCCCAAGTATTTTGCCTCGTTGGCGTACGGGATGATTTTACCATTGAGAAAAGTCGGAATGTACTGTAGCTTTCGGTTAGTGAAGTCTACATGTATCGACTTTAGCTCATTCATTTTGATCCTCCATTTTGCAGTCCATCTTTCTATTTTGGAGATAGAGTGATTCAATTTAGTAACAGATTCATTGTTGTCTTGCCCGAAGGCTAGGATGGCAGTGTCATCAGCAAAGGTAGCTGCTATGCTATTTTCGACTTCTGGAAGGTCAGCAGTGTATATGAGGTATAGCAGTGGTCCCAAAACACTGCCTTGTGGCACCCGTGCATTAATTTCTTTAAGCTCGGAATAGGCATCATCTTGTTTGATTCTGAAAAATCTGTTAGAAAGGTACGAAAACAGTATTTCTGCGTATTGTAACGGCAGCGCTTGGCTGATTTTGTGTTTTAATGGCTTGGGTTACATCGAGGAAAATAGCTGAGCAGACTTTTTTATTTTCTATGATATTCACCAGTCTATGCACTTGGTCAATAGTTGAATGCTTCTGTCTAAATCAGAATTGATGGTTGGGTATCACATTCTTTTGTTCGATGATCGGGATTATCCTCTTGTGTAACAGTTTTTCAAATAACTTCGATAATACTGGCAACAATGAAATTGGCCTGTACGATGTCCTCTCGGTAGCTGATTTTCCTGGCTTAGGTATCATGATCACCTCGGCAATTTTCCACAGTTGTGGCACATACCGTAGCTTAAATGAAGAGTTTATTATTTGTACAATTTTTACAAGCGCCTTACGCGGTAGATTTCTCAACACTTGGCCGGTGATGAGATCATAGCCGGGTGCTTTTTTTGGGTTTATTTCTGTTTTGCTGATTCTTGTTATCTCCTTTACTGTACATCGGGGTATATAAAGATGTTCCTCTGAGGGAGAAGTTGTTTCTAGTGGGGAACTATAGTGGTTAGCAGGATTTGGAGTGAATATATCAGCGAGATAGTCAGCAAACACGACTGCTTTTCTTTGGTTGTCCTTAGCCCAAGCTCCGTTAGCATCCTTCATTGGTTGTGCTTGGATAATGGGTCTTTTTATTGATTTGGTGGCTTTCCATAGGGAATAGTTAGTGTAGTGGTCGTAAGTCAGATGACTCACATAGTCATTGATTGACTCAATATTGAGTTTTTGAATTTGTGCACTGAGTTTAGTATTAAGTTGATTCCATTTATTTTTATGAGCTGGGGCTCGCGTTCTATGCCACTTGTCCCGTGATCTACGTTTTTCTCGTACTAAATCGACTATTTCACGAGGGTAATTAACACCCTGTAGTTTTCTTTTGATTTCCGGTGTATTTTCCCATGCTGATTCTTGGATATCTGACACAAGTTGTTGCAGCTCATCATCGATCTGTTCCTGCGATTCCATTAATGAGCTTAGTTGTATACGCCTTGCAAGTTCTACTTTGAAGCTTTCCCAGTTATTGACGAGAATAGGATTATGTATTTTTTGAATAATGCGTTCGCTGATTGTCATGAGAATCGGTGTGTGGTCTGAGCTCAATTCGTTGCACTCTTCTATGATGGCATAGTTAGCCGAAATATTTCTGGTTATAAAGAAATCTATAAGGTCAGGAGTTTTTTCAGTGTCCGACGGCCAGTAAGTTGGTTTTCCTGTAGACATGAAGTCACAATTTTTTGCAAGCATCGATTTATATAATTCTTTCCCCTTGGTTGTGGTTAATCTCGATCCCCAGGGCGTATGCTTTGCATTGAAGTCCCCACCTAGGTTAAAGCGACCACCTAGTAGTTCAAAGATATTTTGGAATACCCCTGATAATATTTTATGTCTGGAGGGAAATAAATGCTCGCTACTGTAATAGGAAAACTACTTGTTTTTATCGATATAGCCATGATCTGAGCATAGTCAGTTTCTATTTTGTCTTTATTGTGATGATTTATAGTTTCCTTTATTAATATACCGCTTCCCCCTCTAGCCTGATTGCTAGGATGGTCTGGGTGATAGAATATATAGCCTTTGATCTTGAACATTGTTTGTTTGGTAGCATGCGTTTCTGATATTAGACATACATCTATGTTATTCAAGTTCAATACAACTTGAAGTTCGTCTTTTCGGTGCGAAAGCCCGTTGGCGTTCCAACATAGGATGGAAAGGCTCTTCATGTGTTTCGAAACCGTTCTTGTCTTTTGTTTTCTATGGCTCCCACACGTTTGTTAATGGTGGCAATAGTGGTTTTCATTTCAGCTTGAGCTGTCTCAATTAGGCTCATTTTGCTCAGAAGCAGTTGGAGCGTTTCATACACTCCTAGATTTTTAGCGGCATCTGCATAAGTTTTTTGGTCCTTCGATGGGCGAGGTTCCGTGTATTTTTGACTTGTTGACACTCCTTGCTGTTGAGACGGCTTTTCAGTTTTTTGGTCCAAATCGCTTCTCAACTTGTTATGGTTTCTTTCTTCGGTCACTTTAATCTGTTTATTCTGTTTATTTCGCAACTCTTGTATTTGTTTTGCAACTTCGCAGCCACGTTAATTTGCCGGATGTTCTTTTCCGCAGTTAAAACGTTTAGCCTTTGCTTCTCTTGATTTTGCACATTCGTGTGTGAAATGTTTAAAATGTTCTTTGACTCATTTCTTTCTTTTCTTTTTCCCGATCTTTTCTTCTTTTAAATTTTCTTTTCTCCTTTCCTTTTTGCTTTCTTCTTTCTTTTTCTTCCTCCCACGACGGAAGCTCATGACCATTGATCGAAGTTCACTCGCCTCCCTCGGATAGAGGAACAGCCTGCTGGCAACTCTACGCTCACCTGTCGTCAATATACGTTTATACTGTTCACTGAATGACAGGGACCGCACAAGCACTAAGAGTAGAAATTTCAGCCGAGGGGTGGACAACATAAGACATTGCAGGACAAAGTGAAGGGCTGAGGGAAAGCACACCCACCTCCGCGCGCACCACTGCATCAGGAGAACTGTGAGGGAGCTCTCACTGTTTGACCTTCGAACTAAATGTTTACCTTCTAAGCCTTGTTGAAAATGTCTTATTTCGGTCAAAGGAGATAGAAAATTTAAAGCTGTTTCCGAAGTTGAATTGTGTCATTTTACGGAAACACAAAACAAATCTTGGAAGTGGAAGAACTCGGGAACGAATTTTTAAAAAGACGTCTAGTGTCTTGATGCCCTTTTTTGTTGGAAATTTTCTCTAAAATCGATCAGTGGATTTTTGACAAGTAGGTTTGTTGATCTCTATCTACTTCCCCGGCACTACAATTTTACAAGTCCCTCAGCATGTGACACAAATTGGCATTTAAGTTATCACAATAATGCATATCGACACGAAAGTACCGGGACCACAGAAATTTATTGATATTTTCTCATCTACGATTCACTTGTTCGCCAATATATGAAATATTTTGAAAACACTTGATTTTAAATTCTCATTACTCCTCATCAATGAATAACTTAATCTCGACTTAATTCCTCCTCTGATTTTTGCCCCATGTTTTATGAACCATGGTCTTGCAGTTTGAAAGAAAAGTTCTGAACGGCGAACGTCGTACAGCAGAGCCGAGATATTGATAAATATCCATCAATGTCCACTAATGTCTACTGCCAAGATTGTGGGAAGTATGCAGTCTCTCAATTAGGGGGTTTCCGATATTATCGATGTCAATAAATACTTACCGATATTTATCTTTTAATATTTCCGATATTATATCGATATAAGGATTTCCATATTAATGTGATATCGAAAGATTTAGGTGAATATCGGATTTTGATATTTCATTTTTTTGAGTTAGTTATTTTAATAAAAATACGGGTTTTCAATCGCGAAATGGCAATGATATTTCATTCTGCCTATTTATGCAGGTAAGGTTTGCTAAATATTATCTTTGATTGAAAACCTTTCTTTCAGCTATGCCTATTTCAATAACATATTTGCAATATACAGTTTTAAAAAATGTACCAGAATCATATTGCACAAATGATTTTTCTGTTTTAGTACTGGAAACTCACTCTGTGATTGTTTGGGTAACTTATATTAGCTAACCTGAAAAAAATGTTTTCAGCCTTTACACCATGAATGAAATTTTACATATAAATTTTCTACATTGTAATTAATTATAAATTCAGTTTATGATTGTAGTAGTTAATATAATCACATGAATACAAAGAGTTTTGTCATAAAATTGTGAGAAATCATAAAAATTGCGAAATATCATTCGATATTGCTGGTATCGATATATTGTTGCGATATTCTCGGTGTATTCTGATGGTTGATATCGTTATCGATATCGGAAGATCCTCAATATCGGAACAACCCTACTCTCAATACAGTGAAAGGTCAGTCATAAGTAATTGTATTGCAACTTACTCTGTATCTAATATCCCAAACATCCTAGAGAAGCAGGTTCTTCCCCAGGTCTCCCCTTTTTTATTCTGTGTGAACAACACAACTTCCAAAGAGGAGTCACAAATCTGGTTGAATGTACAGAGTTCATATTTTCCAAATTCGAGCAGGGCATCCAGGTCGACTTTATTAGCACCGAATTGGCCAAGACATTTGACAACCTGCCTCATGCTCATATCCTCTCCCTCTTAAGGGATCTTCGGGTTTTCCGAACGTTTCATGCCTGGCTGGCGAGCCCGCCTCAAGGATCGATTATCAGGAAGTGAGATTTAGATGTACAGTGTCCAAATCATATTCAGTGTCGATAGGAGTTCTCATCGGAACTTCGCTTTTCCTCCTGATGAACAACAGTGTTGATTCTGTGTTTTGTAACGTCAGATTCTTTTTGTTTGGCGATGATCGTGAGATTTGTTGTTCTGTTCGATAGTGTAGCGATCGAAAGTTCAGGAATAATACTATTATATTATTATTAGTATTATTATAGGTTAAGTTAGAACAAGAATGAGTTTGTTAATTGAATGTAAACAATATCACCATGGAAGCTCAATGAAACATAACTACAGCTGATCAGTTGTTTCGAAATATTATTTTGATTGCAAGAGTGGATCGATCATTTGATGACTTGGAGTTCCATGAACAGTTTAATCCTGAACGCCATCCAGGTGTTCCATTCTCTCATTTTACGGGTAATTTAATTTCATGAGGTTAGGCTGTGAAATTGGTGGATGTGTTCTTCAGCGTCACCCTGTCATTCGTGATCTTGGAGTAACTCGAATCATACATAACATTTTTTAAACATATCAAGGCAATTACTTCCAGGGCCCTTCGAGCATTAGGTTTTCTAAAGAAAAATGTCCTAGACTTTTCAAATGTAGCCTACAGTGTCTACAACGTTCAGTACAGTGAATTTAACGTTCAGCTGGGAGTTGTTCAGCCGCGATTTTCGGGGTACCTGGCATACCTTCTGAGAACCCGGATTTCTCCAGGGCAGGCTTGGACTATCGGGTGCTTCCTCTGGAGGACAACAGAGTAGTTGTAACTCGCCCCAGTATTCTCCTTTCCACCACATTCCCTGCCGCCAGTTATTTATACAATCGTCCTGTCTGAAGCCTACCTCGTCAGCCCAATGCTTTTTTTTAATGCATGTCATGAAATAAATTTGTTATCCATCTCCCATTGAATATAATGTTCAATAAATGTTTTTTCTCTCCAAAAAAAAAAGTTGTTATCCATCTCCCAGCCCTTGTTAACATCCCATCTTTACTAATTTCTGATTAAAACATCAATAAAGCATTCTCTGTTTAATTACAATATCCTCTTTTATATTCGAAATCGTTGGAATGTTTTAATTCCATTCAATGTATTGTTCACGCATTGTTATTTACATCTTTTATTGTAATTTTTTTTCTTATTGATACCTAATAGTAACCACTTGTATTTTTGAATGCAATATAATTGTTCTGAAATTTTCCCTAGCCGTAAGAAACAAATACGTGAATAAAACTTATAAAGGGACTGCAGAAAGATTGCCAAGAGGCTGAGCATTGCGAGGACATTGAGAGACTACAGGGTGTCCCACGAGTTGTCCCCCCCCCCCCCCTCCTAAAATGGAAAAAATGGGAGTAAATTAAAAACAAATTTTTTTTGTATGTTCATATGTTTTTCAAAGGATCTCAAATATCATATTTTCGCACTCCACGCAACCTTGGGCAATTGACACTAACTTTGAGAACCCCAATTTTTTATTGCAGATTCGGATTCAACCCAAGATTTCATGAAAACTTGACCCCTCAACCAATTTTTTTTAATGCAAGTAACCGGTCCAGCGAGCACGCAAATCAGCGTTTAAAAACAATGAAAATGTGATTCACGTAATGCTATCCGTTTCTTGATTCGAATCAATTTTTGCGGAATAATGACCAAAATTTGTTTATTTCACGTGAAAAATCATAATTTATACCGACTTTCGACTCCCAGATTAAGATGATTTTTCATTTGATCACTGAAAACAGCTTTAATGTCATATTTTCAAACAGACATTGAAAATTAATCCGCATAACAATCCGAAAACAGGCGCGTAAAATAAAAAAAACGGACACAAAATAAACAAATTTTGGTCATTATTCCGCAAAAATTGAGTCAAATAAAAAATTAACAAATAAAATTGGTTGAGGAGTCAAATTATTATGAAATCTTGGGTAGAATCCAAATGTGCAACAAAAAAATTAGGGTTCTCATTTAAAATAGGAAAGTTAGCGTAAATTGCGCTTAGTTGCGCGGAGTGCGCAAATATGATATTTGAGATCCTTGGAAAAAAATATGAGGATTCGAAAAAAGTTTTTTTGATTAATCCCATTTTGGCGATTTTAGGGGGGGGGAAACTTGTGGGACACCCCGTATATTGAGATTGATAATAATCAAGAGTATAAAGATGCCTTTACAAAGACAGGCAATGGAGGTGCCAGCGTATAGTCTAGAGTATATTGGGGCCAGTACAAAGATAACCGAGGAGAGGTGGACAGTTTATAATCGCTCAGTAGTACTAAGGAACCTGTACACTGTACAGTGTACAGAGACTGCCTAGGGGATTGGGTTTCTTGAAAGTATCAAGGAGACTGTATAAAGGGCTGTTTATGTGGGTTAAATTAATGAATTAATTGGACTAATGATTCTCGATTAATTCCTTGGTCACAAGTCAATTCTGTAGTGTATCCTTTAAATAAATTCTATCAAGGAAAACTTTATTATATCAAAATGATAGTACAATTTATAACTACGTGAATGTTTCAATGTGAAATACGTATATCAAGAGTAGCATGTACTGTTTCCTTTCGAGTTTTCTTCTGATTATGTTCTGTTGAAATGTTTCAGCTCTCGCTGATGCGTACTTTTATTTCATCGATCACACTGCAATGCCCCTACTTCGTGCCGTTAAGATCATGTGATGGTACTGGTAGGATCATAATCAAAACACGGATGAAGGTAAAAGTGAAGGAACCGCTTTCAATTACTTCGGAGCTACTCTACCTGAAAACAGTTTTGAGGGAAGAGAACTAGTCTGAGCAGGTGAACATTTGATTGCCACCGGTGAAGAACAGGTGTTGGATCGTACTGCTCACCATAGTTATTGATCAATAAAAGCTATGCTTACTCTAACATATTTGTTCATTAATATTTGACCAACAGACGGCTAAATTACCTGGATGATTTTGCCGAGGGCGGTGAGGCTTGGGTCCCAATATTGACTATCATTCCCTTGCCCCCTCCATTGGGCGATAAACACTTCTACTTGCTATCAAATTATGAGCTGTAGTTCGGTTAGTACTGACCGTTATGATCCATTTCTTGACATCCGACTGGAAGGTTTTTACTGAAGGTGTATGTGCTTATGTATTGCTTATATACTATGTTATATACTAATTTGGCTGTTATCGTTTTTCAAGTGAGTAGATGAAATTATTATGATTGAATAAATTGTACACTCCTGGGACCCAAAGCTTCCTCAGAACTAACAGGTGAACTTGATAGATTTTTGGTCAGAGGGAAAAAATAGAAAAAGTCTGTCACTTTCAGTTATTTGTGAATTTTCATTTTCAGGACGTCCTTCTGAAGCAAGGCTGTGTCATCGGAGGGACGCCAATTGGGTGTGGGAGAACCCAAATACCTAATTGCAGACGAATACGGTCCAGAACGTACTAAGACCAAACTTTTGATAAAAACGATAGGTGTGCTTGTGTGTGTGTATGAGAACCTTTGTAACCTGTTTAAGTGGAGCAGCAGTGTCCGAGGACGAGGAGCATTTGCTGTGCATTATCCAGCAGCTGGATTCTCAGAAAAAAGAGAGAGAGAGAGAGAGTGAGTGAGCGGGGGTGCTTAAGTGTGAATGAATGTAAATGGTTTACAGTTTGATTTGTACCGCCCCTTTATAATGTTGTTTTGCTTGTTCTCTCACGTAATTTTTCGTTGTTTTCTGTTATTCTTTCTATCCAGAACTGTTTTTTTTTTCAGTACCATGAAATGATTCGAGAACGTTCGATTTATATATTTTTCTCGCTGTTGCCTTATTTACAGTTTGTAATTTAAAAATATTCGAGAACGTTCGATTTTAGGGCAGATTTTCTCAGGCGGCAACTCCTTTCTTATTAGATTACGAATTTCGGTCTATCCTCTTTCAGAACTTCCAAAACACTTTCGGAAGTGGGTAAATGGAAGGGTTAACCGTGATAATCGAATACGAAAATCATAAACCAGGATAAACCATGGGCTCCTCACCTACTGTTTTATAATTTAGTAAAGGATCTCAGGAAGTGATTGTTTTACTCAGTTTGAGCTTGATGTTGTAGCGAGACTTACGACTTAGGAATAGCAATTCTGAACTCTTTATTCGATTTTCGTGTTCTACACATCATGAAACGTAAGAAAGCAATTTTTGAACGGGGTTAGAATAAAATGATTCTTTCTAGATCGATTGCAATGGTTTGTTTATTGGAAATAATTAACCAAAACCTCGTACATCGTTTGGAATGCCGGGAATGCACCTTCTTAAGATCCTCCTCTAGCAGCTGAGTGATCAAAGACGGAGGACGCTACGTTTTCACAAACTCGTCTCTCTGAACTTAATGTTAGCTAAATTAGTCAATTACTAAGTCTCAAGAAGGCCACCAATATTATTACTGCGCATTTTGGAAGAGCCCTTTTAGCTGTAACGTAGAGAGTTTAGGTGATTGAATGGTACAGTTTCCCCTTTCCGAAAGCTGAAAGCGGCAATGCCCCCCACGCTCAGGGGACGTGCCAGACGGTGGTATGCGTTTGGTGTATCTCCCGACGCGGCGGATTCAAGAATCGCGAAGGGCCAACTAACCATATCCCTACCACTCCCAGGGCTCTGAGAAAAGCGGGGCGAGGGGGGGGGGGAGCACTGCCGTACATGATAATAATTATAATATTCAAGGGAAAAAGGGTGTCAGGACAGTCAGAAGTAAAGGGCTAGTGGTCGTAACTACACTCATGCTAACATGTAACATGAAGAGGTTATGTGATGGAATGGTATAGTTGTCCCTTCAAAGAATGGGGTGAATGCGTTACTACTCGCCACGCTCAGATAATGTGCCCGTTCCCTCGCAGCAGTGCTACCTACTGGAAAGAATTCATGAAATTGATTTAAAAAACCCCAGTGAAAGAATTTGCAGCGTTTTGCTTCTGCTACCTTATATCATTTAAACTGCGCTCCATATTTGCAGTTCCCTTTAGACTACCCAAAGTCTCTCTTGATTTCATATCAGACCTACATCAAATTAAAGGAAATGGGCTCACTCCCATATTCGAGTTGAGGGCGCTTGGAACGGCCAGATGGGAAACTGCCAGTTATCAAGAAGGCGATAACAGAACTCGAAAACGCAAATCTTGGCCGCATTAATCATGCCATAAATCGGGAATGGTTTGACCTACAGACCTGGGAAGGGGCTCATTCGATTCCTCATGGAAAGTTCTACAAAACAAGTCCACATTTAGGCCGCCTTGATGTTTTTTTGAGGTTTTTAGGGATGGGCACTTCAATTTGAGTTATAGTTGTCCCTGTAAAGTAAAAAGTTTCATGGTTTATTATTGAAAATAAACCAAAACAAGTTCATCAGTCTTTCCTTGAAAAAATTTCAATTACCACGAAAATGTAAATGGTGGATAGTTTCAACCTAGGATAGTAGACAAGGTACGGGCCACGAGCCGGGGTTCTTGGGACGTTGACGTCACCTGGTAACCAACCTACTTTCCGCCCTTGTGCTCATCCCATGGATTTTCGCATTCCTTATGAGTTATGGATCAAAGGTTTAATGTAGGTAGATAACTCCCAATTACTGAAATAACCATTTTTATTATTTAACATGATTTCAGTAGATATCTAAGTAATATTACAGAAAGCATGTAGTGGTAATTTTCAAATGGTTTTTTTTTTAGCGTAGAATACGCTTTAGCCATGGACTAACTAGCCGAAAAGTGTCACGCGGGAGTGGAACGAAAAAGGGTATGGTATCCAGGAGCGAAAACGGTGACGCGAGACCAATAAACATAAGACGTCATTTCGGAGACTTTTCAAGAGAGCCGAAAAACCATCTTCCAATGATTTTTTACTTTCCTACGAAACTTGCACCCTTAACCCTGTGCTTTTTACAACCAGACTGCCTATTTTAATCGAACAATGAGGATATTTTATTAAAAAATGTATTTTTCCCGAAAAACATGACGACGTGGGGTGTTGATCATCAGAGCTGTGACGATAGGTTGTGTTGTTCACCATTTTGTAACATCCATCTTAATAAAGACTCATTCAGTTTAATTGCAGAACAAATCAACAGCTTCGTTTTCCGAGCCCATTAGCATCCTGAATACCAAGGAATAATTAAATAAATTAGGTACCTTGGTAGAATTATGATAGGATTTCTGATTTGCTCAGACCTACTTCTAGCAAACCTAGAAGCAGAAAAGAAAATTAACAGAAGTGGGATTGATTGAGATCCAAAAAATTTCAACAACAGTTTCTTTTTTTTTATCCAAACAACTGATTTATTATTGACTGATTGGTAACATCACGTAAACTTAAAACTATATATTCTCTCAAATTATTCAAAGGAGAATTCATCTTTAACTAGTTCCTGAAGAGTCGAGGCCGTTTCAGTCTTCTCGCTGCCAGAGGTAACTCTGTGTAGTAGTCAAGTCATTTTGAGTCTCAGGAATATGAGCAATGTCACCACAGTCTGAATTAGGAGAATGAGTAGAATCAGATTCAATTTCTCCGAGGAAGGGATCGTTGGAAGATTCTTTCAATGCTAGTTGTAATACTTGGGTAACAGCATAGCTGCCGAACGCTGTCGCAGCATTTTCAACGAAAACATCTGAGCTAAGGTACCTGTTTACAATTGTTGACTTCTTGCTAGGACGAAGACGAAATTCTCGAGAAGTTTTTCGACCGCATATACAAGTTCTTCTTCGATCTATAGATGGATTTTTTTTTAGGCAGTCGTTTGGAATGTAAATAGTTGGAGTATGACAGGGGTTCTCAACCGGTGGGTCGAGACCCCGTGGGGGGTCGCGAGGGAAAATGACACAATAAAACAAATAGGTATTTTGGTCGAGAACAGATTCACGTGCTCCATGCATATCTCCTGAAATTCAATAATCGCCCTATCCTGTGAAACACGCACACTCCAAAGCTTAGAAGAATTTCAAATCATGAACGCAAGCCGATTGAATAATAAACCCCAGTGAAAGAATTTGCAGCGTTTTTTTCATTCATTTCATTCATTCAAAAGTTCCCTCGCAGCAGTGCTACCTACTGGAAAGAATTCATGAAATTGATTTAAAAAACCCCAGTGAAAGAATTTGCAGCGTTTTGCTTCTGCTACCTTATATCATTTAAACTGCGCTCCATATTTGCAGTTCCCTTTATACTACCCAAAGTCTCTCTTGATTTCATATCAGACCTACATCAAATTAAAGGAAATGGGCTCACTCCCATATTCGAGTTGAGGGCGCTTGGAACGGCCAGATGGGAAACTGCCAGTTATCAAGAAGGCGATAACAGAACTCGAAAAACGCAAATCTTGGCCGCATTAATCATGCCATAAATCGGGAATGGTTTGACCTACAGACCTGGGAAGGGGCTCATTCGATTCCTCATGGAAAGTTCTACAAAACAAGTCCACATTTAGGCCGCCTTGATGTTTTTTGAGGTTTTTAGGGATTTTACAAAACTTTGACAACCCTTAAATGGCACTTCAATTTGAGTTAGAAAGCTGGCTAAAGAATTGGGGCGTTGTCGGACCAACATGGATTTTTCCTGAAAATTTCAGATGTTTTGGTCCAGCCGTTTGGGAGAAATCTTGCGTACGGCGGACGGCGTACGGCGTACGGCGTACGGCGGACGGACGGAAAATTTTTTATTGCAGATTTGGATTCCAGACCCTTTGAAACGTAAACCATGAAATTTTCAGGGGGGGTTAGAAATTTTTTTTTCGAGAGCGATTACTATGGTTTATTATTGAATAATAAACCAAAACAAGTTCATCAGTCTTTCATTGAAAAAATTTCAATTACCACGAAAATGTAAATGGTGGATAGTTTCAACCTAGGATAGTAGACAAGGTACGGGCCACGAGCCGGGGTTCTTGGGACGTTGACGTCACCTGGTAACCTTCCTACTTTCCGCCCTTGTGCTCATCCCATGGATTTTCGCATTCCTTATGAGTTATGGATCAAAGGTTTAATGTAGGTAGATAACTCCCAATTACTGAAATAACCATTTTTATTATTTAACATGATTTCAGTAGATATCTAAGTAATATTACAGAAAGCATGTAGTGGTAATTTGTAGTGGTTTTTTTTTTAGCGTAGAATACGCTTTAGCCATGGACTAACTAGCCGAAAAGTGTCACGCGGGAGTGGAACGAAAAAGGGTATGGTATCCAGGAGCGAAAACGGTGACGCGAGACCAATAAACATAAGAATATATCGAGGGTCTCACGGCAACTCCCCACATCGTCATTTCAGAGACTTTTCAGGAGAGCAGAAAAAGCATCTTCCAATGATTTTTTACTTTCCTACGAAACTTGCACCCTTAACCCTGTGCTTTTTACAACCAGACTGCCTATTTTAATCGAACAATGAGGATATTTTATTAAAAAATGTATTTTTCCCGAAAAACATGACGACGTGGGGTGTTGATCATCAGAGCTGTGACGATAGGTTGTGTTGTTCACCATTTTGTAACATCCATCTTAATAAAGACTCATTCAGTTTAATTGCAGAACAAATCAACAGCTTCGTTTTCCGAGCCCATTAGCATCCTGAATACCAAGGAATAATTAAATAAATTAGGTACCTTGGTAGAATTATGATAGGATTTCTGATTTGCTCAGACCTACTTCTAGCAAACCTAGAAGCAGAAAAGAAAATTAACAGAAGTGAGATTGATTGGGGTCCAAAAAATTTCAACAACAGTTTCTTTTTTTTATCCAAACAACTGATTTATTATTGACTGATTGGTAACATCACGTAAACTTAAAACTATATATTCTCTCAAATTATTCAAAGGAGAATTCATCTTTAACTAGTTCCTGAAGAGTCGAGGCCGTTTCAGTCTTCTCGCTGCCAGAGGTAACTCTGTGTAGTAGTCAAGTCATTTTGAGTCTCAGGAATATGAGCAATGTCACCACAGTCTGAATTAGGAGAATGAGTAGAATCAGATTCAATTTCTCCGAGGAAGGGATCGTTGGAAGATTCTTTTCAATGCTAGTTGTAATACTTGGGTAACAGCATAGCTGCCGAACGCTGTGGCAGCATTTTCAACGAAAACATCTGAGCTAAGGTACCTGTTTACAATTGTTGACTTCTTGCTAGGACGAAGACGAAATTCTCGAGAAGTTTTTCGACCGCATATACAAGTTCTTCTTCGATCTATAGATGGATTTTTTTAGGCAGTCGTTTGGAATGTAAATAGTTGGAGTATGACAGGGGTTCTCAACCGGTGGGTCGAGACCCCGTGGGGGTCGCGAGGGAAAATGACACAATAAAACAAATAGGTATTT